>PVIU01000330.1:0-319974 GCA_004026605.1 Ondatra zibethicus | reverse complement strand
CTGACTTTTAACCTCCCTTGTTGAATACAGGAACTCTTGGCACAATTGCAGTGCAAGTAGCAGAGGCTCTATGGGGTTACCATTATAGAAACAGACTTGGCCAGCAGGAAATGTTTACATCCTGCACGGAACCCTGATGTTTGACATGAAACCGGAGCTGTTCACTATGCCTTCAGAGAACAAAAGTCCCCATCTTTGAACTTTCCTCCTAGCCCAAACAAACAAATATTCCCCTTTCCCTTCCATCAAATGCCTCAACCCGGCTACTTGCTTCGCTGAACTTTTTCATACTGTGCAAATACAGGAAGTAAACAAGCTCTGAGCTCCTTTTCCTGTAATGAAATACATACCACTGCCAGCAAGGAATAGCACTCAACTCGGGCTGAACCTTGCAAGGCCTCAGACAGCTCCTGAATATGGCAATTATAATTTAATAGAAACAACCTCAGCTTCATGCTTCAAAACCCAGGCGGGTTCTGCTACAGCTAACTGAGTTTGAACTTTAGAATGTAAGGAGTTGCTGTGTGCTGCCATCGCGGCACTTACCAAATAGTCTATGAGAAAGGATGGCGGTGTGGATGAGCGAAATGAAAGAAAGCTGGGCTGAGAAGCTGAGCAAGTGGCATCCGAGTGTCCGGCTTCCCGCGGCAAGGTTGGAAGATAAGGAAACCATGTGAAACCCATTTCCAACCTGTAACTCGAGGAAGCTTACAAAGCCTCTCCCTCCTCGAAAGACAGTGAGGGAATGGATGCCCCATTTCCCTTCCCCCACCAGTTTAAAAACAGTTAAAGGGCAGGGGAGAAGGACGGATAATCGCGTCCCAATGTGGCTGCCGTGCGTCTTTAAAAAACGTAAATTGCCAGCTTTTATCTTCCGTTGGTAAAACAGGGAGGCCTTCAGAGACCAGCCCATTCTGTTGTGAATCTAGCAAACCTCTCTGATGAGACTGTATTTGTTTGTTTCTTTCCTGGGGTAATAGGAAAGCACACCCACTTCCTGAGTTCAGAAGGCCAGGAAGGAGCTCCCGCAGCCAGAACAAAACTCTGTCATTATTTGGTTCCCAATTTTACTTGGATTTTTATAAGCATATGTGGGCAAGGGATGCTTGGAAAGCCTTTGAGGATTCTGTGCTGGGGGCACAGGACCCATAAAAGTTATTTGGGTCCTAATTTGGATATTAAGAATGTGTTCCATCTCTCTGAGAGTCCCTTCCTTTATCTGCCATACGGTACCCTCTGAGGACCTGAGGGTGTTGCTGGAAGTGTCCAGGTTCCTTTATCCACATCTGTGATAACTGACAATGACAGAAGGCAACTCCTTCTTATAAAATATTTTTTGCTTTCTTAATTCTAAATTCTAAATGATCACCTTAAAAATCATAATCTTTTGTATCACCATTCAGAACGCTTTCCCACTGCTGCTGTAACAACTGACCACAAACTTTATAATTTGAGACCACACAAATTAACTACGTTAAGCTTCACTAGGTCAGAAGTTTGACCTCAATCTCACAGACTTAAATCAAAGCATAGGCAGGGGCGGTTTCACTTCCTGGAGGAGGCGGAGGTCAGTCTGTCCCTTGCCTTTCTCTGTAGCTACAGGGCACCCGTGTTTCCTAGGTTCTCTTTCTTCCACCTTCAAAGTCAAAGTGGTAGGTTATATTCCTCGCTCACAGCCGGGGAAGTATTGTGGTTCAAAGAACTCATGTGATTCTACTGGACTCTCAGGGTAACTCGGAGTTGTCTAACTCCCTAGCTGTTAATCAATCACATTTGCCTCATGAGGGAACACTGTAGTCACAGATTCTGAGAGCATGATATGGACATCTGTCTAAAGAGGTAGAATTTTATAAAGCTGTTTGTCACTTACAAGAATACACTTCAGCAGCTTTGACGCTAAGTTTTAGAATGCACATGGGCCTTCCTAGAACTGCCCTTAGTCTAACCCTACCCACATAATCCTCTAATGTCAAAGGTGGTAATAGGACAGTATACTGAGCAATAAATTGACATTCTAAATGTTCCTAGCTTTTAAATCAGATTAGGTTCAGGATATTTTGACTATACTGTTTAAGTGTGTATTAATTCACTATGGTCAGAACTGTTGATTACTCTAACAACTGAACTTCAAGATTTCATATTTCATAATAGCTTTCATATTTCAGAAATAGTAAGAAAAATCTATGCGTCACTAAAATGTAGTCAAGTATGTTTATTTGGTTCCTTTAAAATTTTCCTAAGAGCTTCAAATTGACCGGTTACTCTTTTATTCTGAATATTTTCTCATTACAATAGGCTTTTTGGGGGCCCAGATTATGCCATCCGGTTCCACTCAGTACATACCAGGATTGTGCTGTAACACATTGTAGCCTCCATCCCGCCCTTATTGAGAGATTTCTGTTTGGATTCTCCAGAAGTTAGCAATAAAGTACTATTATTTATTTATACTTGTCTGTCCATCTAGTCACATAGCTTTATATTAATACCATGTTCTGATAAAGCCCAATTTATCTACCCGGGCCCAGTGTTTCTCAAATTTCTATAGTCAACTCTTTATCAATGATTCATGGACATACAAAACTTGGTCCTTCAGAAATCTTTCTCAGCTTAGGTGTCTTAGTCAACTATTGCAAAAGAAAACATTTAATTCAGGTCTTGATTACAGTCTTGGAAGCTTAGTCCATCATTGTCATGGAGGGTAGCCTGGTGACATTCAGGCAGCACTGAAACAGTAACTGATAACTGCACCCTGATCCACAGGCTGAGAGAGAGAGTCTGGGCCTCCTGTGGGCTTTCGGAACCTTAAAGGCTCCCTCCAGTGACACACTGCCTCCCACGAAACCACACCACCTAATCCTTCTAATGCATTCAAATAGTGCCACTCCCTGGTGCCTATGCATTTAAATATGTGAGCCTATTTGGACCATCCTTATTCAATCCACCACATGAATTAATGACGATCCTGTTATTTCTATTGCCTCCTAGCTGAAGTCTTCCTTCCATGGCACTCTATCTCACACTCCACGTAAATAACCCATGATAGCTTCATTTCTCATGCTCATGAGGCCTCTTGTCTCACTGTCATGCTCACTGTTCCCCTGACCCGTCGTCGGCATCACCATCATAATCATCTCTCACCTTGATTATTGCCATGGTCCCCAAATGGGCTTCTTGGGCTTCTTGCTTCAATTTTTTGCTTTCTCCTCTGTGGTTTCCCTTTGCTTATAAAAATAAAGCAGAGTTGATGTTAAAGGTACAAAGCCTACCCCACGGCTCCTTTTCCAAAATGTGCCAGGACGTGGGTTCATTCTCTAGCATGCTGACAGAAGACAAAAACAAAAGCAAAACAAAAGTAATATACTGACACAGTAAACACCTCAGATCGCTTCTGGGAATAATAACAATTAAAAGTTTAAGGAAATCAAAGCGTATTAGATCTTCCTGTCAATTTCCAGTTTGATCTATAAACACAGATATTCAGTATGTTGCATCAAAATATGTTTGTTATTCATAGGAGAATGGCTAAATGGATTTGTGGTCTATAAAGAAGCATTTCTGGCAGTGAGTATTTTCAAAGATATTTTTGTAGTTACACCAATAAAATACCATGGGAGATTGAAGAAGGGTAAGGGAAATATTTAATGGAGGAGAGTTACACTGGTTATACTAATGTAAACTTTAAAGGTAACAATATTGAATGCCTCTGGAAAACTGTTTTTATCATAAATGTTTGGAAAGCAACATCACTTGGTTGAAGAAAATAATAGGAACAAATAAGTTCTCAGAAAATACTGATACTTGGCCCAAAAGTGATAAGAATGTAAAGATTAATGCTATTGGCCAACTGATGTGAACTTGGCTCATATGAAAAATTGAGGGACACACATGTTATCATTTGGGTAAGTTGGATTAAAAGTTCATAGCTGCTAACTGACCAGCTTTGAGAGGTGATCAGATCAAGAAGATTCTAACTTTGTAAGTGGGCTAATTCATGGAAAAGTTCATAGCTTAATTTAGGAAGTTTGGCCTGCTTGGAGGAAGTAGGTAACTTGGAACATAGTTTTAAAGATCAGATCTTTTCCTTTGACCATTTTCTCCCATCCTTTCTTGCTTCAGACCCAATACAACAGAGCTAGCTAACCATGAGAGAAAACTTCTGGACCTGAGTGGCTACGTAAATCTCTATTTTTATGTTGTTTTCTCAAGTGTTTCATCATTGGCGTGAGACGCTAAGAACAATATATGCACTGTGTATAAAACCATGTCTATATGGATGAGAAATAACAAATTTGAAAGTCATTTTAATGTTGAAGTTGAGTACTAAATTCCTAGCTTAGGTAACTGAGTATATAGTGGTACTCAAAATTAAAATACATAGCTTATATGTATTATCATAATTAAAGTGAGTAGGATGTGTTTGACAAGGTGGCTAATAGGAGAATTTTGAAACACAATATGAAAAAGAACAACTATAATATTTATTTGAAGATATTCAGTAGATAATTAAAAATATGAATCTATATGTCTTTGTAATCTGGATTCCCCCATTCTATGTCTAGTCAAGGCAATGAATAACTGTTGAGTAAATGGATAAACAAATGAATGAATTTAGCCTGAACTGCAGCAGATTTTACAGAATTCAACTTGTCAGGGTCAGTGCTGTTCAATCAATATCACACCCTCTACTTGCTGAATGGATTACAAGTAATTTGCTGCTAACACAGTTTTTAAAATCTCACCAATTGTTTTGTTGAAAAGGGTAGAATGAGTCATGACATTCTCACTTACATTCCAACTTGATTTTCTGAGTGAAAGATGAATGGGAAATTGAAGTGGTGTTTCCAAGAAACACAAGAGATGCTGATTGCAGACGGGTCTGGTAATGTCTCCAAGTGTTAGGTTTCCCCCTGTCATAATGTGGTATAAAGAAAACAAGAAAAGGATTGAGTATTCAGAGATTTGGCAGGGGAAGTTTGCAGGTGAAAGTTATCCCAGGCCATGGAGCTGATGGAAGCAGAGCTCAGGATGCTCTTGGTTGGACCAATGACATCCTGTACTAGTGGAACAAGATGGAATGCTTTGAAAAATATTGCCATACATGGACAGATGAGGTCTCGTTACTTTCACTGAAGGGATGAACACATTGGGGAATAAGCAATTCCTTCACCTGAAAGGAAGAAAATCATTTCAGTTTCGTGAGTTAGTGTGCTTACCACTGCTCAAAAGACATAGAAATTGAAAAAAAAAAAACCTATTTAATAAGGCTGGGAATATAGGAACATTTACTGGTCAAGGCTTTTCAGACCAGCCTCAAAGAGTGAGACCACTGATACCTCAACAGCACATGAAGTGCACACAATATAAGTAAGGTGTATGGCTTTGTCACTTGAGGTCATGCTGACCTTCTTGATGATGGACCCAAGTACTCCCTTGTAAGTTAATCATCACTTACTTTGGAACTGGTGACTGTTTCAGCTTGAAGTTTTGTTCTCAACAGTCATATGAAAGGCTGCCGAAATCCTGTATTTGTTTATTTAAGGTCAGACTAACCCCGAGGCCTTTAAGTATTCCAAAATGGGAAAAGTTTAGATGACTCCATCATTGTGTGATGGTGCAAAAGATAAGTCATTCTCTGCCACCCTACTCTTGATGCTAAGTACACTTTACTGAAATAGTAACCATGCAGAGGAATGCAAAATAGACTTGAAACTTTGACATGTCTGGAAAGTTTGAAAATATTTTTCAGAGTATGGAAGGAGCAAATCTCTCCATGGAGAGGTGATGTCAAGAGAGGATGACTTTAGGGAATCCCAAAAGAGAGCCTTCATTTCTAAAGTTTAATATCTCACTGGCTCATGTCTAAACAATCAGCATCTGTCCAGGTGTCAAGCAGGCTCCTGGCCTGAAAATTAACAATTAATTTTATATTAAGCTTGGCAGAATGGGCACGACACAGTCAATAGTGCTAGCAAACAGCATGATTTATATATCACTCTTAATTAAACATGAGTTCTTTAAAGTTATTTAAAAATGAAAGCATTGAATTTGGTTCCCTCATCATAAATATTTTAGTAGGGCTATCGTCGGTGCATTTCTGTACATTTTGTTAACAATAGTGTCCACTGGCCCCACCTTCCTAAACACTAATAGATGTATCGAAATAATGACCACAGAGATAAATAACACAAAGTATATTTTCAACCGCTCATAATTGAACTGAGATAAATTTAATACTTTAAGTCATCTTTTAAAAAAGAACAATGTGTTATTTGGAAACAACTGTTCTTTTTTTTTATTCTCAGTATTAAGGGTTTGTCAGCTTTTATAATTGAAACTTGAGCTAAAAACTTATGACTAAGTGAAATTCGGGAGACAATAGATATAGATCAAGCTTGCATTAAAGATCTTCAGTAGGAAAACTGACATTTTCCCTCGGAGAGGCACTTTCTTCCCTTTAGTGGAGGTCAGTCTGGGAATATGTAGAAAGATGGAAGATGATTAACTTTAAATTGAACAATTCAATAAAATTGAGATACATTATCTTAAAGCATTGATTTCCTTAAAAGGACAGTGCAGAAGATTATGTGGTGAAGAAAGCATGAATGAGGACACGAATGATAGAGAGCATATACTTCTGCAAACGTATTGATAGGCCACAAAGTTGAGCAAGGTGGAATTACACTATAAATATTTAACTTAAGAAATGTATGAGTAATAATAGCTCTCTAAATCTAAGTTACGTTCTGTGAATTATTTCATGCATATTTTATTTAAGAAGTAGTAATAGAATACTTATTAATTTCCATGCACCATGCTAGGAAACAGCAAGGAAAAGATGCTTGTAGTTCCCCATCACCTGGAGCTTACAGGCCAGGGAGGATGATGGATAGCCACAAAATGACAGATACTTGTGTGCAATTACACCTAACACCTAAAGGCTCCCAAAGAAAAGAAAATGGGTTTATCTTGACAGATCGTGGCTTTCTGAGAGAATGCAGAGACTGTACAAACTTCTATGTTTAGTCAGAGTTGAAATTACTCCGATAAAAGTAACTTTCAAATAATAGCTGTTGAATAAATCGGAATAAGGTGACTGCAGCCACAGGCAGAGGGATTTGCCAGACCATTCAAAAGAAGTGAGGTTGGGGAACGGAAAGCTACGAGTTAAAGTGGCGAGAAAGTAGACAAGGGATTTGAGGGTTTCGTTTGTATATGAAGATTGAGAGCCTATGTGAGATTTAAATGGGATGAAATGATCATTTCCTTTTCTTAAGATCTCTCCCCACTGTAGCAAAGAAGATGAACCCTTACCAGGGCAGCGTGGATATAAGCAGGAGAGGTAGAAAGTTGTCTTGTCTTAGAAAATTACAGTTATATGTTAGGGCCGGGTGGGAAAATGATGGTGATTGAGACAGTAAAAGGTTTTGAAAACAATGAGACAAGGACATGTTATTGTCTGTCAAATTAATACATGCTACTTCAAATGTTTTTTGAGCTTTTTAAAATTTTTTTTAATTTTTTTCCATGATATTTATTGATCTCTACATTTTTCTCTGCTCCCCTCCCTGCCTCTGCCCTCCCTCTTTCAATCATCCCCCAAGGTCCCCATGCTCCCAATTTACTCAGGAGATCTTGTCTTTTTATATTTTCTACTTCCCATGTAGATTAGATCTATGTAAGTCTCTCTTAGTGTCCGTATTGTTGTCTAGGTTCTCTGGAATTGTGGTTTGTAGGCTGGTTTTCTTTGCTTTATGTTTAAAAACCACCTATGAGTGAGAACATGTGATAATTGTCTTTCTTTGTCTGGGTTACCTCACTCGAAATAATGCTTTCTAATTCCATCCATTTTCCTGCAAATTCAAGCTGTCGTTATTTTTTTCTGCTGTGTAGTACTCCACTGTGTAAATGTAACAATTTTTTTTTTATCCATTCTTCAATCGAGAGGCATTTAGGTTGTTTTCAGTTTCTGGCTATGAAAAACAAAGCTGCTATGAACATAATTGAGCACATGTCCTTGTGGCACGATTGAGCATCCTTTGGATATATACCCAAAAGTGGTATCATTGGGTTTTGAGGAAGGTTGTTTCCTAATTTTCTGAAAAATCACCACACTGACATCCAAAGGGATCGTACCAGCTTGTCCCACCAGCAATGCAGAAGTGTTCCCTTCTCCCCACAACCTCTCCAGCATAAGTTGTCATCAGTGTTTTTGATCTTCGCCATTCTTATAGGTGTAAAATGGAATCTCAGAGTTGTTTTGATTTGCATTTCTCTGATGACTAAGGATGTTGAACATTTCCTTAAGTTCCTCTGTTGAGAGTTCTCTGTTTAGGTCTGTACTCCATTTTTTTATTGAATTACGTGATCTTTTGGTGTCAACACCCTTCACAATAGCCACAAATGGCATAAAATATCTCAGAGTAACTCTAACCAAACAAGTGGAAGACTTGTATGACAAGAACCTTAAATCTTTGAAGAAAGAAATTGAAGAAGACACCAGAAAATGGAAAGACCTCCCATGCTCTTGGGTAGGCAGAATTAATATAGTAAAAATGGCAATTCTACCAAAAGCAATCTAAAGATTCAATGCAATGCCCATCAAAATCCCAACAAAATTCTTCAAGGACCTTGAAAGAATGGTACTCAACTTCATTTGGAAAAGCGAAAAACCCAGGATAGCCAAAACAATCCTGGGCAACAAAAGAACTTCTGGAGGCATCACAGTCCCTGACTTCAAACTATACTACAGAGCTACAGTACTGAAAACAGCCTGGTACTGGCATAAGAACAGACAGGAGGACCAATGGAACCGAATAGAAGATCCGGATATCAATCCACACATCTTCGAACACCTAATATTTGATAAAGAAGCAAAAAATATCAAATGGAAAAAAGAAAGCATATTCAACAAGTGGTGCTGGCATAACTGGGTATCAACATGTAGAAAAATGAAAATAGACCCATATCTATCACCATGTACAAAACTCAAATCCAAATGGATCAAAGACCTCAATATAAAGCCAGCTACACTGAACCTTATAGAAGAGAAAGTGGGAAGTACACTTGAATGCATTGGCACAGGGAACCACTTCCTAAATATAACCCCAGCAGCACAGACATTGAAAGAAACAATTAATAAATGGGACCTCCTGAAACTGAAAAGCTTCTGTAAAGCAAAGGACAGTCAACAAGACAAAATGACGGCCTACAGAATGGGAAAAGATCTTCACTAACGCCACATCAGACAGAGGTCTGATCTCCAAAATATACAAAGAACCCAAGAAATTGGCTACTTCAAATTTTAAGAGAGAAAATCATTTATACTGATTTATTTGGGACAGATGAACATGTGGAATAGAATTATTGACAAAATATGAAAGACTGATGTAAATTAGAAAGTTGATCTCAGAAAGATGGCAAGAATAAGGAAACGTGAGATTGCTAAGGATAGAGGCTAAGTAACCCCACAGGAACAGGCTGAGGGACTGTAGTTTCTAGTGCAGTTCCTGTAGATGATCACAAAGTGTTCTCTTTGTCTCTCTTTCTCAATAATCAAAAATGTAGCTGCAAAACTATACTTCTTAATTCACAGGCTAGGGTTAACAGCTATGGATACAAGTAGAAGGAATATTTATTTATCTTCAGCTTTCATCCATCAATGATGGATCCTGTCTCCCACAATAGCCTTAATGAGGTGTTTCCCTCATTGCACATGCATGGAATTCAAAGGACAACTTGGAGTGGTCCATTCTCTCTCTCCACCATGTGAGTCCCTAGAATTGAAAGGTAGTCAGAGTCCATAGCAGGTACCTTTACCCACCACTGTTATGGAATAATCTTTTCGTACACTGTGAAGGTTTGTCACTCAGACCGATTTAATAAAAAACTGAATGGCCAATAGCTAGGTAGGATTTGGGTGACAGAGAGGACTCTGGGAAGAAGAAGGGCTGAGTTGTGAGGAGACAGCAAAGATGCAGAGCAAGCAGCATGGGCTTTGCAATGTAAAGGTAATCAAACCACCCAAAAGAATGTAGATTAAAAGATATGGGTTAATTTAAGTTATAAGAGCTAGTTTGAAACAAGTCTAAGCTATCAGGAAGGGTTTCATAAATAAGAAGTCTCCGTGTAGTTATCGGGAGCTGGTTGGTGGGCCAGAAAAATCTGACTAAACACCATCTCTCCCACTCTCCCACACCTAGAGCCTGTTAAGGAATTATCTTGAATCAAACAAGTTTTGTGCAGAAAGACAAACATTGGATAGCACCACTCAGAGTTACATCTAATAAGTTGATTTCAAAGAAGTGGAACATAAAACAGTGATAAGCAGAGACTAGGAAGACTAGGAGAGAGGCTTACTTGACTACTACTAAATTCTAGTTACAGAGTGAAAATAATATCTGCTGCTAAATAAAGACTGTAGAACGGTGTGAAATACACATATCAAAATGGCTACAAAAAAGGACTTTAAATGTTTTTAATGACAATAAAATAATAAATATCTGAGGACATAGTACACTTAGCCTAACTGGAATATTACATAATATATGCATATGTTCCACAATTTTGTAAAATTTTTAATGTATCAATTAAATAAATTTAAATAGTTCTAAATCACATAGCTTTGTCAGGAATTGTCCAAATGGTGTTAATTTTGTTTTTACTAGGATATTTCATTGTCTATGAATGAATATTCTGCAAATTGTTTTAGATCCTTACCACCATATCCCTCAAGTATGCCTGAAATTGACCACCTAAGCACACACCTTGGGTATGCCATTGTTCTGCTTACAGACACATAGCTGAAATATACAAATGTAACAAAAGCTACATAATTTCTACCTTTAGCCTGTTGTAGATCCAAGATATGTCTGGATTTGTTCTACCCTAGATCGTTCCAATTTTGTAAATATGAATGTGCCTCAATTGGCAAATTTTCAGGTTCTTTATAGGCATATTTTCTTTTGCAGATTGTTATGTCTGTTGTGAAGGTTGAAATAAGAAATGTCCCTTCTAGGTTCATTGATCAAAACCTAGGTCCCTATTGGTACCACTATTTTGAGAGGTTCTGGAACCTTTAAGAGATGGGGTCCAATTGAAAATAAGTCAGTGTGGGACATGCCTTTGCTTGTACCTTATCCTTAATGCTTCATACTTCCTCTCTCTTTTCTGTCCTCCAAAGAAGAAACTTCTATGACCCACTCCACAATCACATTGTCCTGCTCAGACTCATGGGACTGTAAAACCATGGACTAAAATCTCTGAAACAATAAGACAAAGTATGTCTTTCCTCTTCACACCTGTTCTCTCAGAATTTTCCTCACATTACTGAGAACAAAGCATGTATCTTTCTCCATGCCAATGGTTCTCCATCTGTGAGTCATGACACCATTGGGAGTCAAATGGTCCTTTCACAGGGATCATGTATTAGATATCCTGCATATCAAATGATTCATTAACAATAGCAAAATTATAGTTGTGAAGTAGCAATGAGATAATTTTAAGGTTTGGGGTCACCACAACATGAGGGTTCTAAAGGGTTGAAGCATTAGGAAGGCTGATGTGGGATTCCCCTCTGCATGCTGTGAATACCATCGGTTAATAAAGAAACTGTCTTGGGCTTGCACAGGAAATAGAGCTAGGCAGGGAAAACTAAACTGAATGCTGGGAGAAAGAAGGCAGAGTCAGAGAGAAGCCATGTAGCCCCACTGGAGACAGATGCCTGAACTTTACCCGGTAAGCCACAGCCATGTGGCGATACACAGATTACTAGAAATGGGTTAAATTAAGATGCAAGAGTTAACCAATAAGAAGCTAGAGCTAATGGGCCAAGTAGTGGCTTAAATAATATAGTTTCTGTGTGATTATTTCTGGGCTAACCAGCCAAGAACCAACTAATGGCTCCTTACAACAAATTGGTGCCCATGTGGCCAACTAAAATCCACTTAAAACCTTAGAGAGCTTGGGAAGGAATTCTAGACACTAAAAAACAAAGTTTAGCTGCATTTACTTTCCCGAATGGGTTTGGCTTGCTGGTGGCATGCTACAGCTCCTTTAAGAGAGGTTTTCCTGATTCAGCAGTAGCAGAAAAAAAGCTGTGCTGTTTTGAAATGTCGGCTTTCTGGACAATGCTGCCAGTGCAACCTCTGGCTCTTTCAGGAGGCCCAACATTTAAATGGGGTTTGTAAGCAGCATGTTACAAACTGCTTAATGGCTCAACATAGACCCACTGATACTTGGAACAGGAGTAGTATGTGTGGCTCAGAGGCAGTGAATGGACCTCTTCCACCATGTTGGACTGGGTAGGGCAAGCTGGCAGTGCCATATTTCCCCTAGCAATGGTGCAGCTTAAGTTCATAAGAAGGGCTTAGTATTTTAAGAAGCACTTCTGGTCAAAAAGAATTACAGATACACAATAAAAACAGATTCATACATAAAAGTCCTCTAAATGGACCAACCAGTGATTTAATTAATACAGTTTCTGTGTGATTATTTTGGGGCTAAGCAGCCAGGAACTAACTAGTGGATTCTTCCAACAGAATGCTTTGAGCTTTCAGAGTGGCTTTGACTCATATGTTATTACTGTGCACTACTTCACAGTGTGCTCCCTCCAATGGGTCCTACCCTACTGTGGATAGCACTGTGAATTGCCATTTTGGACCTTTCCCTAGGCTACCACATGCTCACCAACTGCTCATACTTATGTATTCCACCATTGACACTCATCTCTGCCCCTGCCTCATCAATGGCAGTGAAAGTGGGTGAAGTTTTCTTTTGGGGTAAGAGAAGTAATTTCCTGATGATATCTTGCATATTCTGATTTCTTAATTAAGGTTCCTATTGCTGTAATGGAGCATCATGGCTAAAAGCAACTTGGGGAGGAAAGGGTTTATTTGCCTTACACATTCCAATTTCTGCATATCATGAAAGGAAGTCAAGGAAGGAATTCAAGAGAACAACCTGGAGGCAAGAACTAAAACAGAGACCATGGAAGAAGGCTGCTTGTTGATGGGTTTGTTCTTCATGGCTTTCTCAGCCTGCTTCATTACAGGACCACAGGACCGCCACCCCAGGGATGAGACCACCCATAGTGAGCTGAGCTCTTCCACATCAACCATCAATCAAGAAAAGGCCCCATGGGCTTTATCACACCACAATCTGATGGAGGCATTTTCTCAGTTGACGTTCCCTCTTTCCAAATGACTTGAGTTTGTGTCAATTTGACATAAAAGTGGTCAGCACAAGTCTTGGTGTACTAGGATGATTCCTGCTAATAGTGTTGAGTGTCTCTAGAGTTTATAGGATCCTGGGTTGTTCATCATGTTGGCTACTGCTGCTGTGTTCAAATCTTTGTTATGTTTATTTATATGGTTTTTGCCTTGTCATCTTGAACAATAAATCTTTAATGTATGTTCTGAGAAGGAGTCAAGAAAGAAGGATCATCATCATCACCATCATCATCCCCATAGTCACCATCACCATTATTTTCATCATCATCACCATCATCTTGGGAAATGCACCCAATTCTTGCCATGTACCAGGCTTCCTTCTAATGCTTGAGAGATCAATTAAAAGATTAAATTAATGTAATTGAATCTTCATGTTGATTTAAATTTTTAATCTAAATTTTAAAATATTTTATTCTAGACAAGAAAGAGCCTTTGGGTTAGGTTTTGATCTCAATTTTATTTGCCTCTACACTTTGTTTCTACATACTCAGTTATTGCTAAATGAGAGACTCTGCTGTTAGCTAAAATGAGCAAAGTTCAATTATTATTACTAATGGACCATTTATCCTTCTCATCTTAATAATTTAAAACCTTGTTCTTAGATGAATATTTTTGCAGTGTCTCACTACTTCAACATAATGAATCTGTTTCTTAACCAAATGAGGGGAAATAAAATTGGTCTTCTCACTCCCTCAGTAGGGCCTCATTATCAACACCAGCCTGGAATCATTTGAAAACAAATTCTGTGAAGATGAGGATCAATAGGTGCGATTGTACTCTGAGTACACCATGCTTTTGTGTATCTGTACTGACACTTTAATGTCCTTCCCTCCAAGCTTTATTCCTTCCCTTGGCTGCTCCTTCCCAATACTTCCTGTGCTAGCCACAAATGCTCTTCTCATCTGTCTGATGACACTATGTGCTTTGCTTTCACAACCAAGAAATGGGTCTTATTGTGTTGTTTCCCCTCTGTGGAACATTCTTTCCTGGAACAGCCTCCATGAAAGATTCCTGGAGTAGGACTACATGGTGCCTCTTGGTTATAACATTTCCCCTAACCTCTGCAAGCTTGTATGTGTAGGTACAGATGATAGATAGATGGCAGATAGATATTGATAGTTTTCACAAACTTACAGTGAAAGAGGTTGAGGTGGTTTTTAATTGCTATTGAAATACTGTCTCTTGAACATGACGTGGATGCCACACTCATGAACTTACAGTAGTGACAGTGACCAACACAAGACCTGTACAAGGTCAAGTTGACTACGAGAGTTAACTTTCCAATAGGCACGCAGCACTGACTGCCTCAGTGAGGTGCATTTCCCATGGAGGTGTATGCAGCAGTTGGGTTACATGGTGATTCTATTTCTATTTCTTTTCTCTCTTTAAGAAATTCTAATCTCTATCCCCCCCAGCATCATTCAAGGGTTTCCCTTCTTCATCATTACACCATCTTCTCTCTTTTTGACAACTGTCCTAATAGATTGGAAATGATTTCTCTCTGTGAATTTACTTTCTACTTCTCCAGTTATTACCAATAAAGTGTTTTCATATTTTTGTTGGCCATTTCTGTGTGATCTGTTGAGGAGATTTATTCAGTCCTTTGCTTGTTTGGTAATCAGTTCTTGGTGTTTTTGGTTGACTGTTTGAAATTTTTCTGCTATATTTGGTGTATTAAGCCCATATCCTAGTTATTCTTGGCAAGTAATGAACTGTTTTCTGTAGATGTCTTTTCACTCTGTAGACTTTTGGCCTGTTTTCATTTTTGCCACCCTACCTTTGGAGTCATAGCCAAATGATCAATGCTAGACTGGTATCATGGGCTTTCTTTGTTTTCTTCTAGTACTTTCAGATTTCTGGATTTATTTAAGCTTTTGATCCATTTTGAGTTGATTTTTGTAAACACTAAATTCATTCTTCTGCATGTGCACACACATTTTTAAATACCACTTGTTAAAGAATTTAAACCTTGGATAACGTATGGAGAGAAAGGAGACTTTCTATGCTTTCAATGGGAATGTAAGTGGGTACAATTTCTATGGAAAATGTTATAGAAGTAACACAAAAAATTAAAAGTTGATCTAATTCATCTTCCCAAAATCTTGGGTACCTGTCCAAAAGCAACAAAGGTGATATCAATAGATCGGTCTGTACTCTCATGATCATGAGACCATTATTCTCAGCTGAGCTATCAAAACAAATAAGTAACCATTAACATGATTTGAACATGACCTGTGAAAGTTCATGGGTTAGGAGCCTGACCTTCAGTGTGGCACTGTTAGGAAATAAGGCCTAATAGGAAGCATTTTAGGTCATGGTAACATTACCCTTGAAAATCGATTGATATAATTTCCATGAGAGTGAATTAGTTATCACAATAGCAAGCTATTCATTCAGACCCTTTCTCTGTTCCCATTTCACATGCACTTGTCTGACCTTTTGATCTTTCATCTTTTTATCAAGCAATGCAATTACTCCCCAAAAGTCAGCAAGATGCCAACATTATCCTCTTGGACATTGGAGCCTCCAGAACACCAAGCCAAAATAAATACCTTTTCTGTATAAATTATCCAGTTTCAGGTATTCCACTATTTATTTTTAATTATGTACATATATTTGGGGGTTTTGTTTTGTTTTATTTTGTTTCAAGACAGGATTTCTTGAATCCTGTTCTGAAACTCGCTCTGTAGACCAGGCTGGCCTTGAACTCAATGAGATTCACCTGCCTCTTCCCCTTGAGCACTGAGATTGAAGGTGTGCACCACCACTACCCTGCTGTACTTATATTTCTATGAAAAAAAATGTGCATATATGTGTGCAAGAGCCTAAACAGGCACAAAAAAAAAATAAGAGGCCCTAGAAATACAGCCGGAATTACAGATGCTTGTATGTTATCTGATATGCTGGGAGCTGAACTTGGGTATTCTACTGGAATAGTATGTGCTCCTAACTACTGAGTCATTTTTCCAACCTCCTTCTTTCTTTAGTTTCCAGCATTCAGTTATATAAAGATAAAAGGGACTAAGACATCAATTGAAGGATGAATTGATAACCCAAATGTGACAGTTAAGTATATGTACATATTGCTATAGAATCAACAGTAAAAAGCCATTTGTTTCAATATGGGTGAACCTGGAGGGCTGGCTATACGATGAGTTAAATAAGCCAAGAAAAGAAAGACGAGTTTATGGTCTCACTTGTATGTGTGTGTGTGTATGTATGTGTGTGTGTTTATTTTAAAAATTAATTAATAAAAAATTAAACACCAAATTTATTGAGGTGTGTTGATTAGGAGTCAGGTAAATAAAGAAATACTTTCTTTACAAGTGAATAAGTTCCACTATATATGAGCCACATTTTCTTTTTTAACCATTCATCTGTTGACAGGCATATAGCCTAACTCATAAGAGGTGTGATGTTTATATAAATGATTAATAAACTTAAGTTCATTTACAAAATAAAATAAAATACATAATTATTTTTTATCAATTTAGTAAAAAAATAGAGTTGTAAAGTACAGAGAAGTTGGTATTCTCATAACTGATACCACAACTTTGGGAGTTGTTTTTATCACAACTGGCCCGTGTGAATAAAAGAATTTTAAAATAAACAGACTCAATGTATTCTATATCGAGAAATTAAGACTAACACTAAATTTTGCTTTGGGCCACATGTAAAATACATAACATGTATAGTTTGTTATGGCATATGTTACAATACATACTAATGAAAATACGTTAAATAAGTAAGTGGGAAATATTATGGGCTCAATGTATCAGTCAGGATTCATTCGTAGTAAAAACAAAACCTGGCTTTGACTGAGGTGAAACCCAGGAAAAGGAATCTAAAGACAAGATAATACTGGAAACTAGCAAGGAACGCATGGCCTTTCTGTCTTGTCTATGGAAGACAAGTGAATTCAGAATGGTTTCCTTCTCCTGCCCCTCCCTCCCATATTTCTGTCACTTTGCCCAAGACTCGAAGTCTTAGAAGAAATACACTAATTGCTCTGTCTTGATGTAACTGCCAGTCCCCTGGCTTGAGAAGAACAGGAAGCTTAATTTATAGCCCCACGAAGACAGACCACAATAGGGAAGGAGCCTGAACAGGACATTATAGCTGTTGAAAGGAGACACATGCTAGATAACTTCCAATAATGTCAACTACTCACTATTTTCAGTTCTTCCCCACTATTAAAATTATATTAAATGTAGGTTTCTACACATATTATGCACAAAAGGATAAAAACCAGACATTAAATAGTGTAGTTAACAGCCTTTAACTGTTTGCTTGTGGTTTTGTTTTTTTCTAGATCTCTGTGTGTGTCTACATTTCAGGTAATGAAATACCCACATTTTGAATTTAAGACATGAAAACTATAAATTTCAACATATTCCATAACATATGACTTGATCTGCTATTAGTTTCTATATTCTACATATTAAATATGAAAAGTGTTACTGCATGACCTAGATTCTTATTCCAAATCTTGAAAATGTTGAATTATTGTGAGACAATTTTTCTCTGACTCCACATGAAGATACAGTTTCTCTTTGATCCTGTGAGATTCATCTTAAGAATAAACTCATGAAAGAGAGAAGGGAGCTCAAGGGTGGAAAACTGGACTGGGGTGAATATGATGCCTTTGAAAGAAATATATATGAAACTCAATACCAAGCACAATGACTACGTGTCAATAAGACATGTTTTAAATGTAAAAATGTAATAACCCACAGAGATGGTACGTTGTACTAGAGAAATTGGTTCAGTTTTGTGCAAGAACAGGCTTGTTATCAATCTCCAAATGGCAACATTCCAGTTCAGAGCAAGTGACTCTACCGAGAGAAGGTTTCTCTGCTGTCCTCTTCCTTAGAGTTCCCTGGAGGCCATGCTCAAATGGCCACATGACTGGTCTTGTTGTTCTTGGAACAGCTCCGTTTTACCATGAATGTGAGATTTACTACCTGCAACATTGTGGTGTGGAATTCTGAACTTAAAGGTATGAAACACAACACTGTGCTCACAGTTATTAGAATCAAAATTAAATTCAAGGAGCATATTACAACTTAGTTTATAAGTCTCTCGGTTCAAGTCCAAGTTCTTCAGTGATTATAGATCATAATGTCAAAGGTGCAAAGCAAGAGAGACATTTGAATAGCGCTATCAAAATTTTAGCCAGAAGAGCCAACACTCTTATTTTCCATTATCAATAGAATAATGAATGCATTTTAAGTATAAATTATCTCTTTTCACATAATTGTATCCTTCTCAAATACTAGACTCTTTGACAAATACAGTATTGTTATGAAAAAACATTGCATTTTATTTCCCAAAGATTAGAGTCAATTGTATATAGCATAATTATTAATATAAAAGTATTCTCTTTTTAAGAGACTAATGTATCTTTTAGAAAATTCCAGAATAAAGATAAACGAGGTAATTATTAGCTTTAAAAAGGAAATAAGTTATCATATAACTTAGGAATTTTATAATGAAAAATATGACTTTATTCCCTTTCAAATGAAAGTATATGGTTTCAGACCTTTAGCAAGTAGTTAGTAAATTCTGTTTTATTAGTGTGAATTTGCTAATGTGGTCACTAAAACCATCTTGCTACAATTAATGTGTTCCAAGCCTTATTCCAGTTGGTGATTCACAGCAATGATGATGAATGTGAAGATACAACATCTTAAAGAGTGGCTACAACTAATATTTTAATAAGCATAGACCGGCATCGAGGCAGCTGGGGGAATTAATTAACATTTGCTGTTTCACATTTTCCAAGTATTGAACAGTAAGTGAAGTTTGATAGAGGAGAAGGGAACGTTACGATAAATTGGGCAATATTAACTTAAAGATTTTTTTGATTGTTCTCTTGTTTCATGATTGCTGTGATCACAGTTGTAAAGCAATTTATATGATTCAACCATTTAGTGGTTGAGAAAAAACAGAGGACTGTTTTATATGAATGTCCATGGAGCAAATACTTTATCTGTTATTCAGGGATTTGCTTTACTTCCTAAACTATTTCAGATCAAAAATGTAATTGCCAATGTATGTGAGTTCAGCCATCAAATGCATGCAAGCCTAGAGACAACGGAAAGTCTCTTTGGAAAACTCCCATGTGTCTTTGCTTCTAAGGTTAAAGAGTTGAATCGAACTAAAACTTCTTCTGCCTACTATTGTCCTCCTGTTATTGTCCTTCCTGAGAAGTATTTGTTGATAAATCTAATAGCAGGCTGGCACTTTATTCTGTAATGATAGCAGAGACAAACTCTGTACAGTGAATATGTCAAATGAATTAAGATAATGGGAGACGGTCACAGAATTTTGGGAAAAACACTTTTTCAATGGCAGAATAAAAACATAAACAAATTTTCCCTCCCACTTTGTAGATTGCCGAATCACAATTTGCTATTAGTTATATTAAGTCAAATGTGTCTCAATGAGCATTTGTCAAAACCCACACTGATGCTTAGGGAAATAACAAGATCAGTGGCTATGTTTCTCTGCCTAGAGATAAGAGCATTCTGAGGCTGTTCACTCTTATCTGGTTTATTCTGATGGCTTATATGCCAGAGATGTGATCTTACAGTTTTATTAGATATCTGATTGTTTGTTGGAAGTGGCCTTCCGTCTCCAGATGAGATGACCTCCAGATAATACTCTTCTGGGGCGTTATGTTCTGCTTCAGATTATTGGCCCCAAAGGTTAAACTGTCAGGAAGGAATGGAAGGGATTTTTACCTTTTATTCTCAAACAGCAAGTAAAATCTCTTGTCAGCTTTATGTGGATTCAATAGTCTCCTGGGGCTGCTGGAGGAAAATTGATCTTGTTTGATTTAGTCTAACGTAATGCTCTCCATATAACTATTGTAGTTTATTGTTCATTGATTTGATAGGTGGGGATGCTTTGTGCTTTTCTGCTTTCTCTTGACAGTTGATTTTAATAGCATACTATGTAGCACAGCTTATCACATTAGATATTAGGGAATCCCAAACTCAGATCTGTGCTTTCCCAAGATGGCAATTACTATATTAGTAGTCTTCACTTTTGTTAAAAAAAAAATAAAAAGACCCCATTATTAGATTTGAAATACAATCCAAGCAGCAAGACATTCACTTTCTTCCCCTGTTTGCAACAAACACAGGCCTAGCTACTTGAGGTTTAAAGGACAGAAGAGAAGGTCATCCTTTTTGTCAATATGCAAATGAAAAGCAGTTTCAGGTCAAAGGTCAAAGCATGGTGGACCATAGAACTCACCGTGACTGTGGCACCAGGAGTGACTTTGCATTTGGAAGCTGGTCTCAAAAAAACATGCACTCTCTTCCCATTTCCTAGACTTGGGACAGGATGCAGTTCCCCTTGATAAACAGTTTAACTTGCCACCACACAGTGACCACAGCATGAGTACCGTATCCATCTTTACTAATGGCATAAGTTACCAAAGACCCGGTGCACAACGAGGACTGTTTGTGCAGTTCTTTGTTTCATTCCTTGGGACTGGATGATGAAAGTTATATTCCAGATCACAGGTTTACTCTCCAGCTGGTGGTCTTGGATACCACACGCAATTTCCAAGGTATGTATTCAAGATTATAAGCATAAGGATGAGAAAGTTCACCCAGGAAAACATTACTCGGAGATGAAAAAAAAAAACAGACTTTTATAATAAACATCCTTGCCCCCTCGCACTGTACCGTTTTCTGTCAAACACTGGAAGTTTATCTGGCACAAGTGACTAAATGGGGCACTTTTGGTGACAATGCACCTATTCTTTAGATGGTATGCATATCGTGATATTATTCATTCACAGCCGACTGTGAACCCATGTGCAGTTTCGGGCACATTGTAGTTGACAATGGTTAATGAGTCTGTTGGATCACATGCATGCACATTATTACTATCAAGTAAAAGGCCGACAAACCACACTGCATTTGACTTCAGCGAGTCGGGCAATGACACAGTCACACCGTCTGTTTTCACAGTCTCCCGTTTCTACTCATTCCCCCATTTCTAGAATCAGAATCAAGGTGGAGAAGAAACCAATTAGTCCATTCTTTATTTAAACCTTTCCCACTGACGCACGTGAAGCGAAAGGTCAGCGACCTGCCCTTGCTGGCCCCAGGCTGATGGCCTCTGAACCCTTCTGGCACCCTTTTACCTCCCAGTCCTCCCTGAGCCCAGAGCCACCTGCTGGGTCCCCAAATAGCTCATCCAGCTGCTCTGAGCTTTCACTGTCGCCCCTCAAATAATGCCCTGCACGCTGGATGGATTGCAGAAACTAAATGTCTCAACTTAAGGGTAATTTTTTTTCATTTCTTCAGGTGAAATTCTCTACTTTGTTTTTAACTAGAATGTGGATGCGACATGAGAACGTATTAAATAGTTTGTCTTGATAAGCTAACTGAACAATCCAGACTCAACAACAACCTTTCTGTGGCATAGCTACATAAGGTCCAGGAAAATCAGATAAAAATTCCTGTCATGCTGGTGCCTGAATTTCCTTTAGAAGTAAAAGAGTTTCCTATAAATAAATTAGGCATTAAAGAGTAAATTTAGCTCTCACAGACAAAAACAAAACAAAACTAAACTAAAAGGACAACTGACTGGGATTGGAACCACTTTCATGGAGGGACTAAGAGAGCAAGACAAACACCAGAAGGCAGAGAACAAAACAAGAGGGGACTCCCTCAGTTCCAGATGACTTTTAGGACATTTTATCTCTCAGAACAGCATCTTAAGCATTATCATGGCAATTGCATCGAGTCCACATACGATCTCTAGTAACACAGCTGTTTCAGTGCAGGATCAAAGTATAGAAATACCTTATTAATTAATTGGATGAGGTCAAAACCCAGTGAGAAGTGGTATACTGCTGTGGGTATCATGTTAACAAAAAGAGACACTTGATTAACAGAGAAGAAAGCGAAGAGAGAGTGAAATCATTTGAAATCATCCATCTCCTCAACGAGTATTTACATAGTAACTACAATAACAAAGAGCCACCATGAGGAACAGAAGATCCAATTTTGGACAACAAAGACAAAAACTCCCCACGCTTACAGCATCTGCATACTATTGGATAATAAAGAATTTAGTCAAGACGAATACTGTATTAGTCAGGGTTTCTAGAGGAATAATGTTTATAGAAAATTAAATACATATACATTCTTCGTTGAACCCTTTCCCACAGACACATGTGAAACTAAAGGTCAGGGAGCTGCCTTTCCTGGCCTCAGGCTAATGGTCTCTGAACCCTTCAAGCACCTTTTACCTCCCAGTCCTTAGTGAGGAGCCTGCTGGGTTCCCAAATAGCTCATCCAGCTGCTCCTAGCTTTCACTGCCGGAGAGAGAGAAAGAGAGTGTGTGGGAGAGAGATTTATTGATTGATAGGTACAGATACAGATCAATATAAATATCGGGATTTATTAGAACAGCTCATGGGCTGAGGGTAAGCTGGTCTAAAACAATGGCTGTCTAGCAGTTGGTGGCCCAAGAGTCCAGTAGTTGTTCAGTCCATGGGCTTGATACTTTTTAATTGTTATTCAATTGTTCTCAGAGGCAAATGCTATGCAGCCCTTCCTGCCTTGATTCTTTGCCCATCCTGTCTAGGCCTCCCAAGTGCTGGCTAAAGTGTAGCACAACAGCGCAGCCTCCTTGTGTTAGACTTTTAGAGTAGGGGTCTAAAGTCTCATATGCAGAATCCTGACTCTTCCCAGAACATCTTCAGGGAGTCCAAGAGCAGAAAACTAACTCCTTGACAATGCATTGAGGCTTCTTGTTGTTGGCACCACTTGGTGCCTGTGAACTGATGGCTAAAGCAACGGGGTTGGCACACTTGAAGGAACAAGACCGTGGAAGTGGTCACTACGGTCTCCAATTCCTCACACACACTGGAAACAGAAAACAAATCCCTCCCCCTGTAGAAATGAGGGGCTCGGGCTGCGTTCCCAGTGCCTGGTTCCCGGCGCAGGGCCCCTTGTGCTACCCGGCTCCCGGTGTGTACCCAAAATAATTACACAGAAACTGTATTCATATAAATACTGCCTGGCCCATTATCTCCAGCCCCTTATTGGCTAACTCTCACATATTATTTTAGCCCATTTCCATTAATGTGTATCGCCACTTGAGTTGTGGCTTACCGGCATGAGTCTAACCAGTGTCCATCTTGTGCTGGAGAAGCATGGCGTCTGCATCTGCCACACTGCCTTCTCTCTCACAGCATTCCGTTCTGTCTACTCTGCCCACCTAAGGGCTGCCCTATCAAAGGCCATGGCAGTTTTCTTTATTTAACCAATGAGGGTAATACACAAATAGAAGACCCTCCTACACCATCCTCCCAAAAAAACATGGAAAAAACCCCAAAATTCCACTTAGATGACCTTCAATAAAATGTAATGAAATTTCTATTTATTAATGCACATATTAAACATATATATGTTAGGAGAAAAATGCATGTCATACCTCTGCCACCACTGACACTTTTTATGGATCAAGTTTGTGGTATGAGCTATCCTCATCAACCTCTTCGATCTCTTGATGGACCCCAATTTTGCTTGAGGAAAGGACTGACCATGCTGACTCATTGGACATATGATTTCATTAAAAAGAAGAAAACAAGCTTCTGGCTCAAGCAGAACAAATATTAAAATATTTTTTCATTGTCAAAACTTTAGCTTTCAGGCAAATTTAGAATTTTGGAAAAAGATTCAATATATACCTATACATCTGACGAAGTCGATACTGATGTTAACAAATGTGATTATTTTAACATTGTATAAAGATCTTTTGTAAAAAGTACATAAATCAACTCAAAATCGAAGTTGTTTTCCAAGTGATCACTGCCCATGATGTATAAAGTCAAGGAGGATGAAAAGCTCCATTCAAAGGATCAATTGATTTCCACCTGACAGACCGTGAACCAGACACTGCCGTGGTTTCAGATTCTTCATTATGATTGCCTTTAAGAAACTATCAGTTGTTGATCTGGAGCGCAACATCAAGAGTAATATCCAAGTGGCTAAGTAGACGGCTGAGTGAGTAAAGTGTTTGCCAGAGAAGCAGAAGGAGACGGCGCTAAAATGGGCATAGCCACTCCAGTTCTGCAGCCCAGCATTGTGAAAGCGGGGAGGCGGAGACAGGAGCAACACTGGGGCTTGCTGAAAAGCCAGTCTAGATTTAACAGAGAGCCCCAGGCTCAGTGTGAGACCTCGTCTGAAGGGAATAGGGCAGAAAATGACAGAACAACTGATATCTGGTTTCCATACATACACCTGTTCTCATCTGTGCATATCACACACATACACACACACACACACACACACACTTCAACCCAGGGTTCACAGTTATACAAAGGAGCATTAAAATATGCTTTGCCCTTATAAACTACATATCTATGTGAAACTAAACCTCTTTATATATTTTAAAGAGAAGTCTATAACAAAAGATTTACGGCAGAAAAAATACAAGAATCTAGCTAGCATCTATTAAGCTAGACATTTAAAACCTAGCAAACCATGTTCAGTATCTACCATTATTTCATTTAAGGAACATGAAGTTGATTTTCATAAAATAGTTGTTTATCTAATCTAAGGTCTATTATTTTAAAGCAAAGTAATGCATACCTTCGATTTCTTTTCAACTTTAATGCACAATGTGAAACTACCAACAGAAAACCAATATAAACTTGCCACACTAAGCAAACCAAAACACAATATGCAAAAAAAAAAGAATTTCAGCCAAACATGACTTTTGGTTAGCATGTATATACACCATGTTGTATTTGATGTATAATTATATTAAATATTTTTCAGTATGTTTTTGAAATTTACATTTCACTGGGCAACCTAGATTTCATCTTACATGCATTTTCAATGATTGAGAGTGTAAAGAATTTCCAGAAGTAGTTTTAAACCCCTGTTTTAACGCATTCTACAGTTAAGTGTTGCTCCACACTGGTTCTTTTTTACCATCCTTAGACTTACGGAGTTTAACATCAATCAACTATTTTACAAGTCTTATTGACTCCAGGACTGACCGCTTCCACAACTGGTGTCACTGTCAGTTCTAGACATAGCTGATATACATTTGTAGTTAAACATCCTAAGGTTTATTTATTTTATGTGTGTGAGTGTCTGTCCTGCATTTGTGTATGTGCATCCTGTACCTGGCTGGTGCCTGCTGAGGACAGAGGGCACTGAATCTCCTGAACCTAGCATTACAGACATTAATGAGCTGCCCTGTGGATACAAGATCTTCTGGAAGAGCAGCTAGTGCTCTTAGTGACTGAGCTATCTCCAAACCCCCTTAGAAATGCATTTTTTTTCAAGTATAAAATGAATGCACAGCAGTAGCAGACAGATGGAGTTACGTTTTAGAGCATGTTTCATGGATATTGATGGTAGACTTCTATGCATTATGTTTTGACATAACACTGGAGATGCTCTCAAACAACACTAAGTAATGAGTGGACTTCCTCCAAGCCTATTCCATCAAGACTTTTCACATAAGAGTGGGAAGAGAAAGTACTGGATCAAAAAGACTTAGTACTGGAGGTTTCAGACAAGCATTTGAGAAAAGAAGTCTTATGGAAAAGTCACTACCGATTTCTCGTTTAATGCTGGCAAATACTTTGCACATCTGGATTGATTAAATGGCATGGTTGTGTCGACAGTAACAGCATTTCCGAGCGTTTGTGGAAAAGAAGAGATTTTGAAGTGCACCACAACCTAGTATTTCTAAGGTTGGACCCAACTTTCTGAAATGAGTTATTTGTCGCTTTCAACACACAGAAACTTCACCTAAGGAGGCTTTAGTGGACGTTAGTGGTTTGGAGGATTGGAAATAAAGATTCGGACTGTTACAAGATCTTGAGTTACTGAAGCTCTGTGTAGAAAGTTTTACCCCTAAATAATAAAAACATGAATCTTTTTTCTAAAGGAACTTAGGAAGCTAAATTCATGTTAGGATGTAAGTCTTGGCTTTTATTGGTATAGGAAAGGTATATATAGGAAAGGTATATATCCAGAGAGAACCTGACAGTAGTTAGCTCCCAAATTTCGGAGAGAATTACAAGAATCTTTTTATCTTTTGTATACATTTATAGGTTGTTTGTATCTGTCGTTGACATTTAAAATAAGAAAAATATCAGTACAATTTACTATACTATTTTTAAAAATAATAAAATAAAAACACAGAAAAAATAAAACAAAAAATAATAAAATAATAAAGCAGGGTCACTCTTCAAACACAGCTTTTTAACTTGTTTTCTTGCTATGTGTTTTGCATCTCATTCCACAACAATATCTACCCGTATCTTTTCCTTGCTACCTAGTGTAGGGACACCAAAGTTTTTTACCCTTTCTACATTGAAAAGCACTTTTTGTTTTGATTTCAATCCATGCTTCCACGAAGGTGATCACACGGACCGTTTTTATGCGACTGTAGGAAATTCACAGAGCAGCGCGATGGAGTAAAATATTGTGTGCGTGGCAGCACACTAGAGAGGATGTGCGGGCACCATTAATTGCATTCTCACCCTATTTTGGGGCGGTTATATAGAGGACTTTATTTTCCTGCAAGTTTACAGGTTTGGAAATGTCAAAAGAAGTCATCTAAATGGAATCTGTCTCCTTCCTATTAGACTGTGTCCGATACCCCAAATTGCTTAGTCCAACATCCATTCTCACCCCCAGCTAGTATGTACAGGCTGCAATGTTAAAATTGCAATTCTCAGACTGGTTGGCAGACAGCATATTATTTAAGTTCCACCATATTCGTCAGAGAAGGCTGACAAACAGAATCCAGTAGCGGAAGAACCCTCATTGGAGGCACACACTTTGCTGGTGAGGACTAAGGCCCAGGTGACAGCTACAGTGGAGACCGCACGGTGGAGCCCTGATTCAGCATCTTCCTAGAGCGGCACAAGCACATCTCCGCAGGATGAGCCACACACTCATAACCTGTTATGGTCCCGCATCTACAGCGGTGGCTTACCTATTCCTAGCAAAGGCAGGCTATTTCCACAAGCTACAGACTATTCCTAGGGGTTAAGGACCAGCTAGTTCTTCCATGCCTTCAAAATTTCTGCAAGTTCTCAGTTCTCTGTATCAAATTCTGTGTTGCTTATATTATTGACAGCAAATTCCTGCCTGTCTCTAAATCCACCTGCTTTTATACAGTCTACAAGCTAAAACAGTTTGCATGTTTCACAGGGTAGGAAAAAAGGAGTATAATTTGTGACACATGGAAGTCAAATGAGATTCAAATTTGAGTATCTATAAGCTGAGCTTTATTGGGGGCTAACCCTCTGATTCATTTGTGTATTAACTATGGCTGCATCTGTATGCCAACAGAGGAATTCACATTTCCTAGCCTGTGAACCACAGCTATCACTCACACGCACATACAAAAAAAAGGAATTGATAACTTCTGGACCTATTATGGAGTTAACTGTCTTGGTTCAACAGAACCAAGGCAATAGAGATGCCAGTGTGTTACAAAACAGAAAGTTCATCTGCAAGCACCTAAAGCTCACTTCTGCATGACTTCCAACTACCCAACCCTCCCAGGCTTTATACAACCTCCACCAGTGTCTAGCTGGATAAATGTAGTCTTTACCCCTCAACAATGAAACAGCTTTTTGCAACAAATGGAGACCACTACAGAAAAGCACAATCAATCAAAACGCAGACTTGTGGATCCCAATCCCAATGTATACATCTACACCACAAGTTGTGCACCTAGAGTTCAGGAAACACTGAGGAAGAAGAGAGCGGAAAGATTGTAAGAGCCAGAGCATTACGGAGTTTGGTGGGATACTGCATTTTTTAGTGGTATCGGAAGCTACACCCCTGAAGTCTCACCAGCAGGAAAGCCTCAACTTGAATCAAACAAAAACAGCAGCAGACTACATGATAAAGCTGACGGGAAAGCCTATGAGACTTCAACCATACACGAAACTACAGGATACTAAGAAATGTAGAGAGTGGGAGAAACCGTCTTCACCATGAAAGAGCAAACCAATTGGTTATCCACTACCAAAAGGTCAATGTGAAAATATACATACAAGTAACATTATACAGACTAAGCAGGATATATTTAGGAATATATATGTCGGTTACTATAACAGCTAATTTAAAAAGATGCCATTCCTTTGAAAGAAAGCAAGGAGGTGTATATGGCAGGGTTTGGAGGGAGCAAAGCAAAGGGAGAAAAGTAATTAGAGTATAATCTTGAAAATAAGTTCAAAAAAAGAAACAAAATCATAATGGCATGTTTTTATTGATCTCTTAAATTTTAAGATTAATATAAACACATCCTCTTCCTCCTTTAAATTTTTTGTTGTTAGATGGTTAGTTACTGCAACAAGAAAAATAAATAATGGATAAAGTCACTGAATCAATGCATGTATCATATATGTTTGAACATAACATATGGACTGAAAATAATTACTCAGAAATCTTTTAGGATTTCTTGTATCAAATGCTATCTCCTTATTTTAACAGTAAAATTGTATCAGGCAATGTTTCACTAGCTAAAATAATGGCACAGTTAACTTTTTAAATGAGGCAAGTAAAATTACACACACTTAAAACTTATTTTTCATATATGCTCTGATAACTATGTTTTTCATATAAACACAGCTTTCGCATATCACTTTAAAAAAGTATAGTAACAGTGACTAAGTTGTCAAAACAGTTACTATCAGAGACTTATGACTTAAAGTAAATTGCTAAGGAGCATCTCCCCCAAAATGTTGCACCCCCACCAACTCAGGTAGGGAGAAATTTTACCAGTTATTTTACTTTGATGACAGAAAGTATCATAGTTATTGCAGCCAGACTTTAGGAATACATTTGGAAAATACTTTTTAATATATTTAGGCATTATAAGATATTTTTACAAGCAGTGAGCTTTTTATAAAGTGTTTTACAAAAACAACATTATGGAAAAAAGGAACACTAATTCATTTCACTATCAATCAAAATTCTCTTTGACTAGAATAAATTTTATAAACTGATCTTTAAACTGCATTCCTTACAGTACATGTGATGTCTATAGAATGCTGTGCATACATGAATGCATCTGTGTTTGCACATGTTCAAAATTTACTGAGTACAACAAATTCAGAAAGTTATTCGGTGCCAATGGCAGTAATTTGTCATATAATCCCTGCTACCTTGGTAGCCTGGCTGAGGTGAACTTTGTGCTCTTTTATTCAACTCTTAATTGTTAATATTAGCTATCACATATCACACAGCACCCAGTGATTATATATATATATAATTTATATATATGCATACATACATAAATACACACAGAGAGACTTATTACAGAATGAATGTAAGTTAAAAAGGCTTCAGCAAAGTTCAAGTGTTTTCAGAGTTGAGATGAGAAAGAGTCTATGTTGATAAAATGATGAAGAAGTCAGTGCCTGGAGGCAGCTGCTATTGGACCTGCAGAAGCAAGGGTTTGAGAGTAAAGCTGTAGAGTTCAGTTGTGTGGTGAAAGACCAAACTGCTGTCCAAGAGCAGTAAACAGCAGGTCCAGGTCCAGGCACATATCCTCACTAATAATGAAAGACCAAGCCAACCTAGAGACACAGGAATGGCTGCGGAATCCTCTACAACGTGATTCTTGACTCACACAACAGGTATCAGAGGACAGACTGGTATATTGTCATACTATCATAGCATTAGGAGTTCATCAACCTATGGGGTTCAGAGAAAGGAGTAGCATACTTGCTTTGGTCTGGTACATCTGATAATTTCTTTTGACTCGTTCTTCTGATATGATTTAACACATACATATTATCCTCACTGTTTCAATTCTTTCCAATAAACTTATGGGATGGTTTCTTTTCTGCTCCCACAAATAAGTCACTTATCAGCCTGTACTAGATGACTGGTGTCTGGTAGGTGATATAGTTTTTGGATTTATCTAGGACATATAATCATCCTTTCCCTTCAAATGAAATAAAAATCTGCTTATATGATGGAGTGTCCTAGGGCAGGACACAGCCTGTAAAATCACTGCTAGACATTACGTAGGCTCAATAGGTCATAGCCTGATCTCAACATATTCAACTCAGCAAGCCAAAACAATGTTCACCTACGTGGATATAGCTCCCGATTAAATACAGTTTTCAGGGTCCACGTCCTTGTCGATTCTAGTGAATTCTGTGGTTTGGAGATTTGTGGAGAGTCCTTCCAGTTTTGACACCGTCTGTTCAACACTTTTTACACATTTCCATCCTGTTAGCAATGTTGGCGGTGGCCATTACCTGATATGAAATGCTTTCCCTGTCTAAACAGCTGCAGGTCATGGTTCCGCCCCTCTACCCTTGCTCAGCTGGTAGACCAAATTTCAGGCAAAAGATGCATTCTCCAGACTCAGTCAGTTTATACCAGATTTGCCTTTCAAGAAATCACCCACTGACCTCTACTGTTCAGAATTTATCACAAGGAATCTCTTTTATGTGTGATTTGAATAAAACCAAGTTGGAAACAGAAGCTATCATACAGGAGAGAGAAACCAGCCTCGGGAACATTGTCCTCTTCACAGAAAGGACTAATTTCTACTTGAAGTGTTCTTAAAGAATTTTAAAAATATATCAGTAAATCGGAAAACATATAGAAGAAAAATCAGTGTATGTTTTCTAGATCCAGGAACCACTGTAAAATCTTTCATCAGCACAATGCTTTCCATTTTAACAGCAACAGTCTTCATGTTTTCCCTTCATGTTAGACATGGGGGGAGGTGGATATTATCTCTTCCTTTCCGAAGAAAGTCAGAGGCAAAATGGGTCTAGTGATTCTGCCCAGTAACTAAACTAGAGACATAAAAGGGTCAAGACATGGTCCAGGGTTCTTCCAGCATGCTAGTGGCACCAGATTTTGTTATATAACACGTCTCTCAAATTCTATACTGATTCAGCAACATCAGCAGGAAGACGCATTCTGTCTTCTAAATCATCAGTGCAAGGCTATAATAATTTAACCTCAGCTACTTTTCACCCCCTACCTCTAACCAAGGGGAGAGATATAGGATCCCAAAAAGCAGAGGATCCTTGCCCACTACACTCTGAAGTCTGCAGGTTTATTGCAGCGGCTACTATTCTGGGACCAAGGAATGGGCTCGTCCCCAGCAGTCAAATGGCACAGTCTATATGGAACGGCCAAATCCCTGGCTTTCGCTTTGCACTAGTGTGCACAGGTGTATCCGTGTGATTGGTATGCCAAGAGTGTTCTCCTCCTGCAGAGCTGAACGGATTCGTGACTCACTTACTGGGACCAACATTTACATCTGGGCACACTGTGAGAGAAAGCACATATTCCGTTGTATTGGATTTGGGATTAAAACGATCAGGTCATGTTTGGTTGTGTTCTCTGTGGCTAATGGCTGAATTTTAGAATTCACAGCATGGCAAGGAGAAGCACATGAGCTGTGGTATGTTCCAGACCTTCGTGGATAGATTGTTCTCAAGTATGTTTGTGGGCATGTATCTACAAACGTAATGAAAGCACATTTCTTTCAAAAGTGTATTCAGGTAATAAATCATTTTGCAACAGTCGTCTTGGTATGTTGCTACTTGTTGGCAGTGGAGAATATTCAGTTACGTGAAATATTTCCTAGTGATGTGTGAAGTGTGTAGTGGAAGCCATGACCAAACAAATGGACTCCCTTGGTGTCCAGGGGGCAAATGACTGGCTGCTCCTCTTGCCAGCCTCCTCAAGGCTGTACTCCTCTCACAGCACTTTGACACCTTTAGGATTTCTTTTGCTGAATCTTCCTCCACCAGGGAGGCTAGGCTTCCCAACATTTGATCTTCACTCTTCTCCGCTTCCTGCTACTTGTATTGTCCAATCTCCAAGCACACATCTGTTTAAACAGTCATTGCCTAACCAATCAGAATTTAGCCAAGCATCCCTGCACTTATATTCTGTCTCCTGCAACAATTTCCAAATGCATTTTCCCATTTTAACTGGCTGCTTCAGCTTTTGCCTCAGCTTCAGCCTTACTAAACTAATCATGCTTCCTCAACTCTTATCCAATGAATTTCTCTTCCAGGCTTTCAAAGTTCCACAAACTCACACTTCCCCTGGCAACTCCCTATGAATTCAGTGCCAAGTCAATCTCCTCAAAGAGCACTTGTTAGGTTACAGAAAACCCACGAAATGATCACCTGGTGTCTGCTACCAGGAACAACTCCTTGATAGAAAGAACCTGCCACCCTGAGATTATTCTATCTTTGCAACCCTCTGTCATCCTCAGAGTTCATAAGGTCTCTGTTCTTGCCTGCCTGGGCTCTCTGATGCACCTTGAACCTTCTTACCTCCATCCTCGTTCACATTTTCAGTGCTCAGAACTCCATGTCCTCCGTGATACTCAAACTCATTTCTCCTTCTGGGTTCAAATTAAGCCTCACCTCTTCCATCAGGATTTATCCTGATCACCTGGCACTAAATGATCTCTATTCTTGGTGCTTGGATCTATATCACACCCCAGGAACAAATTTTTCAGAGCTTTGTTTGTTACAATTTCATTTATAACATATTATCTTCCAAAATGACTTATAAGCCTCCAGAGAACACAGACCACCAAGTAATATACATAACTCTACATTTATGTTTTCTTTCACAATAAGAGCATTAGTGATTGATTGATAGTTACTGTTATTACTATTAAACATTTAGAATCTATATTCTAGACATGCATGCATTGAATTATAGGGCCACTTGATCTTCATGAATTATACTCAGATGAAATCTGAGTACAAGCAGAATTTCCAGTGGTGCGGGAGACAAAAATTCGGTGTCTAGTGAAAGTGAAAAAGACAAAAAAAAAAGACAAAATGATTACTTTCCCACCTCCCATGTATGAGAAGAAATTAAAATGAAAGTAGTCTGAGGAAGACATGAATATTTTGATAGTGGCAGTTGGATTTTATTTCCAAAATGACAAGGTTAGAGAGAAAATACAGCTTTCTTAGCAGCTAGCCCAAATAAATGGTAAAAGTATGATCATTTGGAAAACTTTTCTTATTTTAAAAATAATAAGTGATTTTATATGACGCAATGGGAAAATTTGTAAAAAGCAAATTACATATAAGTGGATTGTTTGCTACAATATATGTTTTTCCACTGTGGCATGGTATATGCTGTGACTTCAAATTTGTATTTCTCTGCCAATTTTTCTGATCCTTAACCTGGATTTATGAGCCCAAATATACAACTATAAATCTGCCCATATTAGGTCAGCAGCCTGTTTTACTGGATCTATCTCTTCCTCAAGGTAAATAAAATATGTGCTGTTAATTTTTTAAACTGTTACCATGGAAATCTCAGCTGCAGCATTCCTAATGCCTGTGCTTTTTAATTAACAGATCATTTGATTTTTATAAATATGTGCATGACCTTCTTAATATCATTTTAATTGATTTTGTTTAAATAGCTTTATTTCTAAAGCTGCAATCAATATGGTTCCTAGAAGAGGAAGCAGAACAAAAATATTGAATATAAGCCATTTTACAAGATGTCATTCTGTTTAATCAAATTATTTATTAAGAAAAATGAACTTTTAATCATACCATTTAGTTATATTTTCCAGTATGCTAAATTCATTTCCATCTTTTGTGGTTGCAAAGCTGTTTTTCACGGATCTTTCTAAAGGGCGTCCCAAACATACGCTCAAATTGCTAAGCTAACTGGCTACCGACCATGAAAATAAAATTCAATACAGCATGTGGCTCAAACCCTAAACACATGTAGAATGGATTATTATCAAAATTTATTTTTATTCCAGGTCAGAGTGTTTTGTCATAAACAAAGTTGCTTAAATATTTGCTCACTTAAGTAATCAGAATTGAATCGATATTAGAAAGGGAATAAACAGAAACTATTAGATCCAATTTTAAAAAAAATATGTTCTCTTAACTCCCCCTGATTGTGCATGTTCCACTGTGATGGAATTTCATATTTGTGTAGGAGTCTAGAGACACTGTCAACTTCAGGTAAGAAGAGATGCAATGAATAGAAAATTGCTAAGCATAAGCATCTCAGGTTCCTAGTTGATCAAGTTCCAACAAAAGTTATTTTTTTGATATATTAAATTATTTACATCTAAGTGTGGAGGGTGAAGGGACTGGAAAGGAGAACATTGGAAGCACAAAAAAAGAGGCTGTACCTCGTGACTTTGGGGATATGTTACTTATGGATTATCGGTCAGCTCCTCTGGTTGATGGAAGTGTACTGTTCTCTGAACACAGCAGCTGGGGCCAGTGGTCCAGATGGGAAGTGGAAGGAGTTGTAAGGACGTGCATGGTACTGGGAAAATGGAAATGGGGCCAGTGCATTTTGTAAACCAAAAAGGAGTTTGCTGAGTTGAATAATCTTTGGAAACTACCTGAAATAAGCTAATTTTGATCCTCAACTTTATTTAGATACATTTTTTAAAAAATCCCTATTTTTAAAATTTTATTATTTGCTTTAGAAATTTATGTCACGGGAAGCTTTCCTATATTTTAAAAAGCAGTCAGTGAAAACAAGAAATAAGTCATTAAGGCAAAAAAAAAAAGAGTAGATAAAGTTTACATACAACATTGCTAAGTGAAAGAAGCCAATCTGATTAAGATGTATGGTATGATTTCAATTATATAACAGTCAGGGAAAGGAAAAAATACAGAGACAACTAAACATATATGGTAGACAAGTGTTCAAAGGGAATGAAGGAACACATGAACGGGGAGAGGATGGGTGTATAGGGTCCTGAAATCAGACAGCATGGAGCAGTAATGGTGAACTCGTGTCAATGTGCATTTGCCAAAATGATAGAATAACACATGGGGAATTTAATTTAAAATATTGGCTATCGTTAATAATAATGGAACAATATTTATTCATTAATTGTAATAAAGATGGCAGATTACTTAAAGAAATTAAGAATATGGAAATTTAATGATGGAAAGTTATAAGGAAATATATGTTACTATCTGCTAAATAATGTTGTAAATAGAAGAAGAGTTTTAAAAGTGTATTTTAAAAACTAATATTCTCATTTATTTAATTTACACCCTTAAAGAGTTTAACTAAAAACTTTAGAATTTTATTAATGAAAGAAAATTGACCCTTTTTCCCCTTTATATATTAAAAAAATGGTTTGTTTTCACCCTAAGTAATGAAATGCCATCAAGTGTGTTTCTGTTTGTACCATTCACTTAGGAATTCAAAATGACTATTCAGTTATGATGTCACTGAATATTCTTAGCTGAGTAAGTGTGACTCGTTGATAATTCATGTGAAATTGTAAGAAATCCTAAATTGTCCTTGCCGTGGAGAGCCCAGGGAGTAGGAGGTTGAGACGATGGTGAGCCGGACAGTCTTCTAGTGCCTGGCATCCTTGGAGCAGTGGGAATTCTTTGAGAAGATTGATTTCATTTGAACTCTGGTTTCCTCACTCTTTAGGTCAGAGGAAGAGAAAAGGAGTCTTCTACAAGAAGAGCTTGCAGTCCCTGAGCCAGATGACTATGGAGCAAAGAGCAGCATCCACCTTTGACTTTGTGGCTTCTGTCAACAAGCCCAGGGGCCCCTGGCTGTGAGTTCCTTGTCCGATTCTTCCTGAATGCACATGTTTGGGATCTCTATAAGGTTTGTGTGGTTGCCTTTCTCATATTTTAACTATTCCCAAAAGTCCCAGTAGGGAATTGATCCCTGCTGTTGCATTTCAATGCATCACGTCTGAACGTGTTTTCATCTTTCCTAGATCAGCTCTTTGAAAGGTCACCTCTAATGGTTACCTTTCACATTTTGAAAAATATAAATAATATTTTATATTTTAATAATAATATATAGCATTATTACAGGTATGGTTTCAGTACAATCTCCCATTTCAAACTAAGGTAAGTTCTAATTCACTACAAAGAATGAATTTTATGTGCCAGGATTTCTAGTTTGAATTTTATTTAAAACATATTATTTCTCTGATAACATAAAATATGCGCAAAACTTTTGAAATTTTATTATTTTGGTAAAAGGGTGATTAAGTTATACAAGGCACTAAATATTAAAATTAATAAATACTAAAAGGTTGAAAAACACATGAGTGATAGTTAGCATCATAAAGTAGGGGGAAGTAGAGTTGGAGAGATAGATCGGTTAGTGGTTAACAGCTCTTTCAGAAGACCCAAGCCAAATTCCTTAGCAACCACGTGGCCACTCATAATCTTCTGTAACCCCAGTTCCTGGATGTCGCACACCTTCTTCTGGCCTCTTATGGGACCTGCACACATGTGGTACACAGACATATAGGCAGGCAAGACCCTCATACACAAAATAAATACAGAGGATTAAAAGGATTACTTGTAATTATTCCTACATATAATTATGTTATTCTTTGCTGTATGTCTAAAAGCCACTTATGAGTGAGCACATATTATATTTGTCTTTCTGGGTCTGGGTTACCTCAGTCAATATGTTTTTTTTCTATATCCATACATTTGCCTGCAAATTTCTTGATGTCATTTTTTTTAGCGTAGTATACTACTCCATTGTGTAAATATATCACATTTTCTTTATTCATTCTTCCGTTGAGGGGCATCTACCTAGGTTGGTTCCAGGTTCTGGTGATTTTGAGTAATGCTGCTATGAACATATTTGAGCACATGTCCTTGTGGTATGATTGAGCATCCTTTGAGTGAATACCCAACAGCTATATTGTTGGGTCTTGAGGTAGATTAGTCTATGGCCCAAAAGAACCTTCACAACAAAGAGGATCCTAAGAGAGACGTACATGAATCTACATAGGAAGGAGAAAAAGACAAGATCTCCTGAGTAAACTGGGAACATGGGGGTCACGGGTAGAAGGGGAGGGTGAGGAAAGGAGGGGAACAGAAAAAAATGTATAGCTAAACAAAATCAATAAAAAAAAGAAAGAAAGAAAGAAAATTAAGGACCCCAGTGTCTCAGAGACTTGGCCCTACAAAACTTCCTCTCAAATCCACCAGCTAACATAGGGAAAAAATTATATTATAAATATATGTAGGTAAGCAACTCATAAATAGCCAGGAGGACTTCCTGCCCCTGCACAGAAGAGATCCATCCAGAGGGGTGTGTGCCCACCCGGCGGGAAGGTCTGGGAACCAAGTTCAGGACCCCTCCAGCTCCTGCTGCCTTGGCTGCTTTGTTCCCCACGGCCCTGCTCCTGTACTGGGGGATCAATCCAGAGGGTTGGGTGTGTGCCCGCCCAGCTAGGCAGTACGTTCGGGAGCCCAGCGCAGGGCTCCTGCTGCAGGGACTTCTTTGTTCCACAGGACCCTGCTTCCCCCAAACCTGCCCTACTGTCTGCGAGGTGCTTGGCCTGTGAAGACATCCTGCTCCTGCACAGAGGGGATCCATCCAGAGGAATAAGTGTGTGCCCACCTGGCCAGAAGGTCCAGGAACTGAGTGCAGGGCCTCTCCAGCTCCTGCTGCAGCGGCTTCTTTGTTTCACACAACCCTGCTCCTGTACTGAGGAAATCTGTCCGGGGGGTAAGTGTGTGACCGCCCAACCAGACAGTTCGCGAGCCCAGTACAGGGCCCCTCCAGCTCCTGCTCCAGGGGCTTCTTTGTTCCCCCAAGCCTGCCCTATTGTCTGCGGGGTCTTTGGCCCAGGAGGACTTCCTGCTCCTGCACAGAGGAGATCCATCCAAGGGGTAGATATGTGCCCGCCCGGCTGGACTGTCCAAATGAGCTTCTTTGTTGCACAGGACCCTGCTCCTGTACTGAGGAGATCCATCCAGAGGGGTAAGTGTGTGCCCGTCCAGCCAGACGGTTCGGGCACTAAGGACAAGGCCTCTCCAACTCCTGCTGCAGGGACTTCTTTGTTCCACACAACCCTGACTCCCTCAAGCCTGCTCTGTTGTCAGCACGGTCCTTGGCCCAGGAAGAGTTCCTGCTCCAGCACTAGGGAAATCCATCCAGAGGGCACTCCTTTCCATCTGCTGGGTCTTTAGATCCACCAGCACAGCCAGCTCCAGTGCTGAGGGGTCCTAAGGGAGGGCAGACCAAGAAAATCCCCCAAGTACACAATCAGTTACAGCAAAGATTGGACCAAGACGCCAAGACTCTCCTGGCTGCATTTGAAGGAAGAGATGGGCAGGCGCCAATGCAAGAATTCCTCCAACAACCTGAAAAGACCCATAACAACACCAGAATACAGTGAACACACAACAGGAGGACTTGAACACCCTATTCCAGAAGAAATAGAAGAAATCAACTTTAAACGTAGCATTATGAAAATAATAGAGGCCCTTAAACAGGATGTGAAAAATTCCTTTAAAGAAATGGGTGAAAAGACAAACAAAAAGGTAGAAGAAATGAATAAAGCTCTCAAAGATACCCAAGAAAACCAAGAAAAAAAAAAAAACAGGTAATAGAAACTGTTCAAGTCTTGAAGACCGAAATGGAGGCAATAAAAAAAAAAAACACAAACCGAGGGATGGCTGGATATGAAAAATCTGGGTAAACAAACAGGAACTACAGAGACAAGTATAACCAACAGAATACAAGAGATAGAGGAATCTCAGGCACTGAAGGTACTATAGAGGAAATAAACTCATTGATCAAAGAAAACAGCAAATCCAACAAATTCTTAACACAAAACATCCAGGAAATCTAGGAAACCATGAAAAGACCAAACCTAAGAATAATAGGGGTAGTAGAAGGAGAAGAATTACAGCTCAAAGGCCCAGAAAATATATTCAACAAAATTATAGAAGAAAACATTCCCAACCTAAAGAAGGATATTCCTATGAAGGTACAAGAAGCATACAGAACACCAAATAGACTGGATTTAAAAAAAAATCCCCTCACCATATAATAATCAAAACATACAGAATAAAGAAAGAATATTAAGAGCTGAAAGAGAAAATGGTCAAGTAACAAATAAAGGTAAACCTATCAGAATTACACCTGACTTCTCTACGGTAACCATGAAAGCCAGAAAGTCTTGGATAGATGTGCTGCAGACACTAAGAGACCATGGATGCAAGCCCAGACTACTATACCCAGCAAAGCTTTCTTTCACTGTTGATGGAGAAAACAAGATATTCCAGGATAAAAACAAATTTAAGCAATACATAACCACAAACCCACCCTTACAGAAAGTACTAGAAGGAAAACCACAACTAAAGGAAGCAAACGACACCCATAATAACACAAACATCTAACAACCCTCCACCAGCACAACTCAAAGAAGGGAAACACACAAACTCAACCACCCAAATAAAATAACTGGAGTTAACAACCACTGGTCATTAATACCACTTAATATCAATGGACTCAATTCACCTATAAAAATGCACAGGTTAAGAGAATGGATACGAAAACAGGATCAAACATTCTGCTATTTACAAGAAAGACACCTCAACCACAAAGACAGACATTAACTCACAGTAAAGGGTTGGGAAAAGGTATTTTAATCAAACAGCACTAAGAAACAAGCAGGTGTGGCTATACTAATATCTAAAAAAAAATCAACTTCAAACTAAAATCAATCAGAAGAGATGGAGATGAACACTTTATACTCATAACAGGAATAATTCATCAAGATAAAGTCTCAATCCTGAATATATATGTCCCTAATATAAAAGCACCCACATATGTAAAAGAAACATTACTAGAACTCAAAGCATACATCAAACCCCACACACTAATAGTAGGAGATTTCAACACTCCTCTCTCACCAAAGGACAGGTCAACCAAACAGAAAATTAACAAAGAAATACAAGAACTAACAAATGTAATGAATCAAATGGACTTAATAGAACATTCCACCCAAACAGGAAAGAATATACCTTCTTCTCAGCATCTCATGGAACCTTCTCGAAAATTGATCACATACTCGGTAACAAAGCAAACATCCACAGATACAAAAAAATTGGAGTAACCACCTGTGTCTTATTGGATCACCATGGAGTAAAGTTAGAATTTAACAACAATTCCACCCCAGAAAGCCTACAAACTCATGGAAACTGAACAGTCAACTGAACCACTCCTGGGTCAAGGAAGAAATAAAGAAAGAAATTACAGTCTTCCTTGAATTCAACGAAAATAAAGACACAACATACCCAAACCTATGGGACACTATGATAGCAGTGCTAAGAGGAAAGTTCATAGCACTTAGTGCCCACATAAAGAAAACAGAGAAAGCTCACATTAGAGACTTAACAGCACACCTGAAAGCTCTAGAAAAAAAAAAAAGAAGCAGACTCACCCAGGAGAAGTAGAAGACTGGAAATGATCAGACTGAGGGCTGAAATCAACAAAATAGAGACACAGAAAACAATCCAAAGAATCAATGAAATAAAGAGCTGATTCTTTGAGAAAATCAACAAGATCGACAAACCCCTATCCAAACTAATCAAAAGGCAGAGAGAGAACACTCAAATTAACAAGATCAAAAATGAAAAGGGGGACATAACAACAGACACTGAGGAAATTCAGAGAATCATTAGGTCTTACTACAAAAGCCTGTATGCCACAAAAAAAAATGTAAAAGAAATGGACAGTTTTTTAGATAAATACCATATACCAAAATTAAATCAAGACCAGGTGAACAATTTAAATAGACCTATAAGTTGTGAGGAAATAAAGCTGTCATCAAAAACCTCCCAACCAAAAAAAGCCCAGGACCAGATGGTTTTAATGCAGAATTCTACCAGAACTCCCAAGAAGAGCTAATACCTACACTCTGTTGCAAGAGGTGCATGGGCTGTGTTTCCGGTGCCTGGTTTTCGGCACAGGGCCCCTTGTTTTGTACCGTCTGGCTCCCAGTGCCCAAAATAATTACACTGAAACTGTATTAATTAAATGACTGCCTGGCCCATTAGTTCTAGTCTCTTCTTGGTCAACTCTTACATCTTAAACTAACCCATATCTATTAATCTGTGTATCACCACGAGGATGTGGCTTACCGGCATGAGTCTAATCAGTGTCCATCTTGAGCCCCAGAAGCATGGCGTCTGCCACACTGCCTTCTCTCTCACAGCATTCTGTTCTGTCTACTCTGCCCACCTAAGGGCTGCCCTATCAAAAGGCCAAGGCAGTTTTCTTTATTTAACCAATGAAAGTAACACAAATACAAAAGACCCTCCTACACGATTCCCCCTTTTTCTATTTAAACAAAAAAGAAGGCTTTAACTTTGACATAGTAACATTACATATAACAAAACAGTTAGTAAGCAAGAACTACAGTTACCATATTTAGATCTATTTTATTTTTTATCATAACAATGAAAAACTATAACTATCCATTTTTTAACCCCATCAAAGATTCCAGAAGGATATAATATTACCTAAGTAAACAACTTCCAAAACTCTAGAAATGACAGAGACATCTTGCTGCCTGTACAGTCACCCAAAGTTCCTTTGTACTGTGGGGGCATCCATCTTTAGCCTACAGGCCCATAGTATCCAGTAGACTTTTCCATGAAGCAGGAAAATTTAAAGACAGTTTAGTCACTTTCTTTTGTATCCTGTAGAATGTCTCGCAGACTCTTTTATGAAGCAGGAACCCTGAAGGATCATAGCACCTTTAGGCAAGTTTAGTAGTCCTCTCTCTGAGGGTTCTTTGTGTCCAGTTTATGTAACAGTCCAGGCAAGAGCAGTTTCTTGCCCAAACGGCAAACAAACTCCATAAGGAACCTCTTTGATGTTCATCTTCCTCTTGATGTAGCTGGTGCTGCCAGGAGCAGATGTGTCTCATTGTCATGAAAAGTCCTAAGCTATTAAAACATTAAATGCCATATTTTGTCATCTTTGAAAGATATGAAGAATGTCTATCTAATTGAAATATACCTTTATATATCTAGAAAATCTAACTAACATGACTACAAGCTTGACTATATCAATGATTATCTATTAACAACCTATATTTCCTAATTATACATTACATTTTTAAATGAACTACACAATCACAATACCTTAATCAAGATCAGAAATACATATATATAACAAAATTGACCTTAAATTTATATCAATAAAGCAAAATTTATGCCAATGTAAATTATCCATATCTATATCATCTCCCCTTTAAATTTAAATTTAAAGAACATTTATAAACAATATTTGGGAATATTGGCATAGTTACACATCTTAAACTAACCCATATCTAGTAATCTGTGTATCACCACGACATTCCTTAATGTGTTTCACATGATAGAAACAGAAGGGTCATTGCCAAACTCTTTTTATGAAGCTACAGTTACCCTGATACCAAAACCACACAGAGATGCAACCAAGAAAGATAATTACAGACCAGTCTCACTCATGAACATTGATTAAAAAATTCTCAATAAAATACTGGCAAACTGAATCCAAGAACACATCAAAAAATCATCCATTATGATCAAGTAGGCTTCATCCCAGAGATGCAGGGCTGGTTCAACATACAAAAACCTATCAATGTAATCCATCATATAAATAAACTGAAAGAAAAAAAACATATGATCATTTCTTTAGATGCTGAAGAAGCATTTGACAAAATTCAACACCCCTTTATGATAAAGGTCTTGGAGAGACTAGGGATACAAGGAGCATATCTAAATATAATAAAAGCAATATACAGCAAGCCGACAGCTAACATCAAATTAAATGGAGAAAAACTCAAAGCGATTGCACTAAAATCAGGAACAAGACAAGGCTGTCCACTCTCTCCATATCTCTTCAATATAGTGCTTGAAGTTCTAGCAATAGCTATAGGACAACATAAGGAGATCAAGGGGATTCGAATTGGAAAGGAAGAAGTCAAACTTTCGTTATTTGCAGATGATATGATAGTGTACATAAGTGACCTCAAAAACTCTACCAAAGAACTCCTACAGCTGATAAATACCTTCAGTGATGTGGCAGGATACAAGATCAACTCAAAAAAATCAGTAGCCCTCCTATACACAAAGGATAAAGAAACAGAAAGGGAAATCAGAGAAACATCACCTTTCACAATAGCCACAAATAGCATAAAGTATCATGGGGTAACACTAACCAAGGAAGTGAAAGATCTATTTGACAAGAACTTTAAGACCTTGAAGAAAGAAATTGAAGAGGATACCAGAAAATGGAAGGATCTCCCATGCTCCTGGATTGGTAGGATCAATATAGTAAAAATGGCAATTCTGCCAAAGGCAATCTATAGATTCAATGCAATCCCCATCAAAATCCCAACAAAATTCTTCACAGACCTTGAGGATGAGACTGGGGGATGGATTTGGAGGAGAATAAAAAAAGATAAAGATATTCCATTGGCCTGCCTTCTTCCCTGGCCACAGTGCCCTATCACAGATTCCTGTGAATGAAAAGGCAGCAAGTCATAAAGCCACGTATAATGCTGCATTTTGCTATGTCACTCTAGAAAACTGGATTTAATTTTCTTAACATTAAAATGAATATATACATGTATGTGTGTCTCTATGCACATACATGTGTGGTATATAATATATACAATATAATATTATATATCTTTGAGGATGTTTTAAAATTCAAAATGAATCTTCTTAAACTAAAGAAAACCTTCTATGCTTGTTAGTTCCATGTCGACTTGACAAACACTAGTCATTTTAGACAAGAGAACGTCCATTGAGAAAATGTTCCTACAAGATTGTCCTGTAGGCAGGCAGCAGAGGAGAGGGTGCCTGACCTGGTCTTGTCCCATAGTCACACTGATGAATATCTTGATTATCACCATAGAAATTTTGTCCGATGGATGGAGATAGAGACAGAGACCCACATTCACATCAGAGCAATGGACTGAGCTCCCAAGGTCCAGTTGAAGAGCAGAATAAGGGAGAAGACGAGCAAGGAAGTCAGGACTGTGAGGGGTTGGTCCACCCACTGAGACTGTGTGACTGATTCTAATGGGAGCTCACCAAATCCAGCTGGACCGGTACTGAATGAGCATGTGATCAAACGGGACTCTCTGATTGTGGCTGCCAATGGGGGCAGACTGAGAAGCCATCAATAATGGCACTGGGACCTGTCTGGCTTCCCCAGACAGTAGCTTCAAGAACTTTAATCAAAAAGATTAAAACACAAAGAAGACATAAATGACAACCCTCTTACCATGACATTTTAGGATGGAAATGTCTATGTGGACAGCGTCCTTTGAAGAGGCCGACTTTCAGAGGTAGATAGGCACCTCTAATTTCCTTTATCATTGTTTGAAGTTGAGATTCCTTAGACAAGTTAAAAGGAAGAAACGATAAAATGCTATTCCTTCCAAAGCAGAAGGTATTAGACAACACTCTTCATTCTTAGGACTGATCTGTCTACAATCAGACAGTCATTACCATACTAAATTAGTGTAGAATGGGGGGAAATGTTTGGATAACAAGGCTGGCACAGAAAAGCTGGGATTGGATATCACCAGTGATGGTGGGAGATGGAGGAGATAAGGAGGGAAAACCCCGTGCTATTACTGATGATGGTATGATTGGCAACATCCAACAGTCTAGTATGGGAGTGTAGGGTTGGTCTACGGTTCTTTCTTGGATCAGATATCTCCCAGATCTGTGTCTCCCCTGGTATTTTATCATTATGCTCCCAACTTTTATTGAAGACCTTTACAGGAAAGAGCTGCATGAGGTGCACTTCTTCATTTCCTGTGAAGTTGGTTTAAGGACATTGTTCATTCAGTTACTCAGGGTTTCCTACTCAGGACCTATACCAGGAAGAAACTGTGTCTTCCTTCAGAGAGAAGGAAAATTTTCTTTTTTTTTTTTCATTAATGAGAGTGAGTTATATAACTCACTGGCTCATCTATTTTCTTACTTTCTTTCTGGCTTTAGATGCCAAAAACTCTATGGCCCATTTTTATGTGTAATCATATGTAATAGGTTGCCATTAGATGCTGGCATTTTTGCTTCTCTTTTCTTTTATTTTCTTCCTTATTCTTCTTTAAAAATACATTGTGTGAGTGTGTGTGTGTGAGTGTGAGTGTGTGTGCGTGTGAGTGTGTGTGAGAGAATGTGTGAGTGATTGTGTGTGTGTGTTGGCCACATTTTTGTGGAGTTCTACAGAAGCAAAAGGACAGGAGTGGGAACTGGATCTCCTGGAGTGGGTGCTGGGAACTGAACTCTGGTTCTTCAGAAGAGCAGCAAGCACTCCTAACCACTGGGCCATCTCACCAGCCCCTCTTCTCTTATTCTTAACCTTTCGTTTTCTGCCTTGCTATATGCAATTTTTGTGTGACTTGTATGTCAGCCAGCTGACATCCCTAAAGGAAAGATTTGGAGTATCATGCCAAGTCTACAAATGCTTCGTTTTACTTGGGTCACACTTGTTTGAAAACTTTTCTATTCTGGTTCATAAGATGCTGTTGAATTCAGTAGAAACATTTGAAATATACAATTAGCTGCTATTTAAACACAGGCCCTTGGCACAATTTCGTAAACATAACGTTATCAAAATTAATTAATTAATTAAAATGAAGAGACTGCAGGAGCAAAACCACATTCACAATGAAAATCGATTTGTTCATTCGTTATCTTAGGAGAACCCAATATTCATTCACCAAGCATCTTAAAATGCCAGGTTCCCATAAGGCAGCAGGTGGGGGCTCTTGAGGAGACTACAGACTTGGGTTAAAAAACTTGATCACCCTCAAGGCATTTGTAGCCTAGCAATTAAAAGCCAAGGTGTTTACCCATCTTACTTAATGGCAGGAATGAGGTATTTCTTGTCCAGCAACACCCTATGCGCCTATGCCAGGATGAAGTTGTAAAAGGAAACTTAAAAAAAATTATATTATGGGAGAATTTTATCTTCGACAGAAGCAAAAGTATAAAAGACAATTGATACGCAAACTCCCTCCAAATGAAGCTATTTGTGGGAGAGGATTACGGGTTGTCACACACCATCACCAAGACCCGGCCTATCTTGCTGTTCAAATTTCAGTGAAGATTTGATTTTTTTTTTAATTTTAATGGAAGCAATAAATTTTGTCAAGATAAAATTTTCTTAAAAGTAGAAAAAATTACAGACTGTTCTCTGTAGGCAGACAGTATAAACATTTTATCAGTCCTGAGCCCCCACACAGGAAGTTCGGTCATGGGAATATTTTCACAGCTTGCGGTCGGCCTTTCCAGAACAGAGGGTTGAAGGTTGCCACAATCATTTGCTTTTCATATTCAGCTGGCCTTTTTTTCAGGAGGTGAACAACGCAACAGGCTGCAAACCAAGCTGGTGGTGAAGCTTGTGCCTAGAGATCTGTTTAGATTAGTTACTGGCTGCCCAGCTCGTGGTCACTGAAGGTCACTTGGTTGATAGCTAAAATTTCAATTGGAACTTTGTCATAAAACGAGGATTTAGGGCCCAGTTGAAACTGTGTCTCTCCTATGAAAGGGGAGGTTGTTTTATGATTAGCCTCAAAATGTTAAATTAGGTGTTAGCAATTATGAGCCATTTTCATGGTTTAAATTGCACTGTAGAAACAGCTGTCCAGAATAGCAAAGGCAGACGAATTAAAAAAAAAAAAAAACAAAAAACAAACAAACCTGAGTTCTCCTATGGGCTGACCCCATTACTCATAAATAGTCTTGCTTTCATTATCAAACCCTAGAAGCCACACTTGACCACTCTTGAGAAAGAAGACTTTTGGTATCCTTTAGGTGTTCTCAAGAGCAAGCACCTTATTAAAGGTAACGTTTGAATGTGCCACAGGAAACGATTTGCAGAAAAGACCTTTTCTAAATGTCTGAAATCTTTTCCAGTTTATTTTCACATTAGTTTTCCTTCTCGCCATCCTCAGCTCACATTTTAGAAGAAGTCTTCGGATGACCCACGAAACCAGCTCCTAAGCTGGACACACTACAATGAATCCCACTATTTACTACAGACTAAGATTCTCATTTCAGCGCTGTAGGAGTGAAGCGGTCAGAAAGATGGTTTAAAATATGGTAAAGAAATGGTGAGCATCCTTCAGAGCCGCTAATGCTCTCTCAGGCAAGGCAAGACTTCAACTTCTCTCCCTGCACACACCACACTGAGGTGGACTTGGTGCGGAGAATGAGCATCCCCACCTAAGAGTAACAGAGATTGAGGTCACTCCTCCTCCTCAAACTTGAAAGACTGCCTTTCAAGACACAGAACATCAGAGAGTGGAGGAGAAAAGTCTAAAGAGACGTGCCCACAACTGTACCCAGCTTCCTGCTTTGAGAGTTTCCAGGTTGTCATGCAGGGAAAGGGGACACCTGCTGAACTGGCAGAGCTCCTGCGGTGTGAGCAAAGAACTGGGTATCAAGGACAACCAGACAAACAAATATCACGGGGCAGAACACTAGCGAGGTGAGAAAGTACAGAGGGGTACAGCCAGAAACCCGTGGAAGGTTTCCCTGAAGCAGAATGCAACTAGAAATGGCTCCTGGGACCCCCAGAGTAGCAGAAACGTAACCTGTCCAATCAGAAATCAGCACAATCCACAACGTGAAAAGCTCAAAACCATCTTCCCCAGAAATGAAACAGTCTATGTAAATATTATTCTAGTCCAGCCTAACACACACACATGCACCACACACACACTCACATACACATGCACACACACTCACATACACATGCACACACACACTTACTCACACACACACTCACGTACACACACACATTTATTTTTTTCTATGCAACCCAGGGCTGGTTTCCAGCTGATGACCGACCCCCTTGATTCAGGCCCCATATGCTGTGATAGAGTCATGCAGAACCACGCCCTTCTCCGCCTAATAATTATTAATGGCAAGGCCTGCAGACATCACATTTTCCAAGATATTTTACTACACCCTGGAACAAAACTTAAGAGCATTTACAGGAATAAAAATGTCACTTAGATTTCCACCGCCAGCCTGCCCCTTCCCTTCTGCACCACCTCCAGAACACGACTTCACTTCCAGTAAGTGAGTCCTACTTCATGCCATCGCTGTAAACAGAGGTGACTCTCTTATGTGAAGTGTTTGTGCACACTGACTTCTCAACTACCATTCAGGAGCATCTATCCACCATGACCTGGGTAAAATATTCAATATCTAGTCAAAGAGGACCAGCACACAAAAAACTGGACATATGCAACCAATAGTGAAGTCCAGACAAGCAATTGAAATTGTCCCACAATTAATATAGAGGTTACAATCAATAGAGAAAAGTAGTCAGACATTTATGACTATATAAAATATCTTCAAACTGTCATATGAAGACATGGAAGATATTTTAAAAAGCCTAAATTGAATATCTGCAGATGCCCTGGGCATCCACATTGGAAAATGGCAATGTGAGATGCAAAGGAAGAGAGGAATAAAAGAGAGAGAGACAGAGAGAGAGAGAGGGAAGGAGGGTGGGTGGGAGGAAGGGAGGGAGCTGGGGAGGGAGGGAGGAAGAAAAGACTACGGTAGACAGAACTTACAACAATTCCAGTGCTACAAATGAGAGGACTTATGAACATGGAAATATCTTTTAGAAACTCCAAAACAAAACATCCAGGAAAAGGCTGGCAATATTTAACACTAGGTCTTTACCATCAAGTTCTGGTGTGCAACAATAAGCAATATCAACAGCCCATCTTAATTTGGCAGTTTCTGGAACATCACTGACCAACTATTGAAAGAGTGATATGTATCCCATATCTGGCCCTGTAATTTTTGTGTAAGAACCTATGGATTCTGGAAGGATCATTTATGCCCCTAAGCAGGACACCTCCATTCAAATTCTATATTATTGACTTTACATTTTACCTTATAAAATAGTTGTCTGGATGGCTTTTTCAAACATTAGTGTTAATTATCTATCTCCCCATCTTTCTTTTTTTCCACTTACTGCTGCAGGAGCTCCTTCCACTCCTTCAGCCAAGAGCCTTTAAGATACCAGCCCACTGGGGCGTGGTCTCTTTCAGTTTAAAAAGTAGCGGCAGCCCTCCACAGACTCTCTGTTTCCTGTTTGCCACGAGAGGACTATGGTTTGGGACATTGATCTGTAAGTTTTTTCCCCTACAATAAATAACCCCTTTTAATAATAATTTCCAAACTGGAGTGGGATTGTTTTGCGGCTTTATCTGGTGCATCAACGTTTGGTTTTAGAACCACCCCCCTACGCCCCCCCCCCCCCCCCCCCCCCCCCCCCCCCCCCCCCCCCCCCCCCCCCCCCCCCCCCCCCCCCCCCCCCCCCCCCCCCCCCCCCCCCGCTAGGCTGCCTGCTGTGGCTCGGCAGCTTGGCACAAGCCCTCCCCCAGCTGCAGCCTGTGTGTGGAGTCAGCAATTAAAAACTCCACGCCTCCTGGGATCCACGCAGCCTGCCTGGTTTGCTGAGTGGTTTTTAAATCCCCCTTGCAGCCTAGGCAGTGTGAGACAGGTTGCCAAACGCTGAAATTCCCTGGGGCAAAAACTCCTTGGGACATCAGGCAGCTCAAATAGAATCACTGAAATCTCAGCAGCAGCTTTTGCAGCTTGACCCTTTATCACAGCAGACTCAGTGTAGGAACTGTTGACCAGCAGGCGGGTGCCTGGGGCTAGCCGCACTGTTTGCTAGCCGCTGGAAGCTTCCGGGTTTCTGTTCCCTGAACCCGGACTTTGGATTTCTTGCTCTGTGTATGGAATTGAGGTCCTTCTGCATTTCTGTTGCTTTCATTGGTTAAATAAAGAAGCTGCCTTGGCCTTTTGATAGGGCAGGACTTAGATAAGTGGGGGGAAAAGAGAACAAAATGCTGGGAAGAATTTTGACAGAGAGAGCCGAGGCCATGAAGCTCCTGCCCGAGACTTAGGATCTTTCCCGGTAAGCCATGACCTCATGGTGAACACAGATTAACAGAAATGGGTTAGATCAAGAGTGAGAGTTGGCCAAGAAGAGGCTAGATATAATGGACCAGGCAGTGTTTAAATGAATACAGTTTCTGTGTAATTATTTTGGGTATAAGTTAGCCGGGCACAGGGAGCCAGGTTGTGGGACACAGCCAAGGGTGGTTGGGATGACAAGCAGCCACTCACCTCATTACTACAACTTACACCCCTACCACAGTCTTCTTTGTTATTCATACCACCTGAGTTCATCCCTTAAGATCTTTCCCTCCACTCAATTCCTCCATTCTAGTTTTCTTGCTTTTATGGGACTCCAATTTAAACAGAAAAATCTAAAGATTTGAACCTAGGATCCACATATGAAAGAGAACATGAGGAATTTGTCCCTCTGGGTCTGAGTTGTCACTTAGCAGACTTCTGCAGCACCATCCATCTACCTGTAAATTGTGTATTTTCATTTTTCTTTACAGGTGGATCATACCAATGGTCATAGATGAGCAAGAATTTTTGTAGTAGGATATAAAGTCCTTTGGGTATATGCTTCAGGGTATGGCTGGGTCATAAGGCAGTTCTATTTCAAGCTTTTCAAAGAATGTCTACTGATTTACTTAAAATCTGTGCTTGACACTTGCTTGACAATGTATTTTACAGAGCGGAAGATTTTTAATTTCATAGGGTTGGCCCCACTTGTTTTCAGTCTTACTTCCCGGGACTTGTCCCGAATTTCCTTACTTGAGCAGATACACTGGAGTATACTCATTCTTCTTTCCTCTGGAAGTAACCAAAATCATTAAGGTTTTTGATACAGTTAATATTAGATTTTGATAAGAGAAAAAAAATCAAGTTTCATTTTCTACAGATTGTCCCAGTACCATTTGTTGAAGAAGCTGTGGTTTTTCTGAGGTATATCATTGGCAACTTTGTAAAACTGTAAGGCAGCTGTAGATTCACCAAGAGTTCTAGTTCATTGATCAATGTGTCTGCTTTTGTGACAAACCATGATTATTTTTATTACAACAACTCCATAACATAGCTTGAAATCAGGAGTGGTAATACCTTCCACAGTGTTTTTATTATTCAAGATTGCTTTAACTACCCAGACTTTTCATGCTTCCCATACTTTGTTCAAAGAACACAGACAAATGAAGGTAAAACTGAGCTAGAAGCTAACTCTCTGCTGTTTAGCTTTCATAGCAGAGGAAGGTAGCACAGACTGCGGTGAAGAAAAGTTATCATTACTCCTACCTGATTTTGAACCTAGCAAGAAGCAATAATGCCCAGGTGGGCAAGGGTGGATGCAATAGTGGCAGACACATAACGGGGCTAACAATCCACTTTATGATTAGTTTTAAAACCAGATCCACATGAGAGAAATTATGTCTGGTGCTGCAAACAAGATGAACAAGAACCGTGAGCTGTTGAGGTCATGAAGCCTAGAGGCAAAGCCACTGCAATTGTTTTACTAAACAGGCATAATATCCAACAGCTTTCTAAATAGGTGTCCTTCTACACAACAGATGACGCAGCTCCCACCCTTCATCAGAGAAGGGTCTTTGTATAGTGAACACTTTTAACTTAAAGTTAAAAGTCATCAAGTGTGTAGAACAAGTGACTGTGGCACCCTCAGCCCCAAATGGGGACATCTCTATACCACTCCCCGACAAAGCTCCGAGAGGAAACAGAAAGACTTTTAAGAGCTAAAGGTTGAGAAGTGCTATTAAACATCATTTTCTGGACATCTTCGCTTCTGAACTTATTGCTACTGTGAGCACCAGCACAAGACTTGTTTGGCCGTTCACCTTTCCATCATTTCAAGGGGTAGGGCTCATGAAGCCCCACCCTTCCCTGAGAGACACGTCATGGTGGCTGGAGAAAGTGTGGTGGGTCATTTTCTTCAGGAGTGTAACTATTGATGAGTCTCCCATCTCCAGTAAATAACGTCTCCCCAAGTTCATATAGGAAATCTTAATTAAACTCTCTGGGTCTCACATACACAAAGACAAAGTAGCAAGGGACTTGCTGGGAAGAAGGGTCTCAGTGGGAAATGGGGTAGTGAGAGAGGGGAAAAGGGAGTGAGAAAGATTAAAGTTCTTTACATACTTGTATGATATTTAAAACAAGAGAAAACTAATTTTAAAAGACTGAGAAACAAAACAGGGAGATCTCCAGTGAGTGTTGGGGTAACTCAATGAATTACACATTTTATATACAGACAGTCAAGAGCAGGTCAGCTATACTTCAAAGTAACTGTTGAAAAACATGAAATACGGCCAGAGCTCCGAGAGGCTTTATAAATCTAGTCATTAAGCCAAGAGAATTTGATGCGTAGCTGCACAAACTGGCATCACATTACAAAGCACAATCTAAATGAGCAGTCTGTGATAATAAGCATATGTATTGGAGATACTTTTCAATAATAAAATCAAATAATAATTTTTCATAGGGAAGACATTTTAGCCATCTCATGACTTTTAATATCTTCAACTTTTCAGCCTCCAATCACGAATCTAATGCCACTGAAGTCACGTTGGCAGTGACCTCTTCTAGCCTTTGCTGAGCACATTATCCCAGCTGCCTTTTTCAACATACAATTAATTTTTTTAGAGACGAAATTTTTGAGTAGATTTAATTGCTAAAATAACTACCTAGAAAATGGAAATAACCTTCCACTATGAACCATGGTCAAAGAGAGCCTTTTCATTTCCCTCACTGTTTCCTGAGCTGACTTCCATTCCTTCACCACCGATCGCGGAACTTTGAGAAAACATTTTCTTTTTCTGCCACTAAGCAAATAGTCCCACCTGAATGCCATCTAATGAGACAAACCCTTAGTCAGTTCTCCCACAGATGGATAGATATTGGCTGTGGGAGGGGAGTGCAGTCGGGTGCAAAACTGAAGCTCCTTGGGCCTGGTGTCATTCATAAGTTTTGTCTCAATGCCTCAACCAGACTTCATATAGCAGCTTGGTAAAGAATAAGGGTGGTTTGATACACCTGATTCAAACATCAGTGAGAAGGGAATGTCCCCTGTCATTGATTCACTGATAATACATGGCTCTCTCTAACAGACTAGAAAGCTGGGTAAACCTTATTCCTAGACCATTCTCAAAGGCTTTGTCTATGTTTTCTCTGAATAAATTAGCTTTGGGGAGATTAAAATGAAGAAAATGAACAAAAAAACTTAGAAGCAATGGATTAGTATGCATCTTCAAAATGTTTCAGGAAGAGTAGAGAGAAGCCAGGCATGGTAGACCATGCTGCAATCCCAGGCACGAAGAACATTTCAAAATCAAGACTAACCTGGTGACAGTGTGAAGCTATGGCTTTTAAAACATGGAACGGATTTTTATTTTAGCACGTTTTCTTTATTCTAAGACTATTCCATATAAAATATGCTATCAATTCAAAAATAACTTCTTATATTAAATACTCACTAAAATATCTATAAACCTTGTAGAAAACATTCTAAATGGAAAGATTTGTCTTTGAATGAAGAAAGTCAGTTGTAATTACATGGTTGAACTTTAGTGTCATATGAGCATACATTATATGTATGAAAAGAATACTGTGAACATAAAAGGTTTTGATTAAATGTCTGTATAAAATATGTTTCAAGACATTTCCAAACATGTGTAATCTCACACCCAAATGCATTTACTCTCAACTCTTTACATAGATTGGAAGCATCATTGTCTTGGTAGCAGAAGGTGGGAAAACTTCTGTAGCTGGAAGTGTGGATCCCTTCAGCTTTTATTCTCAATACGTTCAAGCTATTAGTTAAGGAAATTTGCTTCCATGAGAATGCTTCTCATCTTTGGCTACAAGTCCTTCATAAATGGTAGCGTGAAATAGTTGGAGAAAAAAAGATGGGGAATACCTCAAAACTAGAAGCCCAGTAACAAGTAGGTAACCAACAATTGGGCAATTGATAATTACTCACTGGGCTTTAATTGGAAAAATATGAAATTACCCCAATAACCAAGGTTGATCTAGAACAAAACTTCCAAAGACGTTAAAATCTCAGAGTCGGCAATGCTAAGGACCTCATGGGATGTGGACGCTGAAATTGGTCTCCTTCATTTAGATAAGTGACATCAACGTCACAAGCTGTGCAGCAAACATCTGGAAGGCAAAACTGCTTGAAGAAGGGAGGAATGCAGTGGGCATGTGATGCTCCCCGGGCACTGGGGAAAGATGGAATCTATGAAGGAGAGGTTTGGCCTCTCCCTGGCTGACATACCTTAGACATGATTCATTCGGCAGTCAAATGAGGCACCCAGAATGCTGAACTAATCAGAGGGGGAATGCTGCCTCTTCCAACGTTGGTTTTCAGGGCCAGACTTGCCTACTCTGTCTCTGTTTTTCTTGTCCCTTACTGTTCTCTTCACTTCCTTCTCCTCTCCTCTCTGAGTTGGCTCCCATCAGTCCTCCACCTTACACTAAATTGCTGTTTCTACCAATTTCCTCCAAAACCCTTGGTGCATGCAATTTGGAAGCTGGGTCCTAAATCCCTAATGCTTGGATCCACTTTAAATTCTCATTGGTTTGCTCTAAGTATTGGAACTTATCCGGATTTTGAAATTTTTGGAGGAGCTCTACTCTCAGTTTGGGGTTTCAGAAATCTGTTTCATCTAGAAAGAAGGAGAATTTCTTCCTTCCCTGGGTTTTGATGGAATCAGGATGAGCACATCATATCCTCGGGGTGCTGGGCAGGGCGGGACACATATTTTGGGAAACAAGTCTTCGACCTCACAGGACACTTCTGCAGATACTTTGATCTTCCTACATGGATGGAAATCGTGGTTCCAGGTTGCTCACTCTCTCAAATAGTATTTATTTGTACTATTTTCTAAATATTATACTGATAAGTGGGGATGATTAATTTTTCTGTCCCTCAAGGAGTCTATAAATTCAAAGATTAAGCCACTATGACAGCGTAGCCTTTAAGCCCCGAGGCGGGACAAGCTGAGTCCAGGGGACGTTAGACAAGAACTTGTCCAATCCTGCTGCTCCTGAATCTTGGTTCCAGAGAAGGGGGTGTACCATAGCTCCATCTCTTTGGTTCCCGGTTCAGTATAAGATCTGTGGAAGGTCTGTAGCCTAATTCAAGTCCCTCAGCAGTTTTTAAAGGGAGCATAACACATACCTGAATGAACTTCAGAGATGCCAGGGCCTTGCTGGATGTCTTCCCCTAGAGAAACGCTTTGGGGTTTTGTCTTGTTTTCCATTCCTATGGTACGGATTGACATTTATCTTCAGCGACTCTGACTGGACTTCCCAACCTGCTTCCCATGTGTTTGTGCTTCTGCTCTGTCGCTGGGAGACGTTCTGCTCCCTTGGATGCAATGGGATACCAGTCACCACTCCTCAGGCCTATATGGGAGTCCAATGGTACAGATCCGACCACTAGCCAATGGGCATAGACATGGCAGCAAAGCCAGAGGACCCTACTAGTCCCCAGAGAAAGGCTGCTGCAAGCCCTGCTTCTTCTCTGTTCTGCTGATATGCTTGCTGCTACAGTGGACTGTGGAAAGGTTGGGCTCTGAGGACCCTATCTCTGAGTGGACTTCTTCAGAGCCAAGTGTACTGGGTTCTTGGCATTTTTTTTCATTTCTCTGCAAGCTCTATGTCCCATTCCTAGCTTAGTTAACTTTTTGTCACCGTAACAAACACCTGGAGAAAGAAAGCTTCCTTTTAGCTCATGGTTTCAGAGGCATTGTCCAAGGTTGGTTGGCTGCGCTGCTTTGAGCCTGCAGCAAGGCAGTGTCCATCATGGTGTATGTGTTATTAAGGAAGCAAATTACTTAGAAGCAGTCTGGCAACAAAGAATCAGGTTAAGTTCGGGCCTTCCAAATAGCCCCACATGCCTTGCCACCAGTGATTTATCTCCTCCAGTCGGGGCCTACCTCCCGATTTGTCCATTTCTCAGTGTGCCATCCAATCATGAATCTTTCAAATGGATTACCTTTGATGAAGGTAGAACCCCACCCACCCACACACCCAGATTCCATCACTTCCCAAAAGCCTCAGCTCTGAACACAATGCATTTGGGGCAAAGCCATCTGAAGGTCATTTCATATCTATACCAACCAGCTCTGTGTTCCACTCCTAGCCTCTTGCAACTTCAACTCTATCAGAGGATGGTTAAAACAGAACCAGGAGCATCTGGCGTTGACAAATCAGTCATGTCTTTTGCGCCAAGCTATTGAGGAGGTGCGTTACTTCCAGAAGTGATGAAATCCAAGCCTTGGACACAGCAGAGTTCCCCATACAATAGAGTAGAGCCTGCAAATTTATAGTGCCTTACACCCTTCCTTGACTCCCCCACCCCCAATATTTCTAACTTCACAACATCTCAAGCAGAATAGATGAGCAGAAAAACAGGGCTCAGTGGAAAGGAAAATGAATTTAGTGTTAGTTATCTATGACCAACATGCCTACCTGGGAAATTTCCCTAAAACTATTAGAAGCACACACTTGACAATAGAACATGAAATGCTACAGAGCTTGACTCCTCTGTTTTTAGATCCCAAAAATTTTTGGTGTTTTAGGTTGACTCTTTGATACTAAGACCATCTTCTCCACAGCATCTAGTTTCCCCAATAATTCCCAACTAGAACATTCAAAACTCTGGTAGTCTAGCATGAATAAAACACCATGCAAGCATGCAGATCTTAACCTGGAAAAGTAAACCACAGAGGGCATTCATCATAGTTACACTGTTCGAGCACTAATTTTACCATTAATGGGATGAGCAGAAATATTATATTTCTGGAGCAGGGTGGTGACTCACAGACACAGGATCATGGTGTTGTAGGAAGCTGCTTATTTGTTTCCTGGCTGCCCAGACTCCCGAAATAATAACAAAGAAACTCTATTATTTAAATCACTGCTTGGCTCATTAGCTCTAGCTTCTTATTTGCTAACTTTTACATCTTAATTTAACCCATTGCCATTATTCTGTGCATCACCATGAAGTCGTGGCCTAACAGCAAAATTTCAGTGTGTCTGTCTCCGACAGTGACACCATGGCTTCTCTCTTACTCCTCCTTCCTTCTCCCAGCATTCAGTTTAGTTTTCCCCGCCTAGCTCTGTTCTGCCCTGCTCTGCTATAAGCTCAAGACAGTTTCTTTATTAACCAACGGTATTCGCAGCATACAGAGAGGAATCCCACATCAGTCGTGGGAAGCTGACTGTGAGCCTCTTTGCCATGCTAATGAAAGTCTTCAAGCATTAGCTTAAATCATACTCCAGATCTTCCTGGAAGAGTTAGGAAGATGCTGCCCCTGACAAGCTCATGGTTTTTAAGCATTCATATAACTATACTATACAATATAATGACTTGAAAATAACCCCCATTCCCTACAGGCCTGGATGAGTTAATTCTTCTTTAGATACCTAAATTTTCCTTTTCTCCTCAAGGAAAGATCATGCTTGACTTATTACGAAATAACTTATTCATATAAAGTACATATGTATTAGTAATTTATGGCTTACAAATATTGTCTCTGGGACTCTTTTCTTACGCATATCACTGGGTAAATTGTCTTTATTAGGTCAAATCCACGGCTGTATCCAGTAATTCTAAAGTTGAGAGACAGACAGAGATTTGTAGTTTAGCCCAAACGGCCATCGTTTCCTTCTTTCCGCCACAGATGTCCTTTTCTTACATGACTGTCACTATTTGGCATAAACACAAATTAGAGTGGTTCTTAAATGATTTCTTCTATTCAAAACACTGGTGAAACATCTTGCCCCAGAGTTCATGCAGCTACTATTCAACATAGTGTCACGTATCCATTTCCTCACCAAGCATTTGGAGAAACCAGTCTATCCATAGCCAATAAAATCCTGTCCCATCACCAAGGATTCTCTTTCCAACGACGACCAAACACATGTGTTTTTCAATCACACTGAGACCTGAGATGCTTTCTCAGAGTAAGCAGCTCCTCGCGAGGATATTCAGAGCACAGTGTGTCCCAGGCATGCAGCACCTGTTACTCACTTGCTTAAATGTCTCATGAAGAGGACAGAGAAAAAAATAGTTTCTCTCTGTCTCTGGGAACATACATAAATTTAGCATGCAGTTCTTTTTTGGCCTCTTCCAACTTTGAATTACCTTAAGAAAGGCCATAGGATATAATATCTTGAAGACACTCTTCTCATTCCAGTTTCTTCCCTAAAATGACTGAGAACAGGTGGTGTCCCAGAAAAGAAAGAAGGATGGGGGAAAAAACGAAATGAAAAATACAATAGAAGTTGATGTTATATATCCAGGCATAGAACTGGGGTGAAAAAGTGTCAATCAACTTCTTATTACTAATCTTTGCCTTGCTAAGTATTTGGTGATCTAATTCTATTAATTACAGGGCACAGGAAACAGAAGAAACTGTTTTTAAATATTGTAAATTCACTGTGTGTGTGAAGATGCTGTTGACCAATGCTCCTTATAAATTATCCTGATTTTACATAATTCTTCCTGCATTTTAAGCTGACCATGGTCTAAATATTTGCATCATGCAATCAACCAATCTTTGTCTCATTAGCATAATATTAAAACTGTATTTGTTCAATATGACTTCCTTGAGTGTCTTGTTATGTATAATCATAGATACTGCTGACAACCTGGGACCATTAGAGTCACATAAAAACAAGGCAATGACCACATTGCTGTATTGATTTAAATTGAACCATGTTTTTTTTCTAATATTTAATTGTTTTCACTCTCTTTTCTGTCTTCTCTCTCTCTCACTTTCCCTCCCTCTCTTTCTCTCTCTCTCTCTCTCTCTCTCTCTCTGTGTGTGTGTGTGTGTGTGTGTGTGTGTGTGTGTGTGTGTGTGTGTGTGTTGGAGGGTATCATGTGGCTATGGGCTGTGTGTGCCATGGTATACATGTGAAGGTCAGAAGATATGTTTTCCCCTTGTGTGGGAGGTCCTTCTGTCTATGTGTTTATTTTATTGGTTAATGAATAAAGAAAACTTGCTTGGCCTATAGCATGGGAGGAAGAAGGCAGAATTAGGAGAAGCCATGGAGCCTCTGCCAGAGACAAACATGTCGAAACTTTGCCAGTAAGCCACTGCCATGTGGCGATACACAGATTAATGGGGGTGGGTTAAATTAATATGTAAGAGTTAGCCAATAAGAAGCTAGAGCTAATGAGCCAAGCGGTGTTTTAATTAATACAGTTTCTGTGTGGTTATTTTGGGTCTAAGCTGCTGGGCAGCCGGGAACCAACAAGCCACCTCCCTGCATCATTCCCCTGTGTCTAGCAGGCTAGCTGACCCCCAACTCCCTTGAAACTCTACAGTCTCTACCTCCTGTCTCACCAGAGGAACAGCGAGAGGTCCATTCCAGCTCCCAACTTTCCACGGATTCTGAGAATGCCACCTAAGAGTCTCAAAAATTCAAAAATTTTTCACCAAATGAATCAACTTCTTGGCCCACAGAACCTTGTTCTAAATAGCTTGATCTATGGCATAAATTACATAGATATGCACTTCAAAAGTACTTGTGCATGTCTTTTGCATACACATGCGTGTACAAACTCACACAGACACATAGACTTCCCTACCACCACACACAAGCAAGCTGTCGTGTGCACTTGCACCTTTTCAGCACTTTCTGACACCTTGAGGAAGCATCTGTCCATACACATTGAACTGCTGACTTTAATACCACTGGTTATCAATATTTGTTTTATGAAGACTTTTCGAGGCCTCTGAGGCTTAAGAAATACAGACATAATCATCAAAAGAGAATTCAAGGTCAGCTGTCAGTAACAAGCAAGTGTTGCATTTATAAAATTTCTAGAAATATAACTTTCTGTTCTTCATCTCCAAGTGTGCTGGGCTGAGAATCAGCTACTATTTTCAATATTTTTTTTTAATTTAAGTGTAAACTTCTAACCTGCATTTATGGTTCAAGTTCTTCCTGATGATGGACATGCTAATGATTGTCCAAGGAAGAATATGTTGGAATCTGACCTACCTTCTCCCTGCCAATCTGCCTTACAGCAGGAAAAGGAGGAAAATTTAAGGGAGTATCCAGCATATGCAAAAATCCAGCACACGCAAAATTGCAAAATTTCCTCTGCTATAGTTCTTTCTGGGAAGTGAGAGACTGTGCAGTGATTAAAACTGTCTATTCCTGATGGTGTGTGTGTGTGTGTGTGTGTGTGTGTTGATGAGTATGTGTTTCAAAGGGGCAGAGTGTCTTTTTCGGTTATAAGCAATCAGAAAAGTCTTTTGCTAAATTTTGGACTCTCCTATGCCTTTCAAAGACTCTGGCAAATGCAAAGATGTTTATTCCTTGAATCTTATAAGCATAATCTAGAAATTCTGTGCAATATTGAGTATGTAGTGAGTGCATGATGTGGGTAAATGAAAGATTTATGATTTTATGATTTGAGTTATGACCCAAAAGCTAAGAACAGTCAATTGACAGGAAAAGTGTATAAATAATTATAAAATGAATATATGTAGCCATGTTGAAACACATCTCAGGAAATGATTCATACAAGTGATGGAACTCCTTTAAGCTTCATCAAGAAAGCAAGTTCCTCCCTGAAATCCAGATACAAATTTAAATATATGTGACACCGAAATAATTATTAAACATACATGATACAGTATTAGTACCCAGCAGATGCATATTCTTTTCTCATCCAAAAGTTGTGATGAGAGGCAAGAGAGATGGCTTAGTGGTTAAGAGTGTTTACTGTTCTTGCAGAGGACTCCAGTTCAGTTCCTAGGCCCCAAATACTGGCTCCCAACCATCCTCAGCTCCAGTTGTAGAGGATTCAATTCCTCTTCAGGGCTTCAAATGCTCCTGTGTGCTCATTGTACAAACATACACACAATTAAATGACTATTAAATGAATATATAGGTTGTGATGAATATTACTGTGATAATAATGACCAGTAGTCTTCATGAATAAAAGAGGAGTAAGAACAGAGACCTGCCTATATATTACCTCAGGTTTCCATCAGGAAATGTTTCCATAGCTTCCCAAGTGAGGGTTCCAGTGACCAAAGCAGGGGTTACTCATAGGGAGATGTGAACTTTCGGGCATAGCAGGCTAGGATAACGTGATAACTTCGTGCAGGAAGAGCATTTGTTTCTTCTACTTTGACTAGAACTGTTTAGATCTTTAGCTAGGCTAGTTTTCTATGGAAAAACATCAATTGTTGAACTCATTAAATGATAATATCCTCATGTACTGATTAAGAATGTGTTATATATATGCTCTCACTTTTAGTCTCCATGGTCCTGGGCCTCTCTATGTAGACAAGGAAGAGTGGGCTTGAAATCAGAGATCCACCTGCCTCAACCTCCCAGGTGTTGGTATTGAAAGTGTACAATATTACTTCTTCCTTTTAAAAATACTTTTGACTGAGGAGAAAGATCCATCCTCGGCATGGGTCAAATCCTCCTATAGAGAGGGACTTGGACAAAACAAAAGTGAAGAACAGAAGACAAGCAACATGCTAGTATTCCGCTTCCTGCTTTGGTTAGTCACATCAAGATGCAGGGCTATAGAGAAGGCTCAGTTGCTCATCCACATAATCGAAGTTTGATTCCCAACAGCTACATCAGGCAGTTCGTAGATCCCTGTAACTCTAGCCCATGATGATGTGATGCCCTCTTCCGGCCTCCACTGGTATGTGCATATGTTTGGTATACACACACACACAGACATGTACATTCACATGGATAAGAATAAAAATACATCTTTTAAAATACATACACACATTAAGTTATGCTGCAAGTTTCCACTGAACGTGCACTTACCTGCAGCATGCCTTCCTACCATGAAATCGTAAGCCAAAATAAATGATTCTACCCTTATGTTGCTGCTCGTCACATACCCAGTTACAGAGATGAATAAAGCAACAAGTATAAGAATCTATCTTTTAAAATTACATCACCCGACTTATTGTTTTTAAGTTGGTGGGATTAACGCCTTCTTATACCTCCTCTCCATATCCAAACACTCTGAGATCTAGGAAAACCAAACAAAGCCAAATCAAAACAAACCAAATATATTTTTAAATTAGAAGACATCTATTATTCAAAGCCATTATGTTTGAAGACTTAAGTCAATGGAGGCATAATGAATAACTGAGAGAGGAGAAAGAAATCGCACAGGTCAACACACCGAAGTGTTTGTCCTCTAAGAATATAAAAAGGCTCAAGAGTTAGAACTACAAGAACAAATTTTTTGAGATGTTAGGAGAATATTTGAAAAATGTCATAGGGAAAATTAGCCTTTAACTCTGGCCCTGAAGCCCTCTAAGTACCTTCAAATGCCTGTCTCCTACTGTGCCTCAGGCACTAGGTACTAGGGAAAAACCAGAATTAACCTAAAGCTGTTTTCTGAACCATGTACCTTCATTTTCAAATTTAAAGAACTGACAGCCAAGCCAACACAGTCTAGGTATCCTAAAAGCAATGCACACCCTGGGAGAAAACTCTAGGAGAGATACAGACATTTGGAACTTTCACAACAGATGCCACCTGGCTAGTCAGACATGTTAATCCTAAAATGTTTAGCACTGAGAGGTGTACCCGTCTTGGTTAGCTTTCTTGTTGCTTTCCTGTTGCTGCATCATGACCAGAAGCACTTTGGGGAAGGAAGAGTTGCCTTCATCTTACACCCCCAGTTCCCAATCCATTACGGAAGGAAGTCGGGAAGGAACTCAAAAACGAACAGAGGCAGGAATGAGGGAGGAAAGCTATGTACTGGCTTGCTCCACAGCTCCCATTCAGTTGTATTATACAACCTAGGCCCACAAACCTAGGGGTGATGCCACCCATTTGTCTGGGCCCTCCTTTGCAATTAGCAATCAAAAAAAGTGCCCAAAGACATGCCCAAAGGCCAACCTGGTGGCGATTACTCAGTTAAAGTTCCCTGGTCCTAGGTGTGTCAAACTGGCGACCAAGGTTAGTCATCACAGCAGCTGAGACTCATAAACCTTCCTGCTTGCTTATTAAGCCCCTAATGTTAATTAGGAAAACAAGCCCCACAAAGAAAGATCAAAGAAAAATTCAAAAATTACAGTGAGAAAAGAGCCACAACACATTCAGGGAGCTGAAAAATCCTGTAATTAGTATCCGTGGAGAGCAGAGAGAGTACTGAGTCCCTGAGACAAAACAAAGTGCATAAAAAATTCATAACTAGAAATTAGGACTAGTGATACCTCCAGCAGTGTTCTTTATTTGTTTGGGTTTTTTTTTTTGTTTGGGGGTTGTTTTTCTTTTAACTACGATTCAGGATTTGGGATCTAAAGGCTGTTGTACTTGTCTATGAAGTCTTGCATTGGAATTTTTAAAGGGGATCGCATTGAGTCTGTAGACTGATTTGGTAGGCTGGTAATTTTTATACTACCAGTCCTACCAATCCATGTGCATGGAAGATCTCACCTTCCCATCATCTTAGTTGACGCAGAAAATAACTTTAACAAAGTCTAATATCTCTACATGACGCAAACAAAGCAAACAAACAAAACCCTGGAGGTGCTGGGGTTAGAAGGAACACATCCTAACATAATAAAGGCTACATGAGAAGCCTGTAGGCACTCCCAGGTTAAATGATGAAAACTCTAAGTATTCCCACTAAGGTCAAGAACAACACAGAGGGTGTCTACTCTCGCCACCTATTCAACGTAACACTTCAAGTCCTAGCAATGGTAGCAAAGCTACATAAGGAAAAGAAAAAGAGATACAGAGAGAAAAAGAAGAAACTGAAGTATCCCTGTTGGCAGTTGGTGAGTTTGTATGTGGGAGACTCCAAAGACTCCACCAGAAGATTCCTCTAGCTAAGAAATATGTGGTTCGTAGCAGCTGATCTTTGATTTGGGTGTTTAACTTGGAATACCCACAGAAATGATGAGACAACAAAGAAGCTGTTAGAAAGAGGGTGGCCCTAAGAGAGGACAGTAAACAGAACCTAGGTGACATGAAAGGAAAGAGAAATAGTGAAGGGAGGCTCAAGAGAGGAAAGAGAAGTGAGGGGAGAGAAAGTGATATCTGGCCCTAGGGGGGTTGAAAAGGCCATCTAGAGACCTATTGTTTTAGAAACTTTATATTCAAACTTGAAATGGAGCTGGCCTGAGTACCTACATGCAAAGGCTCATCACAGGTTGCCAAATAAAGCCCACTATCTAGTGAGAGATACCTTTTATCAAATTGTTGCTTGGGAGCATTCCATAAACCTCCAAAGCAATGTCAACAACTGCCATTGCTGTTGGTTGCTATTTAGAACTTGGTAGTAAGATGCTATTGCTGAAGACATCACCTATTTTGTTCACAGGACTTAGAGAACTGAAGCCAAAACTAAGACGGAAACTTCCTGCTGACTAGCTCTCACAGTGGGGGAGGATGCTGTGCAGGCTGCTAGTTGAGAAAGGACTTGAACATTCTCAGCCAGCTACGATGCCTGCAAGCCACGGCCACATTCACTGGGTCAAGATACGCCCATGGGCGCAAGAGTGGCATGAAAGTTATATCGGTAACCAGTCACGTTCTGGTTGGATTTAAGGCCCATTATACAGGATGAGAGTCATACCTGATTCTATAAATTTGTCAAAGAACCCGTGCCTGGGGAGATCAGAAGCATTAGGGATGAACCTACTACTATTATTTTGCCAAATGGACATAGGACCAAGCTACTTTCTAAATGTGTATCTCTATACTTATAGATCAGTGCCGCTGTCAGTTATCATTAAAGAAGGCTCTTTGTGCAGTAAATGGTGATTAATACAGAGACTCAAAACTAATCAAAATACAGAGAAAAAGTATTGGTGAACTTCTCAGCACTGGGACATTTCTATTGTAATCCTCTGCCCAGGACTCACAGAAGCCTGTAAAAAATGGAGGACGGAAAGATCACAAGAGTCAGAGGTCAAGAAGACTGAAACAAAATATTGTCACCTGTACATGACAGGATCATTGTACTCTGGAACTTACTGCAGCTGTGCCGGTCTGCCCAAGACTGTCCAAAGGTCAAGCCAGTCACCCTTCAGCATGAATAGCAAGAAGCATGTGAGCTCTCACCCCTAGCTGACCTACTGATAGCCGATGACTGCTCAGGACAGGAGGATTCATTTTCTCTGGCAGTGTGACCTCTAGCATGTGACTGTGCTACCATGACCTGCACCCATGCGTGTATGAGTAGCACTAATTGCAGTCAGCAGGTGCTGTAGCTACCTACAGTGTTTGCTGCTAGAAGAAACTATTCAGATAAAAGTGACTTAAGAAAGAGTTCAGTACTTTGTTAATATTTTTCTTATTTTATGTGTATCTGTGCCTGAATATATGCATGTGTACACATTCAAACAGTACTTGTGGAGGCCAGAAGAGGAAATTAGACCCCCGGAACTAGAAATACAGGTGGTTGTCACAGCCACATGGGTGGTGGGAACCGAATGTGAGTCCTCCACAAGGGCAGCAAGTGATCTTAACAGAAGAATCATTCCTACAGCCCCCCCCCCGCCAAAAGCGTTAAATTAGGCTTATGGGTCCAAATGGATAGAATCCACCATGGTGAGAAACGGCCGTGGCAACAGAGACAGCCATGGCAACAGAGACAGAAGGCCTGGCGGCATCAGAAAAGTGGCTGGTCACATTTGGTCACATTTTCATCCAGCCACATGTGAGAGGAGGGAGGGAGAAACAGAGAAAGAGGGCAGGGGGGAGAGAGAGAGAGAGAGAGAGAGAGAGAGAACAGAATGTGGTGTAATTCCTCTACCAAGCTTACACCCTAAAACCTCCCCAATAGTGCCAGTGACTGGGAACCAAGTGTTCAAATAGATGAGCCCACATGGGACATTTCTCATTCAAATTACATTATACTTTTAAAAAATGATGGAAAATTAAGTTATTAAAGGGAATTGAAGGAGAGAGTCCTGGAGGAGCTGGAGATGGGAGAATAGCTGGATATGATCAAGATAAATCATCTGCGTATACGAAATTCTCAAAGAGTAACATGAAAATCATAAAACGATAAATAAATTAATATTAAAGAATGAAAATAAAAGAGTTGAAAACTCAAAAATATAAAGCTGTAGCCAATGAGAAGCTAAAGATAAAAGAAAACATTTAGACAAAAGTCCTCTTTTCCACAGGAGTTTCGTAAAGAAAACTTAGAACTCTACAGGGAGTAAAAACTTGTCTTACTTCTAATAATAACATAGAAAGCCTGAGGCCCAGCACGGTGCATTTCAGATGCTTCATGTAAACGCCATATTCCATGACATTCGTATGAACAGTTGGTACCCAGCCATGCCATCACTATATAACAATGATGTCAGCGCATTTGAAGAGAAGTGCCCCAGTAGACAGCTGTTTGCCCTTCATCTGGAGATAGCGGTGTGCTCCAGCTCCTGCAAGGGGGAAGTCCAGGGAGGATGTGACACAGCAGGAGACAGGGTCAAAAATGAGAACAGGCATCCAGGACCACAGCTGAACAGAATCCATCACTCACAAAAACCCATTCCACAGTGGACAGAAGACCCTGGGATGGAAGTTTCCAGAGAATAAGCAGGTAGATTATCAGGTACGGTTAACTGTTCGGGAATGTGAATGAGGCCTTAACTCATAAAGCTACTAAATAGTATGACCTTGGCAATAGCTTCCATATAAACTAAGAGAAGTAACAATTGTCTAGTTACAATTACCTAATCTAGAAGAAGCATTGTGGGTAAGAATATAAATTAAATCTGGCTTGCTCTTTGATATAGCAGGAGACAGTGTGCACATAAGTCATTACAATGAAATGCCAACTACAGATTTACCAGTGCTGTAAGGTCATAGCAATGACTTATTTTTGCAAGCATATAAATAATTAAAATTATAAAATTTTAGGTCAACTTTTATAAACCAACAAAAACTTTAAGCATGTAAAAATCTAAAAGTGGACTTTGAACTGGCAAGGGCGCAGCCTCCTAGGGCAGTTCTAGAAACAGCCCTTCAGCTGCTCCCTCACCTCCTGAGTTGTAATGTGTCCCCAGTGTCACTGACGAGGGTCGGGAAAGACACAGAAAATGCCTTTACCCTCCTGCAATTTCGACTCTGGCTACATCCAATCAGATACAGAACAGCGGTTCTATTTTAAGGGAGTAGAAAGAGGAGAGTAAGTTTCATGAATGTGAGCTAAGAGTTGATGTGAACAAACAAGATTGCATGTGGAATACTTTTCAGACACAGATAACCATTTAAAGCCAGGCACATTTTAAAAACCAAAGAGCATAGAAAACTCTTCTTTTCTTTTTTTTTTTTTTTTTTTGTTCATTTTTAGCTAAGACCATAGTAACTGCTATAGAAAAGAAAAATTCAAACTGCCATTTCAAAAGCTGCTCGTGGAATTCCCAATTCTATTCGGCCAAACGCAGTGGGTGAACAACTCCATCCTGACCCTGACTAGGAGAAGAGAGATCAGTGTCCTACTATATCAATACATTTAATAATAAAACTGGGATATTTGAAGGAAGATGGATAGATATGGAAAGAACTTCACTGAGATGATCCAGATATAGAAGGACAAAAGTTATACTGCCTCTCTCATACGCGGAGTCTTTTAGAGTTTTGATGGGTGTGATTGAGGGGCATGAGAGTAAGTAAGGACTAGACAGTAGATAGGAGACCATGGGTTGGGGATAGGAGATGACATGAAAGCCAGAGTGAAGGCAAAAACATACATGGGATGTGAAAGTAGAGAGGAAGCTACTGGGAAGGGGAAGGTACAAGGGGCAGGAAGAATGGATGGAGGAGCAGAAGGAAGAAAAACAACAGAGAATTTTGCTTGAGAAATGCCAAATAAAATCTAACATCAGTATATTTAAAATGTTAGTTGTGAGCATATGCCAAATTTACATTGAGTATAACAATCTTCTAAGCAAGGTCAATTAAAACACACTGTGCCCACACAAACAGCAGTGCTCCCCTGCTCCAGATCTCCCTATTTCTGCTGAAGTCATCTAAGTTTTGATCAAGATTCGCATTTCCGTTTCCATCCATCAGTGTAGGGCACAAACTGATTGATTGCTACAATGTGTCCATCTCTGTCAGCCTGCTAGAGGTACTTGTGGATCAGGACTGTTTCCTCAACCCGCTCACTGTCAAGGGGGGAAAATTTATCACTAACAAGTCCTCCAACCCTTGAGACCATTGCAAAACATACGCATGGTGTTGATGCCAATGGGTGCCTCAAGAAAGAGTTCACAGATCCAAAGATATCACACGCCCACTAATCCCTATGGAAGGTTCCCTGACATTTGTCAGAGAATTTCCTTTACTTTTTCACCTAGAAATAACTTGACAAATCATCATTTTGTCCCCACGGTCCAACATAGAAAGCATTTCTTGGCCGGTCCCCTTGACTTCTTCCTGCAATAGTCTGAACTTCAGGCGGTTAAGGGATTTCCCTCCAACCTCCTTTTCCTTACATTCTTCACCTAGAGAGCAACCTCCTGACTCTTGACTCAGCTCACATGTGATTTGATTCTCTTGCGAAATCTTTGTGAAGTTGAACTTGTCTAGGGACCTAGAGTTACGCTTCCTGGTGCCTGTGTTCTCACTGGTGGCATAGCAGTGCCCTTACTGGCAAGAAGGTGTTTCTTCCACTGTCTCTTCCCAGGTAGTGAGCAATCAGAAAGTCTCCTCCTCGTGTCTGGATCCTTCCAGTATGCAGTGTTGCATACTTATTGAACTTTAGTTCCCAAGGGGCTTGAACACATTTGCAAATCCATTTTATTAACAAAATAAATCACATTTTCGTCTCATGGGTTCTACAACATCGATGTTAGATTTAATTAAAAGTAAAAACAGCTAAAACACAAGGCTTGGGAGTTGTTAATTTTACAGTTTTATGCTGTAGGTCAGTAACTATAGCTGGTTTTATAAGACGTTAAGTGATGATGAAACTGTAGCATAAATCATTTTGTGCACAAATGAGGCTAAATAAGAAGGCAATGCACTGGACATTCAGGGTTTAGAAACTACTTGCATGAACACAGGCCACCATGGATGTTCAGGAGTGTTGCTCCCAGGCCTTCAGCTGCTAATGGACTTCCTAACACCAAATTCTTCCCTATGCCTCCACTATGTCTCCTTTAGTCTTCCCTGCAGTGTCTTTGCCAGGAAGCACACTCTTTTGTCTGGGGTTCTTTTCTAAATGCAAGCTACTCTGCACTTTTCTTTTTACAAGCTGTGCCCTGTCTCCGATGTGAGCTCCTGCTGTGCTGAGCTTCTGTTCTGAGGCTTTCTGCTGATTATTCTTTCCCTGCTTGTTTTCCTACTCATTATTTCCCACACCCTAACTACTTGACATGAACAGAGTTTGCAACATTAGTTTGTGTGTTCTTGGAACCTGGCTCTTTGCCATCCTGTAGTATCTCAACAGCACAGAGAACAGTGTTCTATTCATGTGACGATTGGACAAATGTTTGATAACTGATTCCTTTCTGTTCACTACCTTAAGAAACATTCAGCAGATGTGGATCTTTATGAAATGTTCTGACTCTATCGACACACATAGACACACACACACATGCATACACACTCACACATACACATACATGCACATATACACACACACATATATACATACACACATACAGACACATACACACAATCACATACACATACACACACACATACGCACACATACACATACTCATAATACACACACGCACACACACAGTTCTTTATGAAATTGGAGAGGGAATGCAAGTAAATCAACTTTGGAGACAAGACACGTTGAGCAAAAGTATTTTGAATGAAGGTGCATTGAGCTGAAATGACATCACAGGAAAGTATCCAGAGTTCTTTAAGTAGGGAAAGAGGAAGTACAAAAAAGAAAAGAATGGCATATCATTGAAGGAGTTATTGATTAGGAGAAGATCCTTTCTAAAAGTAAAACAAAAGGCTTATTAAATAGGAAACACCATCAACATAAGCTGAGGTTTGTGGATGCCTTTTATGCTAGTGGTGGAGACAAGAGACTTCAGATTTCAAAACCGTTTTTTGCTACATAAATGCTAGCATGGGCTACATAAGATGCAGTTTTAAGAAGCAAAACAAAGCAAGGAAAATACAGTGTACAATCTGCTAGTTTATGATATCAAAGATGCAGAGAGAATAATAGGAATATAGAAGGAAGTGGGAGAATTCTAACAGCCCACACTATACATCTACCTAAAGTATGACATAGAGAATATTTCTTCCACTCAAATTTTCCATTATAATAAATGTTCCTAAAATGTAAGAGTTAGATTCAGTATATTTACCAGGTAAATAGAATCAACCTTTATCTCCCGAACCAGCTTGTCACCTTCTCTCACTAGTATGCCTGTAGCAGTAACTGTCAACAAATAATCTAGGCAACCAGCAGATACAGGATCTGCAGGTACCCTGAAGCTTGAGCTTCATTTTTGGGTATCACCCTTTGTTAGAAGGGCGAACCACAAAATACAGAGTAAGATTGGGTGGGATTCAAAGTAAGGTGGGTAGTGGCCTCCTCACAGGAGATGGTGGCCTGCAGTTTTTATAATAAGTCTCTCCCAATTATGGGACAGGGACAATCTGGCATGACTAAGGAGCGGGGAAAGAGAGTGGGCTATTCAGTACCCCTTGGAGGATTGTTCATCAAGAGGTCACTCCCCCTAGCTGCTCTGCCAGACTGAGTTGCTCACTCTGCTGATGAGGAATTTAACATATTTGCCCCCCTACTGTTGTTACCCTGGGCTCCTGGGGCTCAGTGGAATGGGCCCATCCATCCTTACCCAAATGGAGACCAGGGCAGATCTCTTCCGATTTGGACATTCATCCTTCCAGTATCCCTTTTGTTTACAATAAGCACATTAGTCCTTTTCTAGCCTCTTCCTTTCCTGGAGTCTATGGTTTCCCCTCTGGGATCTCTTTTACCAGTCTCCCTCCTATAAGCCCTGCCACTACTGCTCAGTTCATTCTTTTGTCTGCTTCTCCTCTACAGTGTCTGTTGTTGCAAGCATTTTGAGCAATCTCCAATAACTGAGACCTATTTATGCTCTGTAACCCTTCTAATTTCTGGTGTTTTTTGTAATACCTGGTGCCATCTGCATAACAAAAGCAATATTGGTTACTTGCTGTTTTTCGGGTGCACATGGGTCTATGGAATAAACACTGGAGAAATCTCCCAGAATTGCTTCTGGTTAGTTGGGGGCCTTTGTAGAACTCACTCACTAACTATAGAATGATGAGTTTTTTAGCACTTGCCTTCAATCCTCCTAAGAGGACCTGGCAAAAGTTGTTTAGAGACTCCGTATCTTAGTCTATGTTGGGGTCCTAGTCAGGTAGGCTGGTGTGGGACAATGGTCTATATTCTGTCAATTATATTTTAATAAATGCTGATTGGCCAGTAGCCAGGCAGGAAGTATAGGCGGGACAACCAGACAGGAAGTAGAGGCAAGTCAATAAGAACAGGAGAATTCGGGGAAGAGAAAAGCTTGGTGCACAGTCCTGACCCAGCCACAGAAGAAGCAAGATGTGACTGCCTCGCTGAATAAGGTACCGAGCCATGTAGCTAACATAGATAAGAATAATGGTCTAATATAAGTTATAAGAGTTAATAAGAAGTCTGAGCTAATGGGCCAATCAGGTTATAGTTAATTTAGACCTCTGTGTGATTTCTTTGGGACTTAATGACTGCGGGAGCAGGGCAGGGCAGAAACCCCGACAACATTAGGCAGAGGGAAAATTAGACTGTATGGTCATCAAGCTATGGCCCATTTGGCCAAGGATGGCTTTCCTACTCTCAAGTCTGATCCAGTCTCACTCCTGGACATAAAGAACGTGGCCAAGAGCTGCTGGCAGCCATTCCAGGTTGACTGGTGGGATATAAAAAAATACTGTCTTGAGGACTAAAGAAAGCCTGGAGGTTTTGAGAGAATATCAGGTTCTAGGCTTGCCGATCATGCTGATCATCATTTAAAAGGAAGACATGAACCATGAAAGGGGTAGAGGGAGAACATTCAGGTCTTGGACCCACTGAGGGCACTTTGTTTCCATAGGACAATTCCTTCTATAGCCTTCATCACCAGAGCCACTGGTGATGTAGAGGAGAGAGGGGTCCTGAGGTAGAAGAAACTACCTTTTACTCTTCAACCCAGCACTGCCAAGAGAATTACTTCCCTTTCCCCAGGTATGGCTGGGGAGCTATTTCCCTCTCCCTGGGCATGGCCAGAGGCCCTGCTGAGGCATATAGAGTAGGCAAGTTAACTCCTACCATGGGGCTGAAACAACAGGTGGAGGTTTGGGTTTCTATGAGTGACCTGGCCAAACCAAGAGGATTGCCCCCAACAAGAGGGCATAAGTCTCAAGCCCAGAGTGTGGGTCTTACATCAGAGAAAACCACTTGGTCAATGTAGAGGAACTGGTCAGGGTGGCTAAGGTCCTCACTCACCAGTTACAGATGACCTGAGCTGTCTGGAAGGGCGGGGGGAACCAGAGATCTACCTGAGTGAAAAGAGGGCCAATGATATGGGATTCCTCTCTGAATGCTGTGATTACCATTGATTAGTAAAGAAATTGCTTTGGGCCCATAGCAGAGCAGAGCAGAGCTACATGGGGAAAGCTAAACTGAATGCTGGAAGAAAGAAGGCAGAGTCAGGAGAAGCCAGGTAGCCCCGCCAAAGACAGACGCCAAATAGTACCTTGCTGAAAGACACAGCCACGTGGCAATACACAGTTTAATAGAAATGGGCTAAATTAAGAAGAGCTAGCCAATAAGAATCTAGAGCTAATAGGCCCAGCAGTGATTTAATTAATACAGTTTCTGTGTGGTTATTTTGGGGCTGAGCAGCCAGAAACAAACAAGCAGCCCCCTACAATAGGCCAATAGATCTGGAGTTTTCTGTGTGAGAAACAAACATCATATCCATCCTCCTCTGTAAAACCCACCTTGAAGTGGTTTAGCATGCATTCCAATGGTGTCTTAGGACTCCTCACTCTGTCTCTTATTTCAGATGTTTCCCCAACCAACAGAACTGACAGAAACACATAGATGCACAGGCAGACAACAATAATTGCAACCAGAATTGTTTACCACACAAATTTAAACCAGGGATCCAATGACATCTCACATGAATGCTGGAAACCAAAAACTGCACCCAGTTTTTCTTAAGTGTCCTTCTCAGAGGGCTGCAGAAGCAGACTTACATCCATAGGCAATAAATTCAGGCTACTTTCTGTACTTTCCTGTCTTAGGGTGAAGATGTCTGAAGTCTCTGGGGGCAGTAGAATAGGAGACAGGGGTCCTGGGACATCTCAGCGTGCTCATGCCTTAGGAACTGTCCATTTCCCAAGCTATCACCTCCAAAGAGGATCCAAGATCTCTGGTATCCCATCATGTTAGTCTCTGAGGATCTCACTGGAACCTCTAGAATGTTGCAAGAAAAGCCCACCAGAGACCACCACATGCACACTCTTAAAGCCAGAAAAAGTCTTTATTGCCAGCTGGCAGCTGCATAGGAAACCTGCCCAAATCATGCAGCCCAGATCTTATAGCCCTTTGCCTTTTATGAACAAACCCAAATCCTGGTTGTCAGACTTCAGTTAACAAGAAGCAGAACTACAGAAGGCAAAAAGCAAGGTTGTAGATTTATAGGCCTTCCTGGAACTATGAGCGAGGTCTTTGATGGATTAGGTCGCTGCTTCCATGGTGGCAGGAGCTGGGCCTCTGTGCTGGGTTTTAAGGTCAGAATGGTGCCTGTGACAGGCGTTATTTGTGCAAAGCCTTGGGGGCCTTTATTTTTATTAGAAGAATTTTATTTTTATTATTGACAGTTTATCATTTTTATTAGAAAAGTTTGCACCCTAACTCCTGTGGACCTGTGACGGCATATCAGTCAGAAATTCTAAATGAGATAACAAGTGCTTTTCTCTCCACAACCTGATAATGAGCAGGTGGCGTGAGAAACTCACCTTCCCCCAGCTGCTCGGGGAAACCGAGTCCCCAGTTGTGGGCGGATCTTTCGACACAGCTGATTCTGCAACCTTCTCTGGGCTCTCCTGGACTCAGGAACTGCTCTAACTGCTGCTCCCTACTCTATTAATGGCTGAGTCTCAAATAGTAGGGACTTCTACTTCATGGGAAATTTGTAAGTCATAAACCTACCCAGATACCATTGACTGTTCCAGCAATGGGATTTGATCAGCTTCCTACAAAGGCAAACTCAAGGTGCCTTTCCTCAAACATGGGATATATTTTCCATCTTAGTCTAGGGTTCCTTTCACATAAAAATGAAGTGTTAAGAATCTCATGGCAAATTAAGGCCCAATGGGACAATTCTTGGTCATTAGGAGGAAAGCCATTGTGTATTTCCTCATATTTTGAGCAAATGATAATTAGAAGTGTGCCATAAAACTCTGGTTATTCCATAGGATAAATGATCAAGTGGATAATTTATTTTAGGTCATTGTCCTTCTTTGAACATATGTTTTTGCCTGTTCCTTAATCTACTCCCATGATAGCACATTCCTAAATAAGATACTCAAATACCCCATCCCAGGCCTCTGCCTTCAGCCAATACCAAACCGAGATGATGAAGGACCCTTCTCTGCTTAATCTACAGAGAGTCATCTTGGGAGGGAAAAAGTCACACTGCCAGGCACCCACATGCTTCTGTGAACAACGCTGACAGAATAGGACGTGCCTGTGACCTCTTACCAACTTTTGCCTTGCATCTTTCTTAAGGAAAACCTGTGCTATGACACTTGTGTGATTTTCCAACTTTCCTGACAGTGTGGTCACAATGACCGTAACACGGCCTTTCTCAGGGTTTACTACTAAAGCTATCTAAATCTCCAGCAAAGTGTGCAAGCCAAGATGTAACGGGGAGTACATATGGATACCAGGACTCCTCTCTTGAAATCAATTGGTTTGCAAAGGGCTTTTAATGCCCACAGTTTGTAGGTACAACCCGCCAAATCACTTCAAAACCCTGCTCATCATTAAACCCTCAGGTGCCTGCAAACTGTATAATGTTGTCTTTTGCATGTCTGCCACACTTCACATATATCACACGCTTAGCAAAGGAGGTCATATTTGAAGCCCATAATGCAGCGTAAAGCCTGTGATAAGCTTCGGTGACATTTCAGTTTCCTTCCTCATGTAAGCGCAGCAGTTGGTGCTTCCTTTCTCCAGACCCATAGAAAAGAAAAGGAAAGAAAATAGAGCTTTCTAAATATGACAAATGTTCAGAGGTTTGCAATTCGCTTTTGGCAAGGCTGTTAATGTCAGTGAGCTCCTCCAGAAACCTGTATTGATGTCATTTTAATATTTCAAATGGTTCATTTGGCAAACATAAACAGTACCAATAGATTTGATTCCGTGGCCTTTTGCTTGGATAATGGATGTAGAACTTGGTACTAACTGGATTTTCTTCTTCCTCTGTTTTTAAAATTCAGATAGCATATCAGAAGGAAAAAGAAAGAAAGAAAGAAAGAAAGAAAGAAAGAAAGAAAGAAAGAAAGAAAGAAAGAAAGAAAGAAAAGAAAAAAAAGGAAGACAGAAAACTGTTAAAGTCCTTGTGGTGGTATCATCTTGAGGAGCCAAGAAAGCTCCTTAGAATCCCCTTGTCACACTCCATCCCACCAGTCTGTCATTCTGCACCCAGGAATCATCTTCCTCTGCCAGCATCTGCCCAAGAGCTAAAGGAAGAAATTCATTCTAAACCTTTGTATGGTGCACGGATTCCTTTCCTCTTTTGCTCTTCCACTCCATGACCGACTGTGTTTGCCCACCTCTGTCTGGACTATTTACATGGCTTCCATGAGGAGATGTGTGGCATTTCTTTCTGTGCTTGGAATTATGCTGATCCCTTTCATCACTCCGAAACACACACAGTCTTTGATTTACATTCTTCTTTTCTTTTTTACTTTACAGTGGGGCCAAGGAGATATGTGTCAATGGAGATATGTGTCAATACTCTCTTACGATGTCCTCTGACAGTGGTGGGCTGAGGAGGCAGCAACAGCGAGTTATAGCTTCCGGTCAGCTGTGAAATCATGGTGAACTACGGTCACTATCATGTGCTGTGTTGCGAAGCTTGGGTGTTTACATTTAGGCTTGTGGTATTTGCAGTGTACCATGGGTTTATTGGAGACGTGACCCCATCATAAGTCAAGAAGCAGAAGTCTTGCTGATCCTACTTAAACTGTCATTTTAAATCTAAGATAATATCTACTGTTTCCATTTCACATTCTTTTATAATCAAATTTTCTGTTTGGAGAAACATTTAAGATGGAATGAATAGCTTCTGAAGCTCACTGGTCATCATCTCTGACCTGGGACAAGAAAGGGATTGCCTTTTCTGCTTCACAAACCGTGCTTTCATAAGAACAACATCTCTGAGTGGAAAAAGTGGAGTTACTATATGTATAGTTTTTTTTTACAATGTTATTTCTTTACTTGCATGGCTGAGGCAGGAAGCTTTTGAATATGAGGAAGCCTGGGCCCCACAGAGAGACTCAAGTTCCAAAATCAACTGAGATTTTTTTTTAATTGTTTAGAATATGTTTAAGCTTAAACCTAACCCTAGCCCTAAATATTGACAATGATTACTGAAGCACACTGCTAGAATGTGGTATCAGCATTGAGTTGACACTCCAAGACATAATTTTTAGGAAGACTTTGGAACATGATATTACATTTACAAAATCATTCCATTCTTCCTAGTGGGTTTGTATATACATTTTTGTTATGTTCATTTTATGATATATTTTATAGTCTGAGATATTTATTTACCCATGAGTGATGCTACAAAAAAGGAAATATGCCTTAGATACTTGAAGCTTTCTGTGAGTGTCACAATCTACCAAATGATGTATTTACATATCAAATTTTATTCTATTTGTAGCACAGGGTTGTGTTCAGGTTCAGCAAGCACTCTGTCACAGAGCTATACCCCCAGCTCCAAACGCATTACTGATATGATGAATTTGATTTGGACTCGGTGACAAAAAAAACAGTGACGTTCCTAAGAAAGAAACAATTTCACAAGGCAAACTTTCAAATATAAATCCTGAAAGTTGGACATAATCAACAATCCAATTCGTTTCACAATTATAGCAACCATTCACCAGTAAGTCTTAGATAAAATGACCTGATATACCAAAAACACATGTTTTCTATCAAAATGAATTTTTCCTCAACATGTGTCCTAGGAAAAGAATGATTTAGGAGTGATTATGAAAGAAATCAATGCAGATTCTGACCCCATGCAGTCTGATCAGTGTACCTGCGGCAAGAAGCTGGAAATCTGCATTTGAACAAGGTCTTTCTTGGCTGGCACTGAGTTTTGAGGGCCATTTACTGCAACAAACAAACAAGGCTGACACAGAGTGTGTCTGACACCTCAGTTAGGGGGCGGAGTTAGGAAGCAGTGTGCTTGTTTTCCATACTGAATGTGTCATACAGTGGCACTAAACAAGACAGGACTCAGCACTTTTGCACAGTGTGTGTGTGTGTGTGTGTGTGTGTGTGTGTGTTTGTCAGAGTAAGATTCCTTTATTGCTAAAGTAAATAATAACAAAATTAAGAATGAGCTCTATAAATTGTACTAAATGCTGATAACTTGAAATCTCTAAAATGGAATAAATTACTGACTATTGCACTTTAAATGGACATCAAGTGTTCCAAATTACCAAAGGTTTTGCCATTTTGATAAATTGGTTTTAATTTTTTATCAGCCTATATTTAAGTACTCTCCAGCAATGTGTGCCAGACAGTTCCATTAGGCATCTGCAATTGCATTTATTTTCTTTAATGTATGAACTGTATAAACTAACCATAATTTGGATAGCATGGTGCCTAATTCCATTACACTGCTGGGAATGGCCCCTCTTGGGTTTGGGGTAGCAATCACACAGTGAACTGTAAGGGAAAAAAATACCAAAATATAAAGTAGGATATCTTTATCTCTTGATTTGATTCTGAAAAATTGACTCCTGAACACAAAGGGAAAAGCCAAAATCGTACCAGGTTAAAATGAAACAATCTGATGGGGAAAACGAGGAGACATTTGGATTGCTCCGTGCAAAAGAGGAGGAAAAGTAATAAAGGCGCTGTCGTCCTGAGTCTTAAAAAGCATAATTAACTCCTTGGCACCGCGAAATAGACTCGCACTGCATGTGGTTTGCTGCCAGTAAAGGACATGCCTGGAGCCGCTGGCCAAGAAGAATTACAGGCATTCGCTAGTATTTTAAAATATTCATGTTTCAGCTACAACACTGCATATTTTCGATTGACAGATATGGAAAGGAAATTAACTTTTTCTTTCTGCCTTTCCTGGCATGAGCGCCATGCACAATTAACTGTTTCATTCACCAAATATGATCATTAGCATTGGAGAATTCACTTGCTTTGAAGTCAACTCATGAGCTTGCTGGGTTTTCCTCACCAATTTGAAGGCCACTATTTGTTCACTGAAATCTGACTGATGCCTCTTCATAGGCCCTGCAACATGCTAAAAAGTATTATAGAACTGGAGGAAGCAAACTTTCTGGGACTGATTTCTCCCTAAAATGTAAGTAAGCAAAACAATAATCAGAGGTTTGATGGCTTGGTAGACCCAAAACCACCTCCTACCTGATGATTTTTTCATAATAGAGAAATCTGAAGTTAAAATAAAGATGACAATGTAGACATTACATGCACGAAAGCAAAAGTCACTGTCATTTCTTTCTGTCACTTCTCTCAACTGAGAAGAATTCTCTTTAAGAACAAAACAAACAAATAAACAAAAAATCCACTTGACTTGTTTCACAAGAGTCAGAATGAAGGAAGAAAAAGATACTCATAAGTCTTTTCTATTGCTGAGGTATCATTAGTAATATGGCTGCTTTGAGTTTCAGAAATCACAGAGCTGGCAAGTGGATAAGTATAGAGTATTAGCTGAAGATGTGTTACATTTGTTTATTTGCTGTGGAACATTTATTTTCATAATTCAAAGATGTGCTGCATTCGTTTATGTTGCTCTTGTTTAATTCTGTGAAGCTGTGCTACTTTGCCTGCCTAAAACACCTGATTTGTCTAATAAAGAGCTGAATGGCCTATAGTGAGGCAGGAGAAAGAATAGGCAAGGCTGGCAAGCAGAGAGAATAGATAGAAGAAATCTGGGGAGAAGGAGAGAAAGAAGCCAGCCACCCAGCAACACAGCCAGCCAAGGAGTGAGGATGAAAGAAAACATATAAAGACATAGAGAAAAGTAAAAGCTCAGAGGCAAAGGTAGACAGGATAATTTAAGAAAAGCTGCCTAGAAATAAGCTAAGCTAAGACTGGGAAATTATAAGAAAGATTAAGCCCCAATGGGTATATTTATTAGGAGCTGGGTGGCGGGCCCCCCAAAAGAGTAAAAACAACCAACAACAAATAAGAATTAGTCTTTGACTGACAACGTAGTATTACTTTTGAAGTGAGTATTTTTAAATAATACTTGTTGGGCAGAGGCCATTTGTTCGTTTCCCAGCTGCTCAGACTCCCGAAATAATCACACAGAAATGATATTATTTACAATACTGTTTGGCCAATCACTTAAGCGAATTTCTAGCTAACTCTTATATCCTAAACTAACTCATCTCCATTAATTTGTGCATGCCATGAGGTCAGCGACAATGTTTCGGTGGGTCTAGTGGAGGCTACATGGCTTCTCACTAACTCTGCCTTCTTTCTCCTCTATCTCTGCTTACATTTCCCACCCTGCTCTACTCTGCCAAGCCACTGGCCAAAACAGCTTTATTCACTAATCAATAAAAGCAACACATTTACAGAAGGACTTGCTATACCATTTAATCTTCTTTCTGTTTTCGATAAAGCTCTCTGTCTTTTTCTTCAAATTTATTACTTACATCCCATTCTGAAGATCAATTGTCCAACACTACAAACAAGCCTTTCCACTGACTTGCATCATAAAAAATGAACTTGTTGTATTGGTCTGCTTTTTGTTGCTATAACACAATACCTTAAGTTACAAAGTTAATAAAGAGGTGTGTTTAGCTCATGTTCTGGGAACTTGAAAGTCCAGGAAGGGGAGACCCTATCTGCTCAGCCTTTGGTGACAACACCCTGGTGGAGAACATCACAATGGCAGGTGTGTGGGAAGAGGAAAAAAAGACAGCATGGCAGGCAGGAAGTCAAAATAACCAGAAGCAGGCTTGCTCTTTTTTCATGCTAACGGCTCTTTGTCAGAACTGTAAGGTCAGCCTTAATCCCTTCTGAAAGCAGCACCCTCTATCCCCATTCTCCTGTCCTAGGCCTCATTTGAGAACTGAGCCAATCGCCTCTCAACACTGCCCACTGAGGCCCAGGCTTCCAGCACAATTGTGTTTGAGAGACACCTTCAAATCATATCTGAGCAGAGCACAGCCATGTTGCCAGAATCAGTACCAGCACAATGACTTACACATGTTAGGTACTGGCTACCTCTGCAGGATGAATGGAAATTAAATGCTACTTTTCTTAGGAGTCTGTCTCATGATGTTGATCATGAACTCTGCAATTCTAAAGTCACCATTTTACACATAGAATGGGTCTCCTGCCAGCCTGGTTTATGTTATTCTACTGGTTTTAATATTTTTTTGCTTCTACTTTATTTTAGGGTGGTGTGTGTGTGTGTGTGTGTGTGTGTGTGTGTGTATGCACGCACATATACACTCACACATATGAACATGCATATGGAGGTTGGAGGTCTACATCAGGTGTCTTCCTCAACTACTTCCTCCCTTGTGTCTTCCTCAACTACTTCCTCCCTTATTTTTGAGCATTACCTCTCACTGACCCTTGAGCCCCTGGCCTCTGACCTGGAGCTCTGGCATTCCATCCCTCTGCTGCCAGACTCAGCTCTTGAAAATTTTGCCCTGAGTGCTAGGGTTCAAACCCCTCCTCCTTGCTTAGCAGTTGCTTTACCTGTTAAGCCATGTCTCCAATCCCAAACCCTGTATTGATTACAGACATTTTGTCACTAAACAGTAATTAATAATGTGCCCCATGTCTGTTGAAAGTATTAGTCATGATCATTCAGGAAGCTCTGAGTTTGTCTTCAAAGTTTACGTGGCTATTGCTTCCTTTCAATAAAGGAGCACATGATTTAAATTCAGAATGTGGTATTGGCCATTTAGGGAAAGCAGCTCAATAATAATGATCAACTTGGCGTTTCAATAGAACTTGACACTTTTCAAGGTTTCCTATGGATTACCTTTTTTGATTCTTATAATGGCCACTTGTCACATACAAAACACTAACATCATCTCCTTTTAAAAACAAATTGAATACTCTAGTGGACCACACAGTAACTATACACCAACCCGCCTGCTTATGGGAAAAGGAAATTTATACCTTAAGAATTCTCTAGAAGAGATGCTTCTTCGTATTTTCACTAAATGTGGCATGCCATTTTTTTCCTGAACTTTGCTCTGTTTTTTGTTTGTTTATTTCAGGAAGGCAAGGAGCCCCCATCTCAAACATTCAGAAGTGATAGGAGTGGCCAATGAGTTTAACTATTATCTGCTTGCAAATAATTGGGCTAAACTCATTTTTCAACGGTGATGTAATATATAATACAAAAGCATTACTGACCAGAGTCCTAGCTTGGGTCTGCTCCTATAGAAGAATTGTACCAGATCTGAGGACTTAATATGAGTGTGTGGTGGGGAGGGGTCAGCTTAGTGAAAAGTTTTAATTGCAGATGTTCACGTCAGTGTCTATATTTGAAAACGATCTTTTTTTATGGGCTGGAGAGATGGCTCAGTGGTTAAGAGCATTGCCTGCTTTTCCAGAGGTCCTGAGTTCAGTTCCTGGTGACCACTTGGTGGCTCACAACCATCTGTAATGAGGTCTGGTGCCCTCTTCTGGCCTTCAGTCATACACACAGACAGAATATTGTATATATAATAAATAAATATTTTTTTAAAAAAAGAAAAAGATCTTTTTGGCTATGAACACACACCTCATTGTTGAAGTAAGAATGTGTAACTTAACACCGTGTCTCAATCACTTTAAGCTCTCAACAAATTATCCTAAGCTATGTAGCTGAAATACCAGCAGTGCATTTCCTCTGTGCTCTAGAGGCTCAACTCAGCATCCAGGATAAACATTCTAGCCACTGTGGTTTCTGGTGAGAGCCCTTCCTGCCTTACAGGTGGCTTCTCGCTGTGTCCTCAAATGGGACGCCCTCTTTCTTGGACGCACAAGCAGGATAAGGACAGAAAGGCAGGGAAAGGAAGAGGGAGAGGACCAGGGAAGGAAAAGCTCTTTGGTGCCCCTAGTTCTAAGGAGACTAACCAATCAGAGTAGGGCTCTACCCTTAAGATTCACTTACCCCTAATTACCTTGTAAGAAGCCCTGCATTTGGTTGTTTCTTACTCTTTAGGGGCCATGACACACAGCTCCCAAATAAATCTACAAGGAGTCCTGTTCTTTCTTATAAACGCCTGGCCTTAGTTGCCTTGTTTCTTGCTAGGTTTTCTTAACTTTTAATTTATCCCATCTATTGTTGCCTCTGGGTTTTTACCTTTCTTTATTCCTGTACACCTTTGCTTACTTCTTACTCCATGGTTTGCTGTCCAGCTGAGAGGCTGGACCCTTGAGTCCCTCTCCTTCCTCCCAGATTTCTACTTCTATGTATTCTCTCCGCCTGCCAGTCTGCTCTTTCTCTTGCCTTGCCATTGGCTGTTCAGTTCTTTATTAGAGCAATCAGATGTTTTAGATAGACAAAACAGCACAGTTTCACAGAGTTAAACAAAAGCAGCATAAAAGAATGCAACACATCTTTGCATCACTAAACAAATGTTTTTGCAGCATAAATAAATGCCACACATCTAAAAATAATGTTTCACAACAAAGCCCCAACTTCAAAGATAGCCACCCCCAGGGATGAGTGCACAGCACTTACGTTTCACAGAGACATGAGCATTCAGTCTACAGCAGCCTTTTTGACAGAGTGGGATTTGGGTGAAAGGTATTTTTCCTCGGAGGGGCTACTCGTACTGTTGCAGCTTTACATGTTGTTTACGCTTGAAGAAAAAAAAGATGGATTCTCATCCTGTTGGATCATAGCAGTGATAAACAGGATACATGCTTAGACTCTGCTGTGACGTTTCAAGGCCTGCTTCTAACCACTGTCATCTTGTGGGAAATCAACAGAATTATCTTGCCCTGGATGACTTATTGACGACGTGGAAATGCTAGTGATTCCTATATGAAGCCTGCAATCATAAAGAGAACTAGTCCCTAAAAGGATTTTCAATGTCTAGACATAATATAATGCCCATTGCTGGTGACAACTGTTACTGAAAGAAGCTAATGCTTATGCTACAAACATAGCACCACACTGGCATTTCGTCAGCATGGTGGCTTCAGCTAACCAAATTTCAGTGTTCACTCTTCTTATAGCCTGCGTGTTCTCTATAGAGAAGAAATGATCCTCAGCTGGTTCTATCCAGTTGTCTTACTTGCTGGGTCCTCTTGATAAATGAATATATTCTGCCCTAAGTTATTCTTTTGATTTTGATATCTGGCTTGTCAGATAAATCCACTTCAAATGTGTCAAGCATGATTGAAGATTTTTCCAAAACCTTATGGAATAACTTCAATTTTTTTGTCTATGATGAAGGAACAAAAGTGGGTGAAAATTTTACATTTTTAAAAACCACCTCTAGACACATTATAAATAGGCAAAATGAATTAATATTGACAATGAATATTTTTGTATATCAAGTAAAAATTACAGAAATGGAAATGTTGTACAAACATCATATAGAGTCACGAGTAGTTTGAAGTTAGGGTGGTTATCAGATACACTCCTGGATCTTGTTGGCTGCTATAAAGAAGTGCATATACCAGGGATGGGAAGATAGCCCAGCTGGTCACATCACAAAGACCTGAGTTAAATCTCCAGTGTTCCTGTAAAAAGAGCTACATACAGTAACGTGCTGGAGAGGCTGAGACAGGGGCTTGCTGCCCAACCAGCCTGACCTATTTAATGGGGTTCAGCCCAACAAGAGACCCTGTCTCAAAATGAAGATAAGAACAATACCAAAGGCTGCCCTATGACTTTCACGTCGCACACATGTACATGAATACCATGCATATACACACATAAACACAAAAGAGGAATATACTAATATATTGTGACAATTTTCACATTTATAATTGTATTTCACTGGTTTTTAAAATTTCTCTCTCTCTCTCTCTCTGTGTGTGTGTGTGTGTGTGTGTGTGTGTGTGTGTGTGTGTGTGTACATATGCCTATGGAGGCCAGAAAAGGACATTTGAATTTGATCTGCTGGCACTGGAGTTCGGGTAATTGTGATCCCCCTGACATGAGCGCTAGGAACCAAACTCCAGAATTCCAGAAGATGAGCAAGCACTCAGCTGCTTAGCCAACCCTCCGACCCCATTAATATGATCTTCCAATCCTATGGGAAATACTTCATATGTTAAAGCATTTTCTGAGGAGGATTCCAGAAATTTCATGGAAGGGCCAAGGTGATTCTGAGAGGCACATCCCTAGAAACTTGTTCCCACTAGTTCAGAGAGAAGAGCAAGGTTTGACAAGGTAGGAGCTGTTGTAGAAGTCTCAAGCATCTAGAACGACCACGCTGATAAACTTCTATTTTCAAATTCTCAGCACAGCTCCCAACTTCCTTGTGCTGGTCTGAGCTGAATCCTAAGATGCTTTCACAGTACTGTTAACAGATCACGTGATAATTAGTTGAGTTGGCTCACTGCTGTCCAACGAGCATGCTCATCAGGCAACAGCAATGGATTCGGTGGGGTACAGCTGAAATTTGTAAGCCATGATAACTCTGTCTGTACAAAATAGTTAATCATCTCTTCTCGGCAAACCCAGAGGAAAATAGTCCTTTTAGACTATTTCCTTGAGCCACTTAAACAGTGCCCAGAAGAAAATAAATACAGCGGGGTAGCTGAAGGCCAAGAAGCTTTGTGCCTGCCCAATGCAAAGATTCCAAGACTCTTTGTCTTATTCTATGTGTAACAAGTGTGGAGAAGCTAACCGAACTGTATGGACCAGCGTGTTGGTTTGACGCATATCATTTTCTTCTTTGCCGTATGCTATACCCACTGACTTTTCCCAGCAGGCCAAAATGGGACTCTTTCTTTTTCCATGAACAAAAACTACTTGTTGCAGTTTCCTGCTCCTAAGTATGCACTCACCGTTAAATTTTTCATTGAAATATTCACTCAAGATGTAGTTCTTATTGAAAATATCCAGTCAGGGCTAGGGATTTTGCTCAGTGGTAGAACATTTGCCTAGCACTATAAGGCCCAGAGTTAAGTCCTCAGCACCATAATAAGATGAAATAAACAACAACAAAAAATAACAAAATATCAGGCAAGCAAAGAAATGAAACATGATCGTCATCACTAACCTGCTAACTACAGCATAAATGCACATGAATTTACAGATGAGTTACAGCTGACTGCTGGATATCCTAGCAAAGACTGTGCTTAGAAAACCACGAGGAAGGGAAAAAGGACGGCACAATGTTTCATTCGATGCATTTTAACATTGAATTCTGCCTTTCTCTGTTATTACACACTTCTCATAATGAGACGAGCTGGCTTTGATTAGTTCATTCCGTACCTTCTGTTTGGGCTGGTGCCACCAGGTAGACCTTGAGCTGGTTGTCCTTTTGTAACAAACATTCCTTCTTTTCCCTCTCTTCTTTCAGCGAACTGAGAAAATTACTGGGGGCCCTGCTAATTCCAAATTCAGCTTGGCTTCCCTTGCCAAAGGGAGAAGGCGTGCTTGAGCCTTGACAGCCTAGGCAGGGCTTAGAGACGTTTGCCTGAGAGTTCCTGCTTCTTCACAGATGCAGTACCGTCAGCGGTCAAGGGTCCGAGGGGTTGGTAGAAAAGACAAGAAGCTCTCGTTGGGCGGTGAAAAGGGGATAAAGTGTGAAGTGTAGAGGAGAAAGAAAAAGGAAGACCCTCAGTAAAAAGGGTGAGGGAAATGACCTTCCAAAGGTTATAGGTGGGACGGAGGTCATAGGTGGGGCAAATATCAAGGGTGGTGCAAAGGTAGGGTTCAAGAGAGTATTCAGAAGAGACACAGATGATGAGCTTAGTCTAACTGCAGTTTTATCACAGTATCTGTCTACAAAGCAAGGGTCTAGTTCAAAAAGGAATTCAGTGATTACGGAGCTTGCAGCTCGTGCAGATGACCACAGTCCAGTTCCTAGATCCTATACCAGGTGCCTCATAGTAGCCTGTAACTCCAGATCCAGGTGCCCCAACACCTTCCTAGAGCCTCCCCCAGTACCCACACACATGTTTACATAACAGAGACACACATGAGTACACACATATGCACGCACGCATGTGTGCGTGCGCACACACACAACAATGAAAGAGATGTTTCTGTAAAAAAAATTAATAAATTAATTCCTAAGCCATAGTTTTGACCTCTTTGTCCTGCCCTTTTGCTGCTAGGATATGAGAAAGCAGTATTCAACATAACCCAGGTCTCAGCTAGTCACTCCTAATGATGAATTGTGACCCAGAAGCCCAGGTGCATGATGGGGGTTGTGACATTGCCCTGCTAAATGAATTAAGACCAAAGCCAATTTTACCTTTCTGTTCTTCTCAAATTTGACACCAGAGCACAGTGTAATGAGGGAAACGGCCATATCACACATCATCAAACTCCACCTCTGGTCCAAATCCAGCCTGGCATCTGTTTTTGTAAATAAAGTTTTGTTGAAACCCAGCCATGCTCATTTGGTTATTTATTGCCTATGGCTGTTTTCACACTATAACTTGCATAGCTGAGTAGTTACAGCAGAGACCATCTGGCCTGCAGAGCTGAAAATATTTACTATCTGGCCCTTCACCAAAAAAAGTTTGCTGAATCTTGATCTATATTAAGGGATGAGGAGTTTTCTTTGAGGTTAAAATAATTTGGCAACCAGAAGAATTTGAGGCTATTTCAGGGCAGGGCTTGGATCAAGAAAAAGATAAAAAGCTCTCAGTAAGAGTAAGGGTTCTTGAGAAGGGAGAGCAAAAGGACAGGGGTGGGGGAGACACAAAATTCAAAGCGAAGGATAGGGATAGCCAAGCAGGCCTTTTTCTCATGCTCTGTCCTGAGTCATCACCCGCGGGACTCGCACACGGGAAGCTTCCTTCTTTAATGCAGCAGTGTTGGGAGGTGAGGTCTATTGGGAAGCTTTGGCCATGGGACAGGGCTCTTCCGAGTTGTTATCATGGGCTGACGTTCCTGACACAGCAGTGACATGAAGTGAGTCCTTTCCTGCACTTTCTCTTCTCACAGGTACTTACATGCCTTCTGCATTCCGACCACGGATATCATCTCACCGGAACCCTGCCAGACACGGTTACCATGACCTTCGCTTCCCAGCTTCAATAATAGTGAGCCAAATGGACTTCTTTTCTTTATACATTACTCAGGCTTTAACAGAAAATGGATGAGACACCTTGTAACAGCTGTAATTGAGTTGTTCTCCACAAACTCTGGACATCACTTCTCTAAAGATTAGGAAAAAAACACTATAGAAATTAAAAGAAAAATCCCTAGTTCATATATGAGTTATGGAATTGGGTAATTACTCTCTGACTAAATTAACCTTTCCGAAGAGAACACTCAATACATGTTCCAGCCCAGGGACCACCTTTACAAGGTGCCTAGACCTTGCAGTAGGCTTTGATAGAAACGTGGAAAAATAAAATCTTGTAGATTCAGTTTGCCAAAACCAGGCAGTGAATGACAGATCTACAAAGAAACTCCATCTTCTTCTCCCTCTGACCTAATCTAGTTTCCCTTCCTCCCAAATGGCAAAATGAAGCACAGCTATGTTTGAAACTCATGCTAATTCCAGTCATTTATGTGCTCTACTTGTCTACTACACCATTAATATCATGGAGCACAGTTACAGTTATTAATATCATTAAAGATGCATGCATTAACTTCCCAATGATTTTATTGTCCACTCTCTGAATAGCTCAGGCAATAAGCAGAGTGGTAATTGCATTGCCTTTAAAGTCAAGGGCCTCCCCTGAAGCTTCAGTTCTTTCCTAAGCGTGTGTTGTCTTGAATAAATCAATCTCATTTTAGTTTTAGCTTTTTCATCTATAAAGGAAAAATCATTTACTATATTTGGTATTTAAAAGATACTATGAGATGAAAAGATATGAAGTCTGTGATATTTAGCTCTTTAAGCATGGCAGACCATCTCCCCAAGACGTAGGGAAAAGAGGGATTTCCCGTGAATGAGTAGATATAGTTGGAAACCTCCTGCTTTTTCTCCTTCTCATACATTACTGTTCATTCCCCGCCATGGAAAAAAAACCCTTGACGCAAGAGAAGGGATAGTGATAGATGTATGCTGATCACTCTCTGCTCCAACCCAGTCAACCCCACAGGACATACTGACTTATGTTCTGTAGCAGTTAAATGTGTGAAAGATTCTGTGTGGCCATTGACGTTTAACACTGAAGATTCATCAATATTAACATGTAAAAGAGATAGTTGTAGAAAATGCTATCATTTACCTGTGGGATGAGGCTATAAAAGAGGCCTTCTTTAAAAAATGTTAGAGCTGAATTTCGGTTATTCTTGTTGTAGTTTTTGGTTCCAAGTTTTTGTGGTTTTGTCATATAGATTTTAATTTTAAACTGGTAAAACATTTCTATGTATTTCTCAAAATAAACAGCCCTGTTAATTTCCACTTATAGCCAAATTATTTTTAAAATGTCATAAACATCTATAGGTCTTTGGGGACATTTTAGCAAGGTTTTAAGTGCCTATTAACTAAAGCTAAATGACAGTGAAACCCTGGAAGAGCACGTGTGGTAACCACTCATGTGAATATGAATTAATACAACACACTACCCTAACTGAGACAAAATCAGCAAAGAATATTTCTTAACAAATCTAGATTGAAGTTTGAAGATCTAAATCCTATTATGCTATGTAACTGTGAAAGAAATATGCATGTAACATGTTTGTTGAATGTGAACTACATACCCAACAATTACTTTCAATGTGTAAATTAAGCAGGAAACATGGTTTAGTGTATAAAGTGCTTGCTGTGTAGGTACGAAGACCAGAGTTCAAGTCCTCAGCCCCTAGCAAGTGCTGGCCAGAAGTGCTGGCCCAGGCATGATTCCCGGGCTAAGGAGGCACACAGGGAATCCCCAGAAGGACTGGCTATCTGGACACTCTGCACCTGTGTGAGATCCCTACTCAGCAATAAAGTAGAGCCATCCAGGAAGAAACCCCAAGTCTCCACAAGCCTGTCTTCATATACATTTGTACCCCACACATGAAAAGTATAAGCACACACAAACACGCATCTACACTCACAAAATAAATGCTTAGTTTGTTGAGAAATGTCCATGCTGTAACAAGTTGTTTAACAATTATATTGCATAAGTCTCTAATAGCAGTTTCTTAATAATCATCCAGGAAAGTATTACAAGAGAATCAAGAGAAAGCTAATTTAAAATATGTTGTACCTATTTAATTCAGGGTGCCTCTAAATATACAAGAAAGAGTTTACATACTCACATTTATTTTATTCAACTTCAAAATTCAAACAATTCAGTTAAGGAGTTAGGGAAAACACACACACACCTCATATATACTTACACATAAAAAGCACATATATACACATACACACAAATACATACGCCTTATAGAATGTCAAGATAAAAGCAGCATCTAGCATTTATTGGGTTCTCATTATGGACAAATCACTGAACCAAGTACTCTATAGGGATCATTTTACTTAATTTTTACAAGAAACAGTGAGAGACCAATCGACATTCTTACTTTTCAGGGAAGAAAGCTGCTAATTAGAGAAGCCCGTCTTCACAGCCTTCACTCACGCAGCTGAGAAGCACAAAGGCAAGAAGATTCAAGTGCGTCTCTTAATGTTCAGAACTTTATAAAGACAATGATTACTTTAAAAGTCAAGTGCCTAAGTGTAAGTTGTGACCCCCACGACTATTGCAAGGTAAGTTGAGGCAAATAAGCCTCTAGAGAAACCAGGGAATTGCAGGTGGCAGGAGGTGACCGTGGAGAAGGAAGGAACCACAGGAGGTTGTGTGTGCAGGGAATGTGATCCTGGGCACAGAATAGATACTTCTGGGCATGGAGAATGAAGGGAAGAAGCAAGAAGACTCGGACTGGGGGGAAAGGGTTTCAGAGCCGGAGTGAGATCATCAATCCTCTGGTAAATATTGGGAGGCATGAGGAGTTCAAAACAACATCTTTAATGAATATGTTCTGCACTGTGATTAGCCCTTTCTGGGTCTATATATTAAGGGGTTTATTTTAAGTACTTTAATAAAATATTGATGCTTTTATTGTATATATTTAAAAAATAATAGTCATAACTCAGAGGATTTCAGGATGAATGCCAAAATATCCGCGAGTAAAATTTTTAATGTTTAAAAAACAATAAAATATATGAAAGGTTGTCCCTGTTGCTTTCCTTAACTACCAGAAAATGAGATGCAAGGAAGTTATGAAGAGAAATGTATTGACATTGTAGACTTATTGTATTATGTGCTATTTAAAACTGCTTGTTATTTTTTTAGGCTAGTTAATTTGATTAATTATCAGCAGACATATGAAGACAGTCTTTGGCAGGGGACGCAGCAAACCCAGAATACATTTTCCATGTTCTCCTATATATAGCAGCCAAGTAAATACATTTTTACCCCCCTCAGGAGACCGGCGCTTGGAAAAGCAACTCGATGTATTTAAGTTGTGAGAAAATAAGCTGTCCATATTCTCATGGTTTTCACAACATTCATCTTCTGGAGTGCTGTCTCTGCTCTCTTTCTCTCTGTCTCTCATTACAAAATACTGGTTGCCTCTGACAATTCTATATTCAGCTTCACACTGGGTTTAAATCTTTTAAGCTCAGCCTAATGCTTGAAGAAACATAAATACCACCACAATGCGATCTTTTGATTTTGAAAAGTGTTAGTCACTAGCAAATCATCTTTTGGAAAGGGCCAGGAAAGCTCTGGGTGAATGTGTGCTGTTATGTGGGAACAGCCCTATCCAGGACCCCAGTGCCTCGATCCCATGGTGGTAGCAAGGCCTCTCCTGGGAGCGATTCAGAAGGCTAGCAAAGGCTTCCTCAGAGCCAAATGCAGGTTCTGACTGTCTGTGCAGAAAAAATATCCATGGTAGCTTTTTTTCTCCCTGAAGATGTTTATTGCCTTAATATTACTCCTCTGCAGCGACTGTTTCTGCCCAGATTAGCTAAACCTAAACCTGCCTCCTTGCTCAGCTCTATGCAGTAACCCCAGCTCCCTGTTCAAACATATATCAAATATATATCAAACATGCTGAGATTCTGGGGTGTTGCGACTTCTCTATCTGAGAGCCCAGCCTACATCATCCGTGTGTTCATCATTTCTTCAGTCCCTTGCCACCCCAGTTGGTTCCGTCCCTACAGCCATGCAAAGCATGGCAGTTTCTTAAGAACTGTCTCAGTTCTTTGTCTCGGTCTCCAAGGGGGTTTGAGGTCCTTCTGTCTTGTTTTATTTTCTGTTGCTGTGGTAGAGTTCAGTTACAACCACAAGAGTTGCAGAAGGGTGATTTGAAGCAAATATTTCATATTTTAAAGACGGACCAAATTCAAGATCTTGGTGTGTAGCCAGGAGTTGTGGCACCTGTCTCTAGTTCTAGCACTTGGAAGAGGCAGGAGGATAGAGTTCCAGAGTTCCAGGCCAGCCTGGACTACATGAAGACCCTGCCCAATCAGGACCATAGATCACAATAGAGTGGGAGACGGTTACCTCTTCTCCATTTTTCTCTGCCATATTTCTTCTAAAATCCTGCCTAAATCGGTGTTAAAAGGGAACCCTGTAGTGATGAACCAGTGGAAAATACGTTGCATTTTTACGCATGGGATGTGGGGAGTGTGTAGGTTGTCATGGGGAAAGCCATTATTGTGAAGATGTACTTAAACAAAGACTATAATGTGCTCATGGTCATTTAAAAATTCCCATGGTGAGGGGATGGTGGTAGCATTTTTGACTGGAGAGTGGGATGGTTCAGTGAGGTCCAAGCCTGTTGATCTGAGTTTGATTCCTGGAACCCACAGAGTGGAAGGATAGAACCGAGTCCCACAAGCTGTCATATGGCACACGCACACACACAAAATAATTAATTAATTAATAATAAATTTTATTTTTAAGAAAAAGTGTTTCATCACAAAACTTCGCCAACTGCTTGGTAGGAAGGCGTCCTGAAGAGAGCATTGGAAGCTGCCGGCTGAAGACAGGAGAAGACCCGAAGCACACGGCACCTTCTCCACTGGACATTTAGTCTGCTGACTGGCAGGGGAACTGGTTTCCAAAAGTGATGTTTTCTGAATATGGTTGCTATTGCCCAGGGAAAGAACCTCATATTAAAGTGGCGCATGCCTTTAATCCAAGCACTCGGGAGGCAGAGGCAGGCGGATCTCTGTGAGTTCGAGACCAGCCTGGTCTACAGAGCTAGTTCCAGGACAGGTTCCAAAGCCAAAGAGAAACCCTGTCTCGAAAAACAAAAAAAAAAAAAAAAAACATGAAATAAAATAAAGTGGAGTCTCTGATCCTGGCTTTTGTCATAAACATTGTCAGCTTCATATCTCAGGCCCCTCTTACCGTTCCTTGACCAACTATGTCCTCATGATCCTCAGAAACGGAGCGAGCACTCTTTTCAGACATCCATGACAGTGCTAAAGTGAAGGAGAACACAGGAATCCAGAAGATTCTTCCAGGCATAGTCCCAAGATCTGTCTCCTTGGTGATTATGTGGGCCTCTCAGCTCAGCGATGGCTTCACAATGCACCCACCAGATTTTGTCAGCCATTTCTCAGAAAAAGAGGAGGCAAGTTATAAACTTGTCTTTCAAATAAAACCAAGATTTCCTATCTCAACCTCTTTTTCTGATTTTGTTTTTTCCTTTTATTAAAATAGCTTTGTTCTCATATAATAGACCTGTATTACGATTTCCCCTTCCCACACTCTTCCAATTCCTCCCCACCTCTCCTCCTAACTGGTCCACTCCCTTTATATGTCTCATTAGGAAACAAATAGACTTTGAAGGGATGACAATAAGATAAGATATAACAAAAACTAACATATCAGAATAGGACAAAAGACACAGACAGAAGGAAAGAGTCAAAGAAAAGGCACACGAAACATAGATACACAGAGACCCACTCTTTTGAGTTCTCAGGAATCTCATAGAACACTAAACTGGAAGCCATAATATATACATAAAACTAGAGAAATATATGTATAATATATATATAATAAAAGGTAAGATAAAAATTTAAGACGCGCTGGCATGATATCATAAGACGAGGAATCTCCAATAATTCCACTGGGTTCATTGCACGCAGCAGACCCTTAAGAATGGCTTGTTTCCCCAGTGAGAGTTTCTTGGAAGAAACTAAATTTTTCTTTGGAAGTGGTTATCAGGAGATAGATTTTGAGTTAGGAATGGAGGCAATGTGTCCACTTCTTTCAACTGTGGACCCCATGAGGTGCAGACTTGGGCAAGACCTGAGCACGCTGCCTCAGTCTCCATGAGTTCATATGTACATCGACCAAGGATGACCTTGTTTTCTTTGTGTCCTCTATGGCTTTTATATTCTTCCCGTCTCCTCTTCTCAGGGTTCCCAGGGCCCTGATGGGAGCGATTTAATAGAAATATTCTGTTTAAGGCTGAGTGTTCCAAGCTTTCTCATTATCTCCATAATGTCTAGCTATGGGTTTCTGGATTTGTTCCTATCTTTTCTTTGATATGAAAGATCAAGGCACTGATCCCTCAGTATAGTGGACTGCCATAAGTAATCATTTTATTGCCACATTTGTTTTTAAACAGTTGGATCTCATTTTACCCTAAGACCCAGGGCTATCTAGGTTCAGGTTCTTGGTCATCCAAGCAGTGTTGGGTACGGGTTCCATCTCACAAAGTGGGCTGTAGGAAGAGGGCCCGCTTGTTTGTCCCGGCTGCCCAGAACCAAAATAATCACACAGAAACTGTATTAATTAAATCACTGCTTGGCCCATTAGCTCTAGCTTCTTATTGGCTAACTCTTACATCTTAATTTAACCCATTTCTATTAATCTGTATCTCACCATGAGGTCGTGACCTACCAGCAAAGATCAGCATATCTGTCTCCATTGGTGGATCCATGGTGTCCCTCTGCCTCCGCCCTTCTTTCTCCCGGCATTCAGTCCAGTCCTCCCCACCTACCTAAGTTCTGCCCTATCAACAGGCCAAGACAGTTTCGTTGTTCACTAATGGTGATCACAGCACACAGAGGAGACTCCCACATCAGTGGGCCTTAAGTCAAACCGGGTCTTAGTTAGTTATTCCTACAGTCTTTGTGCTACCATTGCGCTAGCAGATCTTGCAGACGGGACACTGTTGTAGATCAAAGGTTTTGTGGCAGGGTTGGTGTTAACATTTCTCTTTTGATAGTGCACAGATTTCCTTCCTGTACCAAACCGTAGCACATAAGGGTGAAGGCTCTCTGTGGGCACCAGCTGGACTTCGCCATGTTCACTGGGTTGTGTAGTTGTTGTCTTCAGCAATGGGGCCTCACCATTGTGGAGAACAATGTCTTGGCAACAGACTTATTTGGAAGTTCCCATGGGCCCAATCCTCAATTAGATATAACCTAATCCTAGTATTAAAAGCTTCACTTGGTGACAGGAGATATCCACTTGGGACTCTGTCTCTCACATTATTCTGTGATTTCATTTAGAGACATTTCATATTTGCGTGCATTTTGGAAAACTTCCACTGTTGTATTAGTATTCCATACCACCCTTCAAATGGTCTTTAAGTGTCTCTGCCCATATTCCCCCCCCTTGTCCCCTTCTTTTACACAACCCCACTTGACTCTCCCATTTCAATCCCCCATCCACCTGTAATTATTGCCCTTTACTAGCAAGATCTGTCTGTCCTCAACTACTCCTTTACCTGATACCTAAATTCTTGGGGTTCTACGGATTGCAGCTTGGTTGTCACTGACTTAATATCTGATATCCACATATAAGTGAGTACAGATCATATTTGTTTGTGTTTCTGGGTCTGGGTTACATCACTCAGGATGACTTTTTCTAACTCCATCCATTTACCTGAAAATTGCATGATTTCTCTTGCATCATTTAATATGCATTTAACATTTGTATATGTATTGTTTTATTTATTATGTGCTGAGGAGACTTTCTTTTATTCAATTTATTTGGTGCTCTGTATGCTTCTTGTACCTTTATAGGCATCTCCTTCTTTAACTTAGGAAATTTTTCTTCTATGTTTCTGTGAACTATATTCTGGGCCTTTAATCTGGGTCTCTTCTCTTCTTCTATTCCTATAATTCTTACTTCTGGTCTTTTCATAGTGCCTCAGATTTCCAGAATGTTTTGTGCCAGTAGTATTTTTTTTTACTGGATTGTACTTCTTTATCTTTTTTATTGCTTTATAAATAATACCATTCAAAATTTCTACCTCCTACCCTCCTCCCATTTCCCTCCCGCTCCCCCACTCATCCTCCCTCCTCCCACTCCAGCCCTAAGAGAGGGCAGGGTACCAACCCTGTCCTGTGTGAAGTCCAAGGCCCTCCCCCTCCATCCAGGCCTAGGAAGGTGTGCATTCAAACAGACTAGGATCCCAAAAAGCCAGTACATGCAGTAGAATCAAATCCCAGTGTCATTATCATTGGCTTCTCAGTCAGCGCCCATTGTCAGCCACATTCAAAGAGTCCGGTTTGATCACATGCTCTTTCAGTCCCTGTCCAGCTGGCCTTGGTGAGGTCCCATTAGATCAGTCACACTGTCTCAGTGGGTGGACCAACCCCTCGCGGCCCTGACTTCCTTGCTCATCTTCTCCCTCCTTCTGCTATTCAACTGGACCTTGGGAGCTCAGTCCAGTGTTCCAATGTGGATCTCTGTCTCTATCTCCATCCATTGCTGGACGTAGGTTCTATCGTGATATTCAAGATATTCATCAGTGTGGCTATTGGACAAGGCCAGTTCAGATATCCTCTCCTCTAATGCCCAAGAACCTAGCTGGGGACATCCCCATGGATACATGGGAACCCCTCTAAGAGCCAAGTCTCTTGCCAACCCTAAAATGGCTCCCTTAATTAAGATATCTTCTTCCCTGCTCCAATATGTGCCCTTCTGCCATCTCAACCATCCCACTCACCCAAGCTCTCCCCAATCCTCCCTTCTACCATATCTTCCCCCCTCTCCCCTTCCCCCACCCTACTCCCACCCCCATGCTGCCAACTTTTGCCAGGCGATCTTGTCTGCTTCCTTGTATACCTAATCTCTCCAAGACCTTTGTCATAAAGGGGTGTTGAATTTTGTCAAATGCTTTTTCAGCATCTAATGAAATGATCATATGGTTTTTTCTTTCAGTTTATTTATATGATGGGTTACATTGATAGATTTTCGTATGTTGAACCAGCCCTGCATCTCTGGTATGAAGCCTACTTGATCATAATGGATGATTTTTTTTTGATGTGTTCTTGGATTCAGTTTGCCAGTATTTTATTGAATCAAAGTTCATGCGTGAGATTGGTCTGTAATTCTCTTTCTTGGTTGAGTCTTTGTGTGGTTTTGGTATCAGGGTAACTGTAGCTTCATAAAAAGAGTTTGGCAATGACTCTTCTGTTTCTATTATGTGAAACACATTAAGGAGTACAGGTATTAGCACTTCTTGAAAGCTCTGATAGGATTCTGCATTAAAACCATCTGGTCCTGGGATTTTTTGGTTGGGAGGTTTTTGATGACAGCTTCTATTTCCTCGCGACTTATAGGTCTATTTAAATTGTTCACCTGGTCTTGATTTAATTTCGGTATGTGGTATTTATCTAAAATACTGCCCATTTTGTTTTACATTTTCCAATTTTGTGGCATACAGGCTTTTGTAGTAAGACCTAATGATTCTCTAAATTGCCTCAGTGTCTGTTGTTATGTCCCCCTTTTCATTTCTGATCTTGTTAATTTGTGTGTTCTCTCTCTGCCTTTTGATTAGGTTGGATAGGGGTTTTGTCAATCTTGTTGATTTTATCAAAGAACCAGATCTTTGTTTCATTGATTCTGTGGATTGTTTTCTGTGTTTCTATTTTGTTGATTTCAGCCCTCAGTCTGATCATTTCCAGTCTTCTACTCCTCCTGGGTGAGTCTGCTTCTTTTTTTCTAGAGCTTTCAGCTGTGCTCTAATGTGAGCTTTCTCCGTTTTCTTTATGTGGGCACTCAATGCTATGAATTTTCCTCTTAGCACTGCTTTCATAGTGTCCCATAGGTTTGGGTATGTTGTGTCTTTGTTTTCGTTGAATTCAAGGAAGACTGTAATTTCTTTCTTTATTTCTTCCTTGACCCAGGAGTGGTTCAGTAGTTGACTGTTCAATTTCCATGAGTTTGTAGGCTTTCTGGGGGTAGAATTGTTGTTAAATTCTAACTTTATTCCATGGTGATCTGATAAGACACAGGTGGTTATGTAACATGAGGGCCACTTGCTAGTTGGGACCTCCATCCTGCCTGGTTCCCACAGCTGTTGGGCCCCAAAGAAAATCATGCAGAGAGGTCTATATTAGGTTATAAACTGATTGGCCCATTAGCTCAGGCTTCGTATTAGCTCTTATAAGTTATATTAACCCATTATCCCTATCTATGTTAGCCATATGGCTCAGTACCTTTCTCAGCGGGGCAGGTCACATCCTGCTTCTTCAGTGGTCCAGACAGAAGTACCGAGAGACCTTTCTCCTTCCCAGAATTCTCCTATTTTCCTTGCTCTGCCTCTACTTCCTGTCTGGTTGTCCCACCTTACATCCTGGCTAATGGCCAATCAGCATTTATTTAAATCATGATTGACAGAATACAGACAATTCTCCTGCACCATGGTTACTACAATTTTTTTGTATCTGTGGAAGCTTGCTTTGTTATCGAGTATGTGATCAATTTTTGAGAAGGTTCCATGAGATGCTGAGAAGAAGGTATATTCTTTTCTATTTGGGTGGAATGTTCTATAGATGTCTATTAAGTCCATTTGATTCATTACATCTGTTAGCTCTCTTATTTCTCCGTTTAGTTTCTGTCTGGTTGACCTGTCCATTGGTGAGAGAGGAGTGTTGAAATCTCCTACTATTAGTGGGGTTTGGTGTATGCTTTGAGTTCTAGTAATATTTCTTTTACATATGTGGGTGCTTTTATATTAGGGGCGTAGATATTCAGGATTGAGACTTCATCCTGATAAGGTGTCCTTCTCCATCTCTTCTGATTAATTTTAGTTTGAAATCGATTTTGTTAGATATTAGTATAGCCACACCCACTTGTTTCTTAGGTCCCTTTGATTGGAAAATCTTTTCTCAACCCTTTACTCTGAGGTAGTGTCTGTCTTTGAGGTTGAGGTGTTATTTCTTGTAAACAGCAGAATGTTGGATCCTGTTTTCATATCCATTCTCTTAACCTGTGCCTTTTTATAGGTGAATTGAGTCCATTGATATTAAGTGATACCAGTGGTTGTTAACTCCAGTTTTGTTTTTTGTTTTTTGTTTTGGTGGTAGTGTTTGTCTGTTTCCCTTCTTTGAATTGTGCTGGTGGAGGGTTGTCAGATGTCTGTGTTATTATGGATGTTGTTGGCTTCCTTGGGTTGTAGTTTTCCTTCTAGTACTTTCTATAAAGCTGGGTTTGTGGCTGCGTATTGTTTAAATCTGTTTTTGTCCTGGAATATCTTGTTTTTTCCATTGATGGTGAAAGAAAGCTTTGCTGGGTATAGTAGTCTGGGCTTGCATCCATGGTATCTTAGTGTCTGCAGCACATCTATCCAAGACCTTCTGGCTTTCATGGTTTCCATAGAGAAATCAGGTATAATTCTGATAGGTTTACCTTTATATGTTCCTTGACCTTTTTCCTTTGCAGCTCTTAATATTCTTTCTTTATTCTGTATGTTTTGTGTTTTAATTATTATATGGTGAGAGGATTTTTTTTTGATCCAGTCTATTTGGTGTTCTGTATGCTTCTTGTACCTTCATAGGAATATCCTTCTTTAGGTTGGGAAAGTTTTCTTCTATAATTTTGTTGAATATATTTTCTGGGCCTTTGAGCTGTAATTCTTCTCCTTCTACTACCCCTATTATTCTTAGGTTTGGTGTTTTCATGGTGTCCTAGATTTCCGAGATAGTTTGTGTTAAGAATTTATTGGATTTGCTGTTTTCTTTGATCAATGAGTTTATTTCCTCTATAGTATCTTCAGCACCTGAGATTCTTTCTTCTATCTCTTGTATTCTGTTGGTTATACTTGTCTCTGTAGTTCCTGTTTGTTTACCCAGATTTTTCATATCCAGCCATCCCTCGGTTTGTGTTTTTTTTTTATTGCCTCTATTTCGGTCTTCAAGTCTTGAACTGTTTGATTGATTTTTCTTGGTTTTCTTGTGTATCTTTGAGGGATTTATTAATTTCTTCTTTTTGTTTGTCTTCTCTTCCATTTCTTTAAAGGAGTTTTTCACATCCTGTTTAAGGGCCTCTATTATTTTCATAATGTTATATTTAAAGTCAATTTCTTCTACTTCTTCTGGATTAGGGTGTTCAAGTCTTCCTGTTGCATGTTCACTGGATTCTGGTGTTGTCATGTTGCTTTTCAGGTTGTTGGAGGAATTCTTTCATTGGCTCCTGCCCATCTCTTCCTTCAAATGCAGCCAGGAGAGTCTTGGCGTCTTGGTCCAATCTTTGCTGTGACTGACTATATACTTGGGGGATTTTCTTGGTCTGCCCTCCCTTAGGACCCCTCAGCACTGGAGCTGGCACTCAGATCCCCTCTGCCCTGAACCAGGCTGTGCAGGTGGATCTAAGGACCCCACAGATGGAAAGGAGTGCTTGGGGGCAAGATGGAGTGGGGTAACTAGAGACAGCCGGAGAGACACCCCGCTGAATGGCCAGAAAAGTTCAGGGAAATGGAGGGGGCCTGTACTCAGTTCTTGGGACCGTCCAGCTAGGTCGGGGCACACTTACCCCTCTGGATGTATCTCCTCTGTACAGGAGCAGGGATTCTTGCTGGGCCAAGGACTTCAGAGACAAAAGGTTGGGCTTGGGGGGAGGGTCATGTGGAACAAAGAAGCCCCTGCAGCAGGAGCTGGAGGTTGCCTGTACCGTTCCTGTGACCATCTCTCTGGGCAGGCACACACTTACCTCTCTGGATGGATCTCCTCAGTGCAGGAGCAGGAACTCTTGCTGGGCCAAGGACCTCACAGACAAAAGGGCAGACTTGGGGGAGGCAGGGTCCTGTGGAACAAAGAAGCTCCTGCAGCAGGACCTGGAGGGGGCCTATACTCCATTCCTGGGAGCCAGTACTATTTTTTTAATATATATTTAAAATCTTCTTCAGCTGATGTGCTTGTTTCTTCTATCATGTCTTCAATGCCTGAGATTCTCTCTTCCATCTCTTGTATTCTGTTGGTGAGGCTTGCCTCTGAGATTCCTGTTCAAATTCCTAAATTTTTTATATCCAAATTTCCCTTGGTTTGGGCTTTTTTTTATTGATTACATGTCCATGTTCAGGTCTTGAGCTGTTTTATTCATTTCTATCCACTGTTTGTGGGTTTTGTAGATTTCCTTATGGGATTTATTCATTTCCTCCTCAAGGACCTCCATCATATCCATAGAGGTTATTTGAAGATCTGTGTCTTGTGTTTCACTTACATCGCAATTCTCAAAGCCTACTGTGGTAGGTTTGCTGATATCTAGTGGAGATGTATTATCCTGGTTGATATTGGTTGTATTTTTATACTGTGACCTAGGCATCTGAGTCTGGGAATGTGTAGTGTTTAGGTGCTCATATCTGGTTTTGTCTTTGTTGGGTGGTTGTTTTGTTCCTTGGGTTCTGCTGCCCTCTCTGATTCTTAGGAGGTTGCTGTTGCTGTGTGTTGCCTGGTAAGAACTTCTTCAGGGATCTGTGCTAGGTGTGGTCACAGGCAATTGCTGGTAAAATTTGTTTCTTCTAGGTACTGGAAGCTGACGGGAGTAGAAATATGATGTGGGGTGTGGGAGTCCATACATTGAAGGAAAGCAGGGTCTACCCCAGAATGTGCTTACTCCCCTAAGATTGGGAGAGCAAGGGAGGCAAGGGCACGGGGAATGTGGTACAGAGCTGGGGGGAGGAGACTGGGGGGTTAGATATTAAGGAAAGGAGGCAGTGTGAAAATCTGAAGCTTGCCTACTTGCCTTGCTGGCCCAATTGCTTCTCTGGCAGACTGGACTTGCGGGTTCCCACAGAATCCCTGCTGAAGTTGGCGGGATGGGATGAATGGAAGGAAGGAAGTTTGGAGGGGAAAACCTGTACGATACAGTGACAGTGGGGCCAGAGGAGAAGGAGAGGCTGCAGCAGGTGGTCTGCTTCAAAGCTGAGGATGAGACTGGGGGATGGATTTGGAGGAGAATAAAAAAAGATAAAGATATGCCATTGGCCTGCTTGCTTCCCTGGCCACAGTGCCCTATCTCAGATTCCTGTGAATGAAAAGGCAGCAAGTCATAAAGCCACGTATAATGTTCCATTTTGCTATGTCACTCCAGAAAAGTGGACTTAATTTTCTGAACATTAAAATGAATATATATATGTATGTCTCTATGCACATACATATGTGTGGTATATAATATATACAATATATTATTATATATCTTTGAGGATGTTTTAAAATTCAAAATGAATCTTCTTAAACTAAAGAAAACCTTCTATGCTTGTTAGTTCCATGTCGACTTGACATACAGTAGTCATTTTAGATGAGAGAACGTCCATTGAGAAAATGTCCCTACAAGATTGTCCTGTAGGCGGGCAGCAGAGGAGAGGGTGCCTGAACTGGTCTTGTCCCATAGTCACACTGATGAATATCTTGATTATCACCATAGAAATTTCGTTCAATGGATGGAGATAGAGACAGAGACCCACAGCCACATCAGAGCAATGGACTGAACTCCCAAGGTCCAGTTGAAGAGCAGAAGGAAGGAGAAGATGAGCAAGGAAGTTAGGACCGTGAGGGGTTGGTCCACCCACTGAGACAGTGTGCCTGATCTAATGGGAGCTCACCAAATCCAGCTGGACCGGGACTGAACAAGCATGTGACCAAACTGGACTCTCTGAATGTGGCTGCCAATGGGGGCGGACTGAGAAGCCATCGATATTGGCACTGAAACCTGTCTATTCTGCATGTATTGACTTTTTGGGACCCTAGTTTACTTGGATGCACACCTTCCGGGATGGAGGGGGAGGGAGGACGGTTAGTGGGGGAGCAGGAGGGGAATGGGAGAAGTGGAGGAAGTGTCAATTTTTGAATGGAAAAACAAAAAATAAATAAATAAAAGATTGTCCTGTAGGCAAACTTATTGTGCATATTCTTGACTGATGATTAATGTCGGGGGGTTCATTATATTGTGGGCAGTGAGTCCTCGGTTTTACATAAAAACAGGCTGAGTCGGCCAGTAAGCACCACCCCTCCATGGTCTCTGCATCAGCTACTGCCTCCAGGTTCCTGCCTTGAATTCCTGCTCTGATTCCCCTGGATGATGGACCTGAGTCTTGTGGGCAGAAATAAATCCTGTTTGTGCCACTTTGCTTTTGGTCATGGTGATTTATGACAGCAATAGAAACCCTAACAGACCCTCCATCACAGCGCTTGCAGAGTGACTCAGTCATTTTAGGTGACTTCTAGAAAGGTTGAGCTGTGTCACTTTCAAATGGGAAATAAGTTATCTACATTGCTTCAGTTTCTGAGAATTCAAGATGAATTTTGATGATAATTTTGGGATACAATACTGGCCTCCATCAACTGTTCAGCCAAAATAAAAGAGTATATACTAAAAGGTAATTATTCTTATTCTCAGATTCCCTTTCTATGTTCACTATGTTCTCCACTTCTTTAAGAGACTTATATCAAGGTGACCTAACATGAATAGATTGTTACACCTTCTGTCACTGTGTCCACAAAACACACACACACACACACACACACACACACACACATACACACACACACACACCTCTGTGTCAGGTTTGAAGTTTTTCTTGGCTGTCCCTGTCTCATTCCAGATCCTGCTTCCTCCATTCCTGCACGTAGGCCCTCATGCCCTGTTTTTGCTGGCTCTGCATGCATCTTTACACTAGAGGTGGGGAAACTCTGGATTTCTCTGTTGTGGGCCTTCCTTTCCTCTCAGTTTTCCAGATGTGATAGGGACTCCAGTTCTGGCTCTGCTGATGGTTTGGACCTGAGACACTGACCCCAGATGACCCTATGGAACCAGAGATTACAAAGAGAGTGGAATGGAAGAGCATGGTGGTAGGAGAGGTGAGCTCTGGACTCACGGCCAATTTTTACAGAGGAGTACAGCAATCTATAAGCAAGCTAAAGGTGTTTGTCTTTGTCTACTTCCTGCTGCTATGACTGAATACCACAGTATGGGTATCTTATAAAGAATAGGGGTTTATTTAACTTTTGGTCATGGAGGTTGAAAAATTCAAGGTGCCAGCTTCAGATGAAACCATCACAGATGGCACAAAACAAGCATTCCAGGCAGAGCTCCCTTCTATATCAAGGTTCCCACATAACTAACAAATGAATTCACTGATACATCAGAGAATCCAAAACATTCCTCAGATCTCACACGAAAATACTTATAAGTTCCATGAGATTTGAGAGACAGACTCAAGCCTTCTTACTGTTGTGATGAAGTACCAAGACTTGGTAGCTTTTGATAATTGTGAGGGTACATTTTGATGACCAACTTCAAAAGATCTAGACGCACCTAAGAGATAAGCCTCTGGAAAGGCACCGGGGAGGAATTATCAGATTGGGCAGTACCACCCATGGTCTTCATTCCTTGGTGGAATTAAAAGAAAATGACAGCAGCATCCATTACTGTCGTCTTCCTGACTTTTGGTGCAATGGGATCAGCCACCTCAACCTCTTCTTGCCATGGCTTCCCTGCCATATGGACTGTGTATCCTTCACTAGTGATGCAAAATCACCCCTTCCTTCCCCAAGTTGGTCTTGTCAGCTATTTCATTACAGAAACAAGAAGTGTAACTAATTCAATAACACACATTTGTAACCTGATTCTCTTCTGAAGGGAGACAGCCCCAAATGGGCCCCCCCGTGGTGGGGCTTACAGCAAGATACTAGATCTGACACCTCCCACTGGGGCCCCACTGTCCCTTCCGTGCTCTGCCTGCCCAGAGTTGCACCCTGTGAGCTCATCTTCTTTTCACCACTGAACTGAAACTCTTCTGGAGTTCACCTCAAAGATAATGAGCTAATCTAGGCTAATGAGCTCTTCAGGCAGGCTGCATCATCGCTGAGGATTCCTGTGGAAGACAATGCCCCACTTTCGCTGACCTTGGTAGTCAGCGAGTTAGCACTGAGAGCCAGTAGCCAGGTAGAAAGGGATGGAGACCCCACTGGGAACAGGCTTTTCAGAGAGATCCTTTCATGTCACTCCAGGCAAGAAACCACTTTAACCTACTTCCCCTTCTGTAGACCTGGCCCTAGAGAGCGGTGGGTCTTCCTACTGAGCCAAATAATTACTTCCCAGCCTTTTTCTAGCATTGGCTCTCTCACATAGTCAAGAGGAAAATTATTCTCTTTGGTGTCAATTTGTGACTTATAGGTTATGAAAATCTTTAGCTATATCTCTTGATTCAGAAGATGGAAAGGCAGGCTGTATGTAGTACTCTCTCACTTTTGCTAAATGTTCTACTTAGAGCAAGTACTTATATTTCCCTAACAGCTTTGAGAAGCCTCTGGACTCACTGGTCCTCTTAATGAAATGATCTTATGCACACTGGATTTTTAGATGGTTTTTTTTTTTATGTTTAAGATTCAGAAACATCCCCAAACCAGAAAGCCTTTCTTGACTCCCGACCTGGCCTCTTTTGGTTGAATGACACTCACTTCTGTCCTGGAATCCTCATCATTACATTTGCTAACAGAATTTCATTTAACTGTGGAGTCCTTGGACATGGTGTGTGCTTCATTCTTATTGGGATGTTGCTCTGATGAATAAAAGAACGAGATGAGAATGATGTAGATAGGGATCCACAGACCCTGCATCACTGAGAACCTAAAGAAGAAGTAAAAAAAAAAAATCCTAAAAGCATAAGTATTCTAAATGCAGCAGGAAAGAAAACAAAGATCTGAGAACTAGACATTCGCATTGAGGTATTTCAGTGTGATACTTCTTGCTTCTTATAACTTTCTATTTTCTCCTCATATCCCGCCAAGCATCTGCCACATAGGAGGACTTAATATGTACTCATTGATTGATAGATTGATTGCCCAAGAAGCAAAGCCTATGTCAGGGTTTGTATTAATCTGCTTTTGTTAGCACTGTGTGATGCCTGAGGCTGCCTAACTTAGGAGGACAACAGTGCTGTCTCGGCTTACAGCTCAGGAAAGGTTTGCTGTAGCAGCCACATTCATGATCTCGCCTGTGCCAGGCTTTTCCTTTTAGGCCCCCAGCCAGTTCCCAAGTCATGGCATGGAGACTTATTATTAGTTTTGAATGCTCAGCCTAGATTAGGCTCATTTCTGGCTAGCTCTTTTGACTGAAATTAACCTGTTGATCTTTATCTACCTTTTGCTTCATGGCTTTCAACCTTCATTTTTTCCTTCTGTGTTCCATACTTTCACTGGCTCTCGTGTCTTCTTTTCCCCTATTTATTCTCTCTGCCCACCAGCCCCACCTATCCTTTCTCTGCCTAGCTATTGGCCATTCAGCTCTTTATTAGACAAATCAGGTACCTTGGGCAGGCAAGGTCAAGCAAATGCATGATATCTTTAAATAATTAAACACACATTCTTACATCACTAAACCAATGTAGCATAAACAAACGTAGAATACCTTTCCACAGTTAAAGTACTATTCCACAGCATAAACAAATGTAACATATCTTTACATAGTTAAAATAATATTCCACAACACTTGCCAATGGTGTACAGAACTTCAGATAAGAAGAATTATAGATTGAACCTGCATCTCTCTACTTCCCTCGCTCCCTCCCCCCTCCTCTTATAAAGCCACCAGGATTCAGTCACAAAAACACTGCTCTAATGATCATGTCAAAAATGGTGTAGGAGGTTCTTCTGTATTTGTGTTGCTTTCACTGGTAAATAAAGAAACTGCCTCTACCTTTTGATTGGGCAGAAATCAGGTAGGCAGAGTAGACAGAACGGAATGCTGGGAAGAAGGGCAGTGTGGCAGATGCCATGAATCTCCTGCTTGAGACTGACATTGGTTAGAATCTTTCCCGGTAAGCCATGACTTCGTGGTGTTACACAGATTGGTAGAAATGGGTTAGATCAAGATGTGAGAGTTGGCCAAGAAGAGGCTAGATACAGTTGGCCAGGCAGTAATTTAATTAATAAAATTTCTGTGTGGTTATTTCAGGTGTAGCCGGATGGGATGGAACAAGGGGCCCCACACTGGGCGGCTGGGAGCTGGGCAGCAGGACGCAGCCCGCCTGCTCCTTCTACAACAAGCAAATGCTAACCTCTCTCCATTTACAACCTTTTAAAATTTCAAACTGGGGGTTAAACTTCAGTGTGAGTTCTGGGTAATAACCATATTCAAAATACATCATGGCTATATGACATATAAGATGGATTTACTCCAAGTCTACATAATCAGTATAAACTACAGGTGACAGTCAACAGTCATTGGCTTCGTCTAGTGAAGTGTGTCCCATAGTTTCTGGTGAACATCAGTAACAGGTACAAAAGGTGACTTGCCCTCATCTTGTCATTGATAACAAAGAAATAGGACAAACACAATAGCAAAATGACACAAGCTTATATATGTGGAGTAACTTTGATATTAAAGATATTAGAAAATGTACCTTGGTTGGCCGGCTGGCAGATAGGTCGGGTCACAGAAGCCTTAGCGATAAGCATGTAGAGATGTCAGGCTTTCTTCCCAGAAGTCATTCAAATCTTCCTCTCTGTGAGATACTCATGAAGGACAGCTCAGAAATATATTTTCTGTTACTTCAAGGCCAGCCTGGTCTACAGAGCTAGTTCCAGGGTTGTTCCATAGAGAAACCTTGTCTTGAAAAGCAAAAAATAGAAAAGAAAAAGAAAGAAAGAAAAGAAAGAGAAATGTATTTGTACCTCCAAGAGACTCAACTAAAACAAAGCTTAGAAATGTTATGCTATGTCTATAGCAATCCAGAATGTAATTGACAGCTGTCGTGGACTATAGCCAGAGGATGAAGAAGCCAGTACAAATGAAGTAAGCCATGAAAACCACAGAAAAAAAAATAGGGAAATTCCTATATCATTGTTTCCCAGGTCTGTAAAATATTACAACCTTTTTGCTCATTTGTTTATAATGTTTTGAAACAGGGCTTCTCATACTCCATAGCCCAGGTTGGCCTGGGGCACACTGTGTAACCCAGACTGCTCTTGACTTGTGGCAATCCTCCTGCTTTAACCTCCCAAATGCTGAGTAAGTGAGAATCACCCTGCCCAGCCCTCTTTCATTTGTCAAGGTTGAGATGGGTGCCTGGTGCCTATAGCAAAAGCATCCTGACATGCACAGGGAGCGATGGCTTTTTCATATATCCCGGAGCTACTGTGCTTATGGAAATAGAAAACCTTTTGGGGTACCATTGCACAGAAAACATTAAAATCACAAATGGGCATGGTGGATTGCTCACACCTGTAATCCTAGCATTTTGGAGGTAGAAGCAGAAGGAGCAGGTGTTAGGATAATCCTGGGCTTCATAGCACATTCAAAGTCACCCTGGGTTACAAGAGATACTGTCTCAAAAACCAGCCAAACAAAACTCATAAATGTTCATAAGACAGACCACATATAGAGGGGATAACTAACAATATTGGCATATGAAAACAGATATGAATACCACTGAAATACAAGAGGGTCTCTCCCATCCTGTTGAGTATCACCTGACCCTACCAGAAAGAACACAAACAACCCAGATAAAACCCATAGCAGAAACCAGTCACTTGCAAGAACAAATACAAAGGCTTACAGAGACACCTGCCAGGATAGAGGGGAGGAACTAAAAGGAGTCACACATCATTGAGGAGACCAGGAACACTTAAGGATCAATAGCGGTTGGACGGCAGTTCTGTATCACTCAATGATCATCTTTGACAGGATAAATGCGGCATTTTTTTTTACTAAAAAAACTGCTTTTCATTGAAAGCAAATATGATTCACCAGCATAAATACAAAAAAAAGAAACAACAGGTGGTGAATACAACTCAAGACATTAAATTTCCATGAGTCACTGAAGCCAGATGGTGTGCATTTGAGAATTCGGCAGAAACTTAAGATGAAAGCATTTTGGGTACTAGCAGTATAGGCGACTTACTGCCGGCATTAGGGAGCCGCCAACTGTGCTAACTGACACTGTTAGACAGAGGACAGATTGTTTAGGCAATTCAATTAATTCAGGGAAACGGAATAAATACCCAGACCAGCACCAGGTGTAAACCACTGTTCCACACACTGGACACTCCAAAGTGTGTGCGACAAGGCCATGCCCTCTGGGAGCTATGGTTGAGATGATTGGCACATTGTCAGCTGCAAGCAAATACACGTGTCGAGCACAGGCGAAGATTTTTATGAAGACAGCAATGTGTAAACAATCCCGATATATTAATGGCTGAGAATGTGTGAGTGTGTATATGAGTGTGGATGTGTTTCTCTCTTTCGTAAGGTAAATTAGCTAAGGATTACATGATAACGCAGCCCTTCTAAGTGTGTACAGAAGTGGGGACTGCCAGCTCTGCTCCTGCTCTCCTACCCTCCTGCACCCTCTGCCCACAGCAGATGTCGCTGATGCTGCCTTTGAGCACTGGAAAGCCAAAGGTTCGGCTTGGGAGAGTCTGCCACAGGTGACGCTGCAGCAGCAGACGTGCCATGAACATGCTTGCTGTTGGAGATAGCAGGAGAATGAACGGAATCCACCTCGGGGTGTCCATATCCATCCACCAAGTCTCAAGGGCATGCAGTGATGCGCAGCTACCAAGGAACGTGGGAACTGTGGATGTGTGCAGCTTACTAGGACACAGTAGCAAATCAAGGCAGGCCAAGAGTGAGCGGAATGGTGGGTGAGTGATGAGGACCTATGGGCTCTATTTGCCAGGATCACCTAAGAGTTTACATTTATGAAGATAACCCTCTGCCCTCATGATGGGATCTACTGCTATCATGGTATCAAGCTCGCTATCATCACAAGAGTGCTTTTGTTCTTAAAGCAAGGCATCCTTGGCTGGTATGCTGATCTCACCAAGTGACACTCTTTGTGTAATCTTGTAGTAGGAAGCCAGTAGGATACATGCAGGCTACTCCATTCATAAAGCGTTGCCTTTCTTCTCTATCATTTATCTGGTCTGCGGTGTTGACAGATAGCAAGAGAAAATAGACTTGGCATAATCTCTAGCATTGAAACCCCCCTTCTTAATCATGCCTTACTAGAGTTTCTTTACATTTAAAAAATAAAATAAATAAAACTTTGTTTCCCTGTAGTTACCTACTAGGTTCTCCTTAACTGTTTTGTTTTGTTGCGTTGTGTTTTTGTGCTCTCTATCTCTATCTATCTCTCTATCTATCTCTCTATCTATCTATCTATCTATCTCTCCCTCTCCCTCACCACCCTCCCCCATAGAGCGCATGTGCATTTTTCTCCTTTATCACTCTCCACCTTATTCACTGAGGCAAGGTCTCTCACTGGAACCCTGAGTCCTTTCAGATAGACAAAAGGCCACCTTGCTCTGGGGAGCCTCTCTCCTCCCACGGGATGGCATTACAGATGGGTTGCCACTCCCCTGACTTTTATGTAGGTTCTGAGTATCCAAACTCTAGTGCACAAATTTGTACTGCAAGTACCTTGCAGGCTGAGCCACCTACCCAGCCCACAGGTTCCTATATTAAAAGGAAATGTTCCATGTGCTCAATTCTTAAAGAATTGACTTTCTAAGATTAGAATCTCAAGATGTCACTCTTTTGTGAAAACTCTGCGAAGACTTCCGATTTCCTATAAAATTAGGTCAGACGTCTTGGTAAGACAATAAGGAAACCCTTCCAATAAAGACTGCTAACTTTTCCACTTTCTCTTTTTCCAGTTTGATCTTACCTCTGTGTTGATCCAGATACATCCCCCAGATATACTCTACTGATTCATGTATGTATTCTGTTGGCTTTTTTTCTGTTTTAAATGGTGTTTTCTTAGTCAATGAACTTCTACTCACACTCAACAACTCAGTGTGAAAATTCCTTTGTCAAAACTTTCCGAACCTTCTCTCTACCTTACTGCTCTAACATGTACTTCAGGAGTTTCATACCAAACACTGTTCTAGAAACTGAAAACAGAACTCTCAATTCAATTAATATTGACTCACCACATGAAAAAATAAGCATTATAAGAAATGTTTTTTAAATGAAAGAGAACTTGAAGACCTAAAAAATATTTCAAACCACTGTGACAAGATAAAACAATGTTCTTGCCAGACTCAGATGTTGATAGGTGGGTAGATAGGTAGGTAGATAAGGTAGATAGATAGGTAGGTAGGTATGTTGATGGGGGGTAGGTAGGTAGGTAGGTAAGGTAGATAGATAGGTAGGTAAGGCAAATTTTGGGGAGTTAGTGTAGTGCTCTCTTTCAGATATGCTCAGTTTATGAAAGTTGTAAGCTTTGCAGTTGGCTCCAGACTAGCTGAACACATAGGAGATTCTTATAGGCAATCTTGGTCCTCCAGCCAGAGTGAGCCAGCAGAATTATAGAAGCCTAGCACAGCTTCTCTTGGCCTGTGCACTTATTTAACTGATAGTACCTGGATGAAACTAGATACTGACTTTCATGCATTTCCCAAGAGAAAGAAACATATGCTGGAATCTAGAGGGAGCCTGTTAAGTTAAAGAACAATTTGGCTCCTTGTATTAATTCTTAAACTTATGAGAAAATGATAACCTATAAATATAAAGAGGACCACAGGGTCATTGTCGGTCAACAAAAGAAAAACTCGGTGGAAGTTGATTGATGTTCTTATGAAAATTCTTTTTAGAGTGTAATTTTCCCAAAGCACCTCAGGGAATCCTGGCTAGGAACTTCATGATAAGGAGTATTGGAAATGAACAAATACATTGTTTTCTTGGAATGTCAAAAAGATTGTAGAAGCCTAGCACAGCTTCTTTGGGACTGAACACATATTTAACTGATAGTGCCTGGGTGACTCTAAGTATTGATATTGGCCTTCATGTAATTCCCAAAAGAAAAAAAATTATGTCTTGCTAACATCTTAGAAATCCTACCAAATATTGCTTTAAGATCAATGGTCCTTATAACAATGGTTTCTGGTAACATCCAACAGGATTAGAATTCATTGCTAATATGGGGAACAGAGAATTTAAGTATAGGAATTGGAGGTTAATTGTTGGAAGGAGAGGGAAGGTGGATGCTTTCCTCAGACTGTAAGTTAGGAGAAACTAAACCTTAGGATAATTCTTCCCTGCTGTATAGTGAACTAAATGATGGTAGTCTCTAAATAAAATGCATCAGGCCCTCATGACTGCAAACTGTGAATATGACTTTAAGTAGAAAAAGAGCAAATATCACCATACATGGCAAAAGATGTGACCTAGTGATGTTAGTGTAAAAGATACCTTGAATTATACATGTGGGCCCTAAATATAATCATTTGCCAGACAGAAAGAGCAGAAGACAGATTCTGGAAACACAGGGGCGAAGACTGAACTATCAGGGCAGGCTCCAGAATCTTCCAGAATCATGGAACAGGCTTTTATCCTACAGCCCTGCAGTAAATGTGCCATCAATACTGTGATTTCAGTCTTCTGCCTCTGGCATGGTGAGCAAATGAGATTTTTTTTAAGGGCCTCAAATATATGGTTATTTGTTAAAGCAGCCATAAGAAGCTCATACATCCTGGCTGAACACTTCTTAGAAGGAGGCATTCAGCAGTGTTCATATCACCTTCATGATAAAGTAAAGGATGCTCCCATTTCCAGCACCCTAATTTTATTTAATAGTTCCTACAGTCCTCCTTGCACCTATTTATCTATATAATATCAGAGGCGATGACTTTCATAAATGTAGCAGCATCTTGATGTAAAGATTTTTTTATAGCCGTGTACATTTTCAGAGAGGAGAGCTTAGAGCAGTTAGAACATATTCATAAGACACACAAAAGGGAAGCATTTTTCTGAAGCCAAAGGCTTTTGTGGAAAAAGCCTTGTTTCAGAGTGTGGAGGTCCGAGCTAAACTACATGCCAGAGGAAGACCCTAGAGGCAAATATTCATCTTGGGCATGTTTCCAGAGGAGATGAGCCATAGCTCTGAAAGGTAACAAATAACATTTTCTTTTGGCCTTTAATAGAAAAATAAATATGACATTGGGTCACCATTATCATAAGCCCCAGTAAAAATGGTGCAGAGAGGGTTTTAAGGATGACAAGTCCATAACCTGACCCACCCCCTTTTTGCAGTACTGGGGATTGAACATAGGTCCTCGTACATGCCAGGCAAGTGCTCAACCTCTGACTTAAATCTCCAGTTCTCTGTCTCTGCCTCCAGCATCTTCCTTCCCACCTTCCCTCCCTCTCTCCCATTCTTTCCTGTATGTGTGTGTGTATGTGTGTGTGTGTGTGTGTTGTGTGTGTGTGTTTATGTGTATGTGGTGTGCATGAAAGCAGATGCCTGTTCAAGAGTGTAAATATGAGTGTTCCTTCACATGTGTGTGCACACACATGGATTACTAAGGTTGATGGCGATATCTTCCTTGATCACTCTCTTGCCCATTTGAGGCAAGGGTTCTTATTCTGTCACAGGATTCACCAATTCATCTAGTTTAGATGGTGAGCTTGCTGTCAGAATTCCCTGTTTCCATCTCTCTGGTGTTGGGGTTGCAGGCAAGGCATCACACACCTCTCCATGGTTATGTTGTGCTGCTGATCTAAGCTTCCATCTTCATACTTGAGCAGCAAGTTCTTTCCCCACTGAGCCATCTCACCATGGCCTAAGATTTTCTTCCTTCCTTCCTTCCTTCCTTCCTTCCTTCCTTCCTTCCTTCCTTCCTTCCATCTGTCCTTCCTTCTTTCCTCTCTCCCTCTCTCCCTCCTGGAACTATTGATTCTCCTGCCTCACTCTCCCTAATTGCCTGGGCCACAAAGACCATCCCGCAATCACACCTTATCTCCTGTATTCCTTGTACAAGTGTATAACAAGAAAAAGTTCATATAAAGACTTAGAATTATTAAGTTTCAGCTAGAAACCACAAAGCAGAGCATAATAAAACGTTGGCATTTCTTAAAACTTATTGAAGGAGCTGGGGCATTTGCTCATGAGCTTGAAGGCTCACAAGAATAACCCAAGTGGTAAGTTAAAAGCGAAGGATCCTGGCCATTCCCAGTTTTTCTGGTTAGTTGGAAGTTGAAGTTAATCTCTGGGTGGCAACAGGATGATTTTCTGACAAATACTGTCTTTGAATGTGTGTGTATACACATGCTAAATTCCAATGGTGTAATGGTCAGGCCCTCTCATCTTCTTATACATGCTGCAACTTAAATAGGTGGAAGATGGGAAGTGTGTGTGTGTGTGTGTGTGTGTGTGTGTGTGTGTGTGTGTGTGTGTATGTTTCTGTGCGTGTGCATGTACATGCTTACTACTTCTGTCATGATCTTAAATAAAAATGTAAGACACTTGTAAACTTCTGAATAGAACTATCCATATGATATATGTATTGTATACTCCTCTCTCTGTTTCTATATTCTGCCAGGTAGCATAAAAACAGAAATGTGTCAGCTGATTTGGATTCTGGCTCACATTTTGCTTCAAAGATGGCACCTCCTATATGACCTTACATGGTAGAAGAAAAAACAAATATCATTTGGGCATTTTTATAGGGGCACATATTTCATTAACAAAAACTCTGTCCTTATGACTCAATTACTTAATGAAGTTCTACCTCTTAGTACCAGTATACTAAAAATTAAGTTTCATCATATGAACTTGGAAGGATCCAAATATACACTCTAGAACAGATAGGTGATAGAGGATAAGTTAGATATAAAAGATTCAAAAATCTATCCCATTGCAGTCACTAAACAACTGAACACATTAATCTATGTAACCCTGTTTTCATGCTATACACACTCAAAGGGCATCTCTTCTACAAATCATAACACTCTCTACTTATTGTGTGATTTGCACACAAACAGTTCAACACGTGTGTGAAGGTCAGAGAATAACTTCATCTATGGGTCATATGGATAGAACTCAGGTTGCCAGGTTTGGCAACTAGTGCCTTTACCCACTGAGCCATCCAGCCTGTCTCTTAAATCCTAGCACTCTTTTCAAAAGATATGTACAGACACAAAGACAAAAGATGCAACTGTGAGCATTTAATGAGATTGCCTGTAACCAAGCACAATGCCAAGTGCTTGACACAGCATAACATACTTGTTCTCAAATTGCCGTGACGTGGATGTTACAAATGTCCATACCTTCTAGAGGAGGAAATGGAGGCCAGCGTTTCCATCAAGTTCTCCAGCTCATACTGCTAGTCAGCTATATAGCAGGTATCTGAACCCAAGCACCTTCCAGATAAACTAAGCAAGAGAACTCAGTGCATGGTTTGAACATTTTCATTATTCGTTGAATTTTGCTAAATTTTAAACTTCTGTAAGTATAATACATACAGATTAACTGTTTCATTTTTTTCAGTTGTCTTAAGCAGCATCTTAGATGAATGAGCTTGAATTGAAGACAAGTCTCCTTTGTCCTAATCTTCTAAGTTTGATGACCAAACATGAGCAAGCTGAGCGTCTAGAGTGCACGACAATTGCCACCGGTTATAAGTTAAGCCTTCTAGAGCCCAGAACACCAAAGCCACCTACAGCCCTTGTGAGGTTGACTGTACATTTTACAATGCTGCAATTTCATCTTTCCCAGGCTCTTTGCTAATCACGAACCACAGAGGCCCAACCAATCTCTTTGAGCAATTAAAACAGCGTGAGCCCCAATCTGCATGGTTATAAATATCTTTGAGACCACCCATCCTTTTCATGATCAAGAAGGGAGAGTTTCTCTATGACAACTGTAGAAACACGCCCACACTGTTTCTTGTGCAGAATTTCTAATGCAACTCCTGACTTTCCCCTTCCTTTGGTGTTTGCTTTATTTCTTTTTCCTTTCTTCCTCTTTCCCTTTTTCTTTTTTTTTTTTCAAACAGTATTTCAAAGCTCAGCTCTCCTTCCTTAAGCCTTTCTTTCCACACTGGCCTTGTGCATAGAAAAGTGTCTCGTTTTATTTCTCATAACAATACTGCCCCTCCCGTGCTATGGCTGCTGTGATGGTGACTCTCCATACTCCTACTTATTCTTCTCCTTACTAGGTGTCACTATTACATCTCCTCCATTTTCTGTTTTAAAGCCATGATGGACTTCTCTGTTTTTTGCGTCTAGTAACAGCCATAGTAAAGATATTATAAACAGCATATGTCTTCAACAATAGGTGCTGGACTGTTTTCAGAATGAGAACACAGCATCTAAGGGTCTATCTGACATGTTTCATGATAGAGTTCTGTTTGTTTCTTTTGGTGCCAGGTCGACCCTAAGAAAAACAAGAAACAACAATTTCAAGGTCTCTAATTGGTAGCTAGTTCCTCTTTTGTGTAGAGGAGAATCTAATGTTGATCTTTAAATGATTTTACTATTGTAACTTGGATAAAAAAAGATATGATAAATTAATAGGACTTGGAATGAGCAGTTTTATTAATATTGTCATTAGTATTAAAGACTATCCCTAATACAATAGGGTGGAATTTCCCATTGTTCATGTCATACACGGCCACACTGCAGCAGAAGTTCTGAAGGAAGCAGGCTCGAACATATAGTTTGTAATGAAAATGAAACTCATGGCAAGGAGGGGGGAAAAGCACTTGAGGCAAAAGTAACTGTACCCAGAATACACAAATAACACTGAAAATCTGATAGAAAAGGCGAGAAAATAATGATGCTGAGTGCTAATGGTGAGACAGGTAGGTCACTGTGGAAAGCACCTCAATGGGGACACTTGTAAAATCTTTGAAGCCACAGAATGCACCGGGATTAACATTCAATGAGTTCATAGGTAGGGTCTTTTGAAGGCAAGAGGACAGGAAGGATGGCAGGAATCCAGGAACTTCGCGTGGACACCTGGGAGACCGTTCCTTACAGTTGCTAATGCATAGATGGTAAATAACTCTGCTTTGGCGATTCTTCTTCCCGGCTGTATGAACTCTTGATGAAAGGCCTCTTCCGAATTCAAAACAAACAGGAACAATGCCCCTCTTGAAAACGGCCCCTGAGTCAGTTAGAGGCCAGTCCCAATAGGGAAGAGAGTAGGCAGCGTTCCAGCACTTTCTGCCTCTCAGACTTTGCATATCTGAGCTCCTGGCACATCAAGAGGGCTTCCCGCTGGCTTTGCTTACACCTTTAAGTGAGCCCTCTAATCCCAGAACAGCAGACGCTCCTGCCCGGGGCGGGGGGGGGGGGGGGAGAGAATTTTGAAAAATCAGAAACTGTATTATCAATTAGCCGGGATTGTTTTGGAATGGAAACTGACTCAGAGTGTTTCTAATTGCCAGAGGAGACTCCTCCACCTGGCGTTCAGAGAGCCCGCCCTCCAACTCCATACTGTAAAGCAGAGCTCACAACCCAAATTTGAAGTGACCTACGAGTGTCCTGAAAGATTGGGGTGCAAAGGTCAAAAGTCCCCTTGCCCTAGGTCAGGTTACAAAGGTCAGCACGCCCAGAACTGAGTCATAAGGGTCACATTGCCACTAAGCGAGGCATGCAGGAAGAGAGATGTGGTATTACTGGAGCCAGAAGATAAGTAAGCCTGCCCGACAGCGTGAAGGTAATGGAGACTAAAAGCTGGCATTTTAGAGCGTTGTCTTAATAAGAGTTGACTGCGTTTCAGATGGATCAAAAAAAAAAAAAAGAGCTTTTCTACACGTGTGAAGGTGTGAATGTTATTGTTCGTTATGGAGGGAGGGTCTATCCCTCTGGCGCCATTTCTTTTTATGCCATGATTAGAGGTTAAATCCTTTTGAAATTGACTCTGCAAACGGACGACGTCAAATCCCAAGTGCCAATGATGTCCTAGCCTTGCTCACCAACTAATACAGAAACCACAAGGAAACATGAATTAGTTCATGGCATCGTGAATGGATACATTATTTTAAACAAGTTCTATGTCAAGTTTCAGCTTCTTTCAAAATTACTTAGATGAAAAAGGTCATTTTAATGTTGAGCCTGTTTACTTCATTTTATGTTTTTATTGCAAGAGTAATCACAAAATTACAGAAACAATAACTTGGACTCATTTATTAACAAAAGAGCAAAGCAGAGGTTTTCAATAAGAAATGTTTAAGATTGGTTACATTCCTTTCACTTGAAATACATCGGTTTAACATAACTATTGCTGGGCCAGCTAGACAATATAGCTTTCCTTATGAAACAAGGATTCATGGTGGAAGAAGAGAACTGAGTCCTGGAAACTGTTCTCATCTCCCTACATGTAAAATAACATATGTGCACCCACACTCAAGCACACACATCACACACGTAATCATCATCATAATAATAAATAAAATAATGGTAACTTTAACTTGTAAATATATTGTGAAAACTTAACATTTAATTTTTATATTATAGAAAATTTTATTATGTACTAAAAACCAAAAAATACAAAATTCAGTGTATTAATAATGGAGATAATTGTGAAGGACTTTTGGTGTTTAATGGGACTTGGTCAAATAAAAAACAATAAACCCTATTTCCATTTTTGGCATGTGACTTCAATTATCCCTAATAAGATCGTGTATTTCATCCCATATACACTATGTCAAAAAATTCATACAACCTAATGTTATTAAAATGTTATTGTCTTTGGCTTCTTCCTCCTTGGAGAGTAGTAAGCATTAGTGCAGAATACTGCAAGTTTGCAGAATAGAGAACAGCCATTCCATTACTAAGATGTGGTTCTGCTTCTTTTTCAAGGTAGACCTCAGCAGGACCACCGCCAACACAGCTCTCCTATTCTACCCTGCTCTCTCCTTTTAAATAAAAGTCACTCCCAGATTTAGACTTTTGTTTTAGAAGATTATTCCCTTCAGATCCACAACATAAGCCAAGACTATTAAAATTCACAAAGGAGTGTTTATGCATATAGCTGTTACCCTGTAAGCAAACAAATCTCCTTTACTGACTGCCCCAAACCCAAAGATGGAGTTGAAGCTGGGGAACTCCTGTATTGGTTCCTGTCTTGTTTTCCGTTGCTGTGAAAAGACACCATGACCACAGCAACTCTTATAAAGAAAACATTTAATTGAGGTGGTTTGATTACAGCTTCAGAAGTTCAGTCCATTATCATCATGATGGAGAGCCTGGCAGCGTGGAGGCAGACATGATGCCGGAGCTGAGTGCTACATCTTGCAGGCAACAGGAAGTCAGCTGACAGTCACACTGAGGGAAGCTGGAGAAAAGACACCTCAGAGCCCACTCCCACAGTGACACACTCCCTCCAACAAGGCCACACCCCCTAATATTGTCACTCACTGTGGGAGCCATCTTCTTTAAAACCACCACAGTTCCTTTTCACAATGTACACATGAACTAAGTCTCCTTCCTCTAAATGCCACCATTTAGAGTTGGGACTAATGGCCGACTCTAAGCTTTTGAGACTTCTAGATCTGGGGCTTTGCACCATAAGTGTGTACTGTGATGTATATGTGACTTTCTAGATGTTATGTAGATCAGCAGAAGGAGCACAGAATGATTAATTTGGCGTTGTCACAAAAAGGAAAACCCTTATGTTTAAGGTTTTTAAACATACTAGGGCATACGAGGGCATACTAATTGCTAATACAGTACCTCCATTCTCTGATAATCCTAAAAACGGATTGTCATCTCCAAATGACTTGGGAAAGCTAAAAGCTTGGTTGTTAACCTAAAATGTATGTTTAAACTATTTCTATTAAACCAGACTCTGAAGTTTTTCTGGTGTAAAGTAAGATATTTATTTGATATATCCTTTTGTTGAGTCTCCAAAGCTTCTGGGACCTGAAGTGTCCACAGACAAAACTTAATTTGCTTGGAATCATGCCACCAAAGAAGCCTTCCTGATTGTATTATGTAATGTCTTTATATTATTTATTTTCTAGAAATTTATGGATTGTTTAGTATAAAGACAAATTTTAATTCAGCCATATGAATTGATTCAATGTTCCCTTAAACTTATATTTAATCTGATACAAATTGAAATTATTTCATCTTTTTAAAATAAATTCCCTACTATTCCTAACCTTTAAAAATTCCAGTTGGGACCAATTTACTTTGAGATGTCTTACCTACCTACGCACTTCTACTGAAAATCAAGCTGAACATGGGAATACAGGTCTGAAATCCCAGCACTTGGGAAAAAGAAATGGGAAGATTAATGCAAGTTCCATGCAAGCTAGGGCTTCAGAGTGAGACCTATTTCAAAAATAATCAAAGAAGAAAAGAAAGAAGGGAGAAGGGAAGGAAGGAAGGATGGATGGATATGGGTCACCTATACGACAATAATTTCACGTGTTATTTATGTCCGTCATGCTTCCCCAATTAGATCTAAAGCACATCAAATGAGGGAAGGAAACTAACTTGCCTGCTGTGAACAGTGTGATGTGTTAAGTACTTTATCTAGCTTGTCCCAACCAACCACCTAATATTCAAAGTCAACGCTTGTATGACTTAATACAGGCAGGGCACAACCGCCATTCAGAAGTGTTGGAACTTACCAAGAGTAAAGTCGCTCTCTGCCGTTGGTGTCAGTATTGCTAGCTGGTCTTTTATTTAGCTGTTGGGAGGGCTCTTTCCCCTAAGATGGGCCAGCTGGAACATTCATGAGAATTTACTGCTGTTTCTATGTGTTAATAATTCAGAGAAAGTGTATCTTGTGATAGTACAGTGATTTTGCTGTACTGTGTAACATCAAGGCTTTCTCCAAGCTGAAACCCATTTAAATATTGTAAACATCATTTCTCTCATCCAGATATGGAGGTAGCATCAATCTCTAGGGTTAGCTCTGGTAAGGCATACAAAATGGCTAGCCTGGGTGAACTCTAGTTCCTGGACAGAGCTGCACCTTCCACTGGACCATGTCCAAGGCCAATCAACTGATCAGAACTTCTGTTCTGATGAGGACAAGATGAAACCTTGTGAGTCCAGAACCAAATTATTTGGGCCATATTTACCCACCCTAATGGTCAGCTATTACCATTAGGTAATCTTTCAGAATGTACAAAAAGCATCCTGAAGAAAACCATCAGCTAATACCTGGGTTCTATAGCTGAGCCACACTATTCTGTATTCTGCCTACCTAATGTTGACACCAATGCATTTGAAAACTGTTTTATAGTTTTCTTTTGTTGTTGTTGTGAGAATATTTTGTGGAACTGTAACAACATTCAAACATGCAATTTGGGGTAACCCAGAAATACAGATTCACATTCCCTTGAGGTAAGAGATGTGTCTTTGCTTTGATCTTTATGGTACACACGACAGAGTACCAAGAATGATCTATATTTCATCAAAAAAGTCACATGAACTGGAGGCAGATACCATTGACCATAAGCCCCTTGTGCCCATAGGGTCTGCTTTATTTCCTAGGGTGGATTTTTTGAGTCCTTGGGGAGCTCAGATCTCCATTACTTTGTTCAGGAGACCATTTGCTGTTTATTCTGAGCTATTTGTTTAGAATTGCTTTTCGTAAATATCTTCTGGGTTTGGGGTTTGCTTTGCAGCAGTCATTTTGGTGGTTTGCTTTGAAAGCATCTTGCTTTCTGACCATTCTGTTCTGAGCTTTTTGCTGTTGTCATCTGTTTGCTTTCAGCCCTCTGAAGACATTTTAGTCTCTGACCATTTGGTTTGCTAATTTGCTAGCAGATTATTTTTTCCTCTAAGTTCCTCCCAAATCTTATCTAAAGAATTAGAAAATGTTTGGAGAAAAACAAACATATAATTGTTATTCCAGCTGACCTTATGTTTGATAAACATGTTCATTCAACTTATAAGTGTTAAAGCAAAAGGGAATAGCTCTCGAAGAAATAGGGGCACTTGTCATTTTCTCAGAGGGCCAAGGTTCATCTTCCAGCTTCCACACAGTGACTCACAACCATCCACAAACTCCAGTTCCAAGGGGCTAGATATCAACTCTGACCTCCATGGACACCAGGCATGCAGCTAATGCCCAGATATATATGCAGGCAAAACACTAGTACATATAAAATTGAATAAAATTATAAAGCTTTATAATAAAATAAGAAATTGAATAAAAAGTTTTAAAATCTAAATAAAGATAACTTTACATTTCCATCAATGGGGAACATTTGGTTTGTTTTGTATGATTAACTGAAAGTCCTAGAAAAAAAATTTGAACAATATTTGTATTAGTTATTTGAGAATACTATGCAATGAATTTTGAACATATTTATCCTTCCTCTCCCAACTCCTTCCATAGCTGTCTCTCACCCTCCCTTTTCTTCCCATTCAACTTTGAGTTTTCTTCTATTCTTTTTAACCTCCATTGAGTCCTGGGAGTAGAGACTTCCCTTATGTGTGATCAACCTCCCATGGGTCACACCATTAAAGAAAGTTGTCTACCCTTTTCCAAGCAGTAATCAAATGCCAAAAGCTCTTTCGTTAGTGGTGGGGATTTTATGCCTGCCTTCCCCATACACAGTGGCATTTTGTTTGGTTAAGCTTATGCAGGTTTTCTGCACGCTGTCACAATTGCTGAGTTTGTATGTGTAACTGCCCTGTAGCATCCATAAAGACTGTTTCCTTTGTTACCACTACTCTGGCTCTTGCAGTCTTTCTTTCCCCACTTCTGAGAATATCCCTGAGCCCTGAGCTAAGGGATATGTTGTATATCTCACTTTTTAAAAATTTCTTAAACGAGTAATCTATTGCAATTAAAAATTAAAACCACCCAAACTGATAAGGTTGGTAATTTCTAAACATTACTAATAGCTCTAAAGGCTAAACCTCAGTTAAAAGGGGTTAAAATAAATAGAAAAATATTTATTTTAAGTTATAGATTTTCAAAAAAATCAATAAAAATGATTGCTCATGATATTCTGTTATACTTATAGATTGGTGCCTAGCCTAACTGTCATTCAGAGAGGCTTCCTCTAGCAGCTGATAGGTGTAGTAAGAGGCGTGGGTCATGTTCCCGGTGCCCAGCTAGCTTAACCCCCGAAATAATTACACAGAAACTGGATTCATTTAAAACACTGCCTGACCCATTAGTTTTAGCTTCTTCTTGGCCAACTCTCACTCTTGATTTAACCCATTTCTATTAATCTGTGTTTACCACGAGATCGTGGCTTACCGGAAAAGATTTAGCATGTCTGACTCTGGAGATTTTATGGCGGCGTCTCCCTCTCACTCCCTTCTTCCTCCCAGAATTTTGTTTTGTCTACATACAGAAGAACCTCCTACACCAGAGAGGAGCAAATGCAGAGACACACAGCCAAACATCAGGCAGAGAGAAAGCCCAAATTGGAGATCTCCACTGGGTCCCTTCCTTGGAGCTTGGAAAACCCCATGAGAGAAGGGTAGGAAGAATTGTAGGAGCTAAAAGGGTTGAAGACACCAGGAGAACATGGTCCACAGAATCAACTAAGCAGGGCTCTCAGGGGCTCACAGAACTGAAGCAACAATCACAGAATCTGCATGGGTCTGTACTAGGTCCTCTGCAAATATGGTATAGTCGTTAACTTGGTGTTTTCATGAAATACCTAACAGTGGGAGTAAGGGTGTCACTTACTCTTTTGCCTGCACTTGGGACCCTTTTCCTCCGATGGGGCTGCCTTTTCCAGCCTTGATATGAGAGTCTGTGCCTAGTCTTATTGTAACTTGTTATGCTGTGTTCTCTTGGTATTCCTGTGAGGCCTGCTCTTTTCTAAAGGGAAACTGAGGAGGAGTGGATCTGGAGGAGAGGGACATGTATGGGAAAGGAACTGGAAAGAGTGAATGGGGGGAGGGAACCTGTGGTTAGATGTATGAGAGAATTTTTAAGCTTAGATTGTATGAGAGAATTTTTTAAAAGTTAGAGGTTCTAGCAGAGCATAGAGAGCAACTCTATGGTCTATCTGTCTCTGAACTTTTCGTTTCCCTTCTTTATTTCCTAACAGGACAAAACTCTATATCAAAGAAAAATATTTTTAATGCCCTGTTTTAAGACCAAAACTAGATAAAAAAAATTAGATAACACATTCTATTAAAAATTCTGACTGAGAAAGACTACTAAAAGGGAAAGTTCCCCTTGAGAAGTTGGTGGGTATACAGGCATGTCCGGACGTCTCTTTAAATTATAAACTTGATCTTAACCTTCATGCTTAAGCCTGTATTAAAATATCTTTATTATGCTAGCAACTTCTACAGTTCTTTGCCGTGTCAAAGCCATGAATTCAGATTTGGCCCAAGTTGAGGTCCCTAAATGCTTGGGGGAAACTCCTCAGGCGGCTGTTCAACTATGGCTTTGCTCCTTCATTTCTATGGTTAACATTTGCGGCCTTGTGCTACCGTCTACCTTAACACATGCCTGGGAAAGTTTGTTTATCTGTCCCTTGAGGTATCCACTCTGCTAAGCATGGCAGATGTTACTCTGGGTCCCGTTGCTTCTATTGTTGGGGGCTCCAAACACCACTTACTGTTTAATTAATGGTATTGATATTAAAGATAAAAATCCCCTAGACTTATTCATGCCCCGTTCCTGAGTCAGATGAATCCAATACATGGCTTTTCTGGGAGCCATCATCGCAAGTTCCAAGCTATACTCTTGTTTGTCAGAGAACAGTCCAAGAAACTGGGAAAGCCATTCCCCAGAGCAATACATTAGTAACCAAAACACATTAGGAGTGCTTACTTGAGTTCTCGCAACCTAAGTTTTTCCTTCCTTCCTTCCTTCCTTCCTTCCTTCCTTCTTCTTTTTCTTCTTTTTCGTTTTTCTTTTTGTTGTTGCTGTTGTTTTGTTGTTGTTGTTGTTGATTTTTGTTCATTTGTTTGTTTCTTTTTTGTTTTTTGACACAGGACTTCTCAGTGTAGCTCTGACTGTCCTGGAACTGGCTGTGCAGATCAGACTAGCCTCAATTCAGGGATCCACCTGCCTCTGGTTTCTTAGTGCAGGGATTAAAGGCCTGTGCCAGCATTCCTGATGGAACCTAAAATCTTCAAAGCACTCTCAGCTTTTTTCCTGTCTGTCTGTCTGTCCCTCTGCTTTCTTGGAAGCCAGTAACTGGGCAAGTAAACTCTCCTGGCCTTTCCTCTTCTGTGCTATACAGCTACAAAGTAGAGAGAATTCCAGCAACTTTCTCCTTTGCATGGTAAGCCAACTAGCCTTTCTCCTTGTGAGACTAAACTGAGTCTTAATTCTGGAACATCGTTAAGTGATGCTTGAGAAAGAGGCATCCTATAGCTTTTAAGTTAAAATAAATCATTCAAACTCCATATGTTCTCATTTTATGAAAGGTTGAATATAAATCACTGTTTTATGTATCTGTATCTTTCAACTTCATACTGGGAAATAGTAACTCTGATCCAGGGGACTCTGTGAAGACCTAGAGAGAAAAATAGGCCCTAAACATCGTGACGATCAAAATTCTGGAAAAATGACTGTGTGGGAAAGGCTTCCAATTTTCTCATAGTAGTGTATGCATAGAATCCTGGCACCTGTTTGAGGCCAGCCTGGACTATGCAGAAAAACATTCATTTAAAAAATTAAAAATGTGGTCTGGGGACACAGCTCAATCTAAGACTCTTTGCCTAGTTAGTACCAACTGATGGATTTGACCTTCTGAATTGCCAAATAACAACAACAAACAAACAAATAAATGTAAAATTAAAACAATTTGGTAATAACTCACTCATCTATGAGTATCACAGTCATTTCATTAGAAGAATTTTTCCAGGGATCCCTGTGTTTTTTTCCTGTCCCTACTAGCAGATGAGAATCCAAAGTTGCCCGACTGATTCTTCTGACCTCCAGTGATGTGAACTGACCTGGAGTTGCAGGAAGGAAGCAGCAAGCAAAGAACAGTACTTAGATGCAGGGGGGTTTGGGAATAAGACTCAGACAACTATGTTGCACAAAACAAGAACATAACAGCTTTTGAGAAACAGCACTCTGGATATGGGCCATCTCTGTGGTATTCCAGAAATGGAGGTAAGATGTTTTTAAGCATTTGAAATGATTTTTTGTTTTTGTCTTTTCTAGGAGTTCTGAGACTGGGCCATATGGATCACAGCCTTATCAACACTATCCAAGTGAGATTTATGACTAAACACATTGTAAAGCATGGTAAGGAAAGTCAGAGACACACACACATCTGTATGTGTGGACAATTCCTGTTGGCTGGATGACTTCAAGTTTGTACTCCCCTAAGTAGCAATCAGTGATGAATCCCTTCAACCAGTCCTACAAAGATGCATCCAGAAAGAAATACTCACATTTTTCCTAGAAATTTAATATTCAAATCTTCTGTCCCATAATTTATGTTGCTGCCTCTGTATGTTTGTATCTCTTCCTTCAGAGTAACCCCAACCTCTGCAAGCATTGTAGATAAGATAGTATTTTCTCCACAGTAATCATTAGATTGAAACATAAAGTAATGTTTAATGAACGCCCATCTGATTTACCATACATTGTACTAGATTCTACTGGGATCATTCACAAATACTTCATGAGTTTTATAATGCCCTCTGAGCTTTTTAACTTTGTATTTATTACTGTGAAGAGTATATGTGGGAACAGTGGGAGAAAGGGTTGGAGGAAGGGTGTGTGGAGATCAGAGAGCAACTTTGTGAAGCTGGTTCTCCCCTTCCATGTTTACATACGCTCTTACCATTGCTCTCAGGTTACCAGGCCTGTGCAGCAAACACCATTACCCACTGAGTAACCTCTGAGTGCTCCCTGAATTTGCATAAACTATAACACCAAATTTATAAACTTTAACAAAACAGAGTAAATCTCAACACTTAGAAGTTAGATTTTTGCTCAAGGCTCACTGCAGAAATTGTTGAAGATATCTTTCTCACATATTAATGAAGAAAATATTTTTTAAAAGACAGGAAACAAACCACGGGAGTCCTCCTGAAGTCAAGCAATTTATTCAATATACAGAGACATAAGCCTGGACATACCTGAATTTCTTTATTTATGGACTTGGGGAGAAAGAATTGGTCTGTTTTGTTGTTGTTGTTGTTGTTGTTTGTGTTTTTTTGGTTTTTTTTTTTTTAATCTTAGTTACTGTTCTATTGGTATAAAGAGACTCCATGACCAAGGCCACTTACAGACCTAAGTGGTAACTGAGAGGTAAGAAGTAACTGAGGATGTGCTTATACTTTCAGAGGGTTAGTCTGTGACACCTTGGCAGAGAGCACAGTGGCAGGTAGGCATGGAACTGGATCAGCAGCTGAGAGCTTACATCTGATCCACAAGTTGGAAGCAGAGAGAGAAACTGGCACTTTTCAAACCTCAAAGCTCACCTTCAGTGACACACCTCCTCCAAGAAGACCACACCTCCTCATCCTTGCTAAACTGTCCACCACCTGGGAACCAAACATTCAAATATATGAGCCTATGAGGATCATTCTCATTCACATCACCACAGTGTGCTTAGTTGGGGTACCAGTAGCAAAGCACCTCAATGCAGCCTAAGCAAAAAAAGATTCCAGGAATTCAGGTGAAGACAAACCCAAGGCCATTAATGGAGGAGGAATTAACAACAAAACCCCTATGGTGCCCTCCTATGGTTTATTGCCTCTCGGGTTCTCTACACCTGTCATGGCTATTTCTGTTTCTCTTTCTACATTGCGTGATATGGATGGGTGGCTATCCAGCTCCATGGACATTTTAGTTTTCATTCACTTGTAGTTTTAAAAAAACAAAAACAAAATCTAGCAAGGTAACTTGAGTGTCAGTTCCCTAGATACAGGCTCATAATTTTGGATGAATAAAGTTCTTTGTTGACCAATCCATAGCAACAATGAAGAAGAACAGGCAGAGGTGCCTGGGATGAATTTGCCAGAGACAGAATTAATGTTAAAGGAACAGATATCACAATTTTTTTATACTTCACACATGTTTGTATCTTAATTTTTTCTCACATGGAATCAGACTTATCTTAGTGTTTCCATGTTATCAAATATTGAAAACACTCAAGATTGAGGAGTCTTTTCCCAGTGAGATTTTAGTAGTCTCAGTAAAAATTAAGACTATCATACTTAGCCATCATAAAATTATTGAGGCTGACTAAATCTGTATGCTACCTGATCCTTATGTAATTTCATCCGTTTCCCAAATAGATTGATATTTTCAGTTTAATGCAATTAGAACTGAAGAAAATGCACAGAGGAAATGTGTTTCCTTATTTCATTATAGTCATGCTTGTGTCATAGCAGACTGGCTAAATGAAAGGGACATACTCAAATCACTGCAGGAACAGATGAGCAAATGGAATAGTTTTGGTGTGTTCACAGAATAACTGATTAAACCATGGAACCCTGAGACAGGCAGGCTGCATTACCCAAGAATGTCACATAGCAAGATCCTCTGATCTATTGCCAGAACCAGACAGGGATGAAGGCAGAGAGCAGATAGCATTTATATCCTAAATTTTCTGTTGTTCAAAGGAATCTGCCAAGCCTTAGTGATAGAAACGACTATTACATTGAACTTTGTGAGGGTTTTTTTTCATAATTTTTTGTGTTTTGGTGATGTATAAGTACATAAAATATATTCAATACTATAGAATTTAACATGAAGTTTCACAGCTTCCGTTTTGAAGGCTAAGCCGAACCATATTTAAGTTTATTAAGTTGTACAGATTTGGGGTCTGGGTAATTTTGGTGTGTGATGTTCTTATTTCTTTACAGTTTTTTATAATAAAGCTTATTTAAATATAATATATATAAATAAAGAAAAGGGTTTATAGGAATAAAATTACTCTAAAAAATACAGTTTCCAGTTTTCTTAAGGTAAATAAACCCTCAGAATGAGCTCAACAAAGCATGTATGATTTGATATCAAAGGGCATGCATCTGTCTGCTTCTTCTGTGTACTTGCAGGTAGCAAAAAACTCTCCCTCTGTTATTTCCATATATCAATAGCATCTTAATTCAAATAAATAAACTGATTTTATTAAATTTTTATTGAAATTTGATTGAAATGGTCAATCAAATACCACTCACCTGAGGAAAACCAGGAATGGGAAGGAAGAACTGAGTTGCAGTATAGGAGAGTGCTGGCCTAGCCTTGTCTAAGGCCTTGGGGATTCAATCCTCAGCATGGAGAAAAGGAGGAAGAATGACCAGGAGGAGGAGAAAAAGGAAAGGGAATAAGCAAGGGGAAGACAGAGGAGGGGAGAAGGGGGAGGGGAGAACAGGGCAAGGGAGGCAAAGGAAGGTAAAACAAGACAAAAGCTAATAAAAAAATAGGAGTGACCAGAACAAATGATCTCACAGAAACAATCCACTGAGTAGAATTGCAATTTCACATTCAAGAATGTGTTGCCCACACAAACAAAAAGCAAAAGGTACTCAAGAAACTACTATGGAAAAATAAAAACTATATAACCAGACTTCTTAGATATTCAACTGGGAAATTTCTAAAAATGTGTTTAAGTGCTTGGGACATGTCAAGAAACCCCTTGTTTACATAGAGCCCAAGACCCAGAAATTTAAAAAAAAAATATCTGTCGATGAAAGAAAAATTAAGAGAAATGGAGATTTATATCATAAGATCCAAGAGCTTTAACAAATGCATCAGTTCTAAAGAAATATACAGTGTTAATTGGATACAAGTTGGAAAAGGTATGTCTAGTCACTAAGAAAATAAATATGTGATAGCATGTAATAAAGGCAAGTCCAGACACACAATGGGCTGTCTACACATCTGTGTACTTTGAAAACATTCTCTTGATCCTTCATAAATATTTGTTTCCCCAGTCAGGTGGGGTTGACCCAGAGCCGCACACATGATCGGCTATAGACATAGTTTAAAATGTAAACAAAGAATAGAGAAAATGAAGCCACAGGAGCTAAGAAATAATCTACACATTTAAAGCTATGATGAAAAGAGTCCCTTCAGGCTCAGCTCCGTGGCATGTGAGAAAAAAAGCAGTCAGAACCAGGACGTGAGTGTGACAGGCTCCGAAAACAAACAGATAAACTTTAGCATATAGCACCCTAAGAGGCATAAGAGGCACGATCAACGCGACACTGAAATAGAGGACAGAGATTCTACTGGCAAGGATATGAAAATGGGAAACCCATGGGAGGACAAAGATTTGTGTGAAAATCGTAGGTCCACTATGAAGAAAATCACATGCAGACGGATTCTGAGCAATGAATCCTTTGTAAGGAAAAAAAATCCACTTGTCCTCCATTCATGAAAAGTTGACAATCAGCAAAATAGGAGGGCATCATTGTTCACAGTTCTGTGATAATTATAATATTGAAAATGTTGCTTGCTTCTGTATATATAAAGTCTATAACTTAAATTGGTGATTAATTATACTGTTATAAATTTTAAGGGGGCTGGAGAGATGGCTTAGAGGGTAAGAGCACTGACTGCTCTTCCAGAGGACCTGGGTTCAATTCCCAGCAACCACATGGCAGCTCACAACTGTCTGTAACTCCATTCTAGGGGATCTGACACCTTTGAATGGGCTTACCTGCAGGCAAAACACCAATGCACACAAAACAATAATAAATAAATTATAAAAATATTTTAAATAAATAAATGAATAAATTTTAAATAATAAAAACTTGGTGAAAGCAAATACTGCTACAACTAACAGATCTAAAGAGGTATGAAGGAGAAGAAAGGGTTGTTAATTTTCTTATCTTCATAAGATAAACAGAGATTATATTAATTCTGATGAACAACAACAAAAAACAATGTTTAATAGTAATACAATCAAAATTGGGGGGAACAAAGAGAAAAATAAGAACTTTCAGCCAATTGGCAAGATTCTCTATGAAAACCTAAGGAGCTATTTCAGGTTATAAATTGGGAATTTATAAGTGTGAGTTATTTTGAAGTTGTGAGTGTGAAGTGGAAGCATGGATGGACTGTCTACCCCAACTGTAAGGCCAATAGCCCTGGAGATCATTCGGCAAGAGACTTTTTCATTGCAATTTATGTTTTATTTCTTGTGCAATGTCTGTGAAAAGTAAATCCAAGACTAGATTTCTGGCTTCCTGGGTGGAGGATGAGGCGTGGGGGTGTGGAGGAGAGGAGCAGCTGATGGGAGCTGCCAGATTGTCCATTTGTCTTTTTCTCCTTGTCCCTCCGTCCAGGCATTCTGGCCCTGCTTTATTTGTTTATGTTGCCTGCCTAGCTTCTGAGAGACCAGGAGCTGATGACTTCCCACCGGGAGCTAAAGAGTTAAAAGGCAGAAGTTCTCCTTCTGCTTCAAGGTTGGTACCCCTGGGGAAATGGGAGCAAGGGTGGGAAGGATGTGGTTTGAGAGATTAGAATCTTCTATTCTACCTGTCAGCATGGTGTAAACTGACGCTGTATGTCATGGTCTGTCTAGGTCGAAGTCTTTCCAGCCCCAGTCACACACTGATATGGACGGAATGAGGATACCCTATGCTAGATGAAGGGCTAAAATCAAGCAGAAAGGTGGCTTCAAGGCGACAAGTCAGTTCCAGAGCTCTATGGCTATTACAAAAATATTAACAAAAGGAAAATGTTGACCTTTTTATTTAAAGAAAAGATCTTACTTTGTAGCCCAGGCTGGCTTCCCACTCACTGCACGCTAAGGCTGGCATCATACTCATGATTCTCCTGCCTCAGACTCGCAAATACTGGCCTTCTAGTTGTGTGATTCCATATTCAGCCATAGGTTACTGCAGTCCAATTGATTCCAGCTGGATCTAATTACTCAGTCTTAGTGGCCTGTCAATCCTGCCCCATCAGATCTTGCTGTCCCTTTCTTGGTAACCTAAACTTAATATTCTCAATAGAGGGGGCCTGTCTTACCTGTGTTAGACCGACATGCACCCAAGAAAGAAGGAATGTGGGGAGTCACGATGATGTAGGGAATGCCTGTCACGGTAGCCTTTGTCAATCACCTAACCTAATGGTTTTCAAATGCAGCATATGCAAAGGCCCATTCTGCTCAGCTCTCTCGCAGGTAATTTACTAAAAAGAAAACAGTACGGAGGCAGTATGTGCCTAATTGCAATGGGACTTCACTGAAATGAAGAGTCAGGAAGAGTAGGTGATGGCACCAGGCTTTCAAGAGGCTGATGCGTGCATCTGAACGGAGACGAATGTGGGCTGTCTGGAAAATGATGACTTCAGGTTACCTGAAGCGCAGCTGCAATTGCAGCACGATCCCGATCTTCTGGGAAACCAGAGGGCAGACAGGTCAGCCTGCCGTGAAGTCACCCTGTTGAGTCAAAGCCTGTATGGGTCAGAACGCACGAGGAAGTGTTGCAGAGACGACATCATGAGGCTATTCAGACAATGGATGACTGGGGAGGTTGGAAGGGAGCCACACTGTTGGGCTACAGTCCTCCTCTGACGCTCCTTTAATTCCCAACAGACACAAAGAAGTGAGCCACCGTAAAGGAACCTGCCTCTTCTGCTGCAATCTCACTACCTTCTGGCAGGAACACTAAGAGAAAACAGACGCATTCCTAATGAGGTGAGAAGGACAGTCTCTATCCTAAGGTTAAAGTGGCCAATAGATCACACTCAGCTAACCTCTCTTTTACAGATAAGAAAAATGAGTACTTATGACGGGGGTGGGGCCTCCATGGTGAGTTTGATCATATTACCCAATGGATTACAGTTCTGTTTTCCAAAAGGTAGTTTCTCAACTTCTTTGAAGACAGTCCAGCAATGCCAGTTTTGTTTCCCTGGTATGCAGTTCACCAAGGGACCAGTCTTTGGCTCAGAGTGTTGCAGGGTTCACTGCAGGACCAAGGCTTTAGTTCCAGAGGTACAAAAGTGTGACATGGCACTGAGGTTCTACCTCCAGCAGTACCATTGTAGGAAGCAACATTGCCCTTTGGCTCTGGAGATCCTAAGGTTCCCAAGGAGAAAGGTTTGCACCCCAGCCTTCCCACAGTCCCGGGGCTTTGACAAGGTGTCCTGGCGATAACTCCAGACCACCATTTCCACCACAGGGATTGTAGAGTTCACCTGGAATCGGACCTTTGGATCCTGGGATCTTAGAATACACTATGGGACCCCAGCTTTCACTCAAGGGGCCCACAGTTCTCCTGAAACCCAAAGGCTTCAGAGTTCACAGTAGAACCTAAGCTTCAATCCCTGGTCAGGGCGGGGAATTGGGCCCCACGGCTCTAGAATGCCACCAGACGGCTGGCCCTGACCTCAATGGTTACAGAGTTGATTCTGAAAATGGTGTTTTGAACTTGTAAGTGGCAGAATTCCAGACTCCAGCAATCACAGAGTGATCAAGGGACAACATTTTCAATATGGTGGTCCCAGAGTTCACTTCTCAACCAGGGTTTTGACTCCAGAGTTCCTGGGCAACAAGAGCTTTTGCTCCAATGCTCCCAGATGTAGAAAATTACGCTACGTACTACTGTAAGTTACACCATATTTTATTAAAAAAAATGGCTTTCCAGGCTGTGCATCGCCCTAGGAGCCCCCATCTTCTAACCAGCATCTGACTCCATTTTGAGAGAGAACTTCTGGATTGTCTATTTGTACACTATGTGAAGATGTAACATTGTAATTGGTATAATAAAGAGCTGAACAGTTAGTAGCTAGGCAAGGGAGGATAGATGGATTTAAAGCAGGAGGGAGGGAGAGAGAGGGAGGGAAAGAGGGTCAGAGGGGTGCTTGGGGAGATGCCAAGAGGACACAGAGCAAGTCGAACACATGGGACAGAAGAAAGGGAGCTGAGTCATGTGATGGAGTGGAGAGTAATAGAAACGGACTAATTAAGTTATGGGAGCTAGTTTTTAAAAAAGCCTAAGCTAAGACCAAGGTTTCATGATTAATAATAAGTCTCCGTGTCATTTTCTGGGGGCTAGTGATCCAAAGGTAGTCTGACAAGAAAGCTTGTTACACTGGATGGCCCCAGAAGCTATACTTTCTCTCACGTACCACCCAGCATCACAGGCTTATAAATATAAATGACTTATTCCTGGAAGTAGAAGCAGAGCCACCCTGTAAATTTTCTGGGGGTGAATTGAAACTATTGAGCACCTGGGTGTATTAAAATCATATCAGTGAAACCAGGCCCAAGTGCTTATCATACATACCAGACAAAGGATAGGGTGTAACCTCAGCACCTGGATCCCTTAAAGTGATACGCACCCAATCCTGTGATGCCATGGTCCTAAACCAGCCTATCATCTGATACCTAACATGTGAGCAAAGGGCCAAGAGCATCAGGCCCCTCACTTCTTGCTATTCTTGGAGCTTGGGTTCAGCTTAGTCTCTCATTGTTGACCTGGACTACATGACTGTCTGCCCGTCCACCTGCTGGCCATCTGGACCTGGACCTAGACCCATTGTTTCCTGCTCTTGAATCCCTACTTGGTCTTTCACCTCACTGCTGATTGATCTGTTATCAATACTGACACATTTTCAGCTCATTTCTGAAACCTCCTGGATGCCACTGCAGCCTCTTTAACTTGCATTCATATAGTAAACAGCATGTATGAACATAGATATCATTATTGTGTGTTGTGTGATATGGGAGTTAATATTAACAATATAATTGGAATAAAAGAACCTGTACGGACCACAACTAGATTACCAAGGCAGGTGGCATTACACCACTAATTGCTGTTATTAAAACTGTTGGACCTTGTAGATTTATTAGTATTTTAAATATTTTGAAACTGTGCAAATGCACAAACATACGCATCTGAAACAGTGTTCACCATGGGAGCAGATTTTTGGCACTAGTGTTTCCAAAGTTTGCTGCAGGGCGGGGGACTTGGCTCCAGCACTACCAGAGTTTGTTATGGGACAGGATTTGGTGCCACCAACTCCATAATCTCACAAGTGATCAAGTCTTTGATCTCGAGGGTCCCTGAGTTCACCCTAGTGTTACGGTTTTGATCCCAGCCATCCCAGAGTTCAATAAATTGAGACCTAGCCTTTGACTCTGGGAGTCCCATAGTTTCCTGAAGAACTGGATCTTTGGTTCCGGGGTGACAGAGTTCACCCCAGAACTGGCGAGGTCCCAGAGTTTGCCACAGATAAGCTACAATCAGCTAGACATAGATCAAACTGAAAGCCTAAAAGCAATGGCAGACAAAAGATAGGATACACTTTACATAACAAGTTTAGGAAAGAGCTTAAGACAAAATTCCAATAGCACAGGAACTAGACCCCTCCAAGAGTCAACAAAGCAGAGTACAAGACCTTAAAAGATCTGCACGGCAAAGGAAACTATCAGCAGAGCAGACAGGCAGCCACAGGATAGGGAAAAACATTTACTATCTATATTTCAGACAGAGGGCTATTATCCAAAATTGTAAGAGAGCTTCAAAAATTAAATAGAAAATTGGGACTAGATAGATGGCTCAGCAGATCAGAGTACATGCTGTTCTGGTGGAGGACCAAATTTGGTTCCCAAAACCCATGCTGAGCAGCTCACAGCTGCCTATAATCCATCTCCGGGGGACCTAACACCTTTGACCTTCACAGGCACCAGACCTTGAATGTACATACCCATACAGAGATACACAGACACACGCATGCGTGCACACACACACACCATTAAATATAAAATAAATGTTTTTTAAACTGCCAATTAAGAAATAGGCAAATGAAATGAACAGACAGTTCTCAAAAGAGGAAACACAAGTGGCTAGTAAGTATTTTAAAGAACCCAGCATCCGTAGTCTCTGGTGAAATGCAAATGAAAACTGCTTTGAGATACCACCTCATCTTAGTCAAAACAGCTGCCATCATGAAATCTGACAGCAAAGTTGGGCTTCTATTTCCTTTAATTGTTGTCACAGACATATTCAAATACACATATATGTTACTAAATACATGAGTACAACCTGCTGTGCTGTATAATGAAATTGAAAGAGAGTAAGGGGAGATTATATAGAGAAGGTAGAGGAGGAAAGGGAAGGGGGAGATGATGTAATTATATTATAATCTCAAGACATAAAAGAAGTCATTTAAAAAAATTCTAAAAAATCTGACAAAACTGGTGGTGGGAATGTGGAGAAAGATAAAAACCTATTTACCACTGGTAGGACTTCAAGCTAGTACAGCCATTTGGGAAATCAGTATGGAGGTTTCTCAAAAAATTAAAAGTAGAACTGGGCAGTGGTGGTGCACCATTTTAATCCCAACACTCGGGAGGCAGAGGCAGGTAGATCTCTGTGTGAGTTCAAGGCCAGTCTGATTTACACAGCTAATTCCAGGGCAATCCGAGTTACTAAGAGAAACCCTGTCTCGAAAAACCAAATGAAGAAAGAAAGAAGGAAGGAAGGAAGGAGGGAGGGAGGGAGGGAGGGAGGGAGGGAGGGAGGGAAGGAAAGAAAGAAAGAAAGAAAGAAAGAAAGAAAGAAAGAAAGAAAGAAAGAAAGAAAGAAAGAAAGAAAGAAAGAAAAGTTAAAAGAACTAACTACACCTGGGCATCTGTGCAAAAGACTCCATACCCCGCCACAGAGACATTTTTTACACCCACATTTACTACTGCTCTTTATTCTGAACAGCAAGTGAATGGAACCAGCCTATATGACATAAACAAATAGATAATGCGAATGTGATATTGTACACAACAGAATTTTATTCAGATATAAAAAAGGTGAAATCAAAAGATAGTGGAAAATTGATGGATTTGGAAATTATAATATTAAATCAGGTGACGCTGACTCAGAAACACAAAAGCACTGTGTTCTTCCTCATACGTGGATATAACCTGCAATGTATATGTGTGCACACACATGCAAACATAGGTACATATGGGAGAAGAAAGAGGAAAAGACATTGGTGGGGTGCCGGTGGGGTTAAGAATAGCAAAGGGTGGGGGAGAAGAAGAGGAAGAAAATCTACTAAAGTACACCTTGAAAATATCATCACAATATCTAATATTGTATATACTCATTTTTAAATTGGTATTTAAAAATATACTCCATAATACTGGTGGGGCTCTGAAGAGGACCTCCCAGGGTACAGGGCCTCCTGAATACTTTGAGCTGAAGGAAAGGAGCTCAGAGACAACAATGAACCTTCCCCACCCACAAAACCCAGACTCCCTGTTCTCCCTCCCCCAAGGTAGATGATGATCTGAGCTAACTTGCTCTTTCCCTAAAGACACTCATCAAGCTAGAACTAAGATCCTAACCTCCTCTGGCCTCTCTATGGACGGTGGCTATAAACAAGTCTTAGGCTTCCCTTATCTGGTAGTAGGCCACAAGACCCTGGTTAAGGGACCGTCTTCTCCATCTGGGAGGAATGAACATGGTGCAAAGAGGCCAATCACAACCTGCTTTGATGGGGCTTGCTGCATCCCCTCTCAGCCTGCTGCCCTTAGCTCACGCTCTGTTGTCCAATCACAGGACTTCTATAGCAATAGAAGCTTATTCATAGTTGAATGTAAGCAGAAAAATGTGTCAGGTTTCCTTGATTCATTGTGACTTCATTTCTGTACGCTCTTGCGTCAAATGTAAACAGTGACCAAAGAAATGTGTTAAGCTGTTCTCCTACTGCTCTGTTTTGGTCACAAACCTGGATGGGCATCCTACAAAGGCCAAGCAAACCCTCCCTCTCGTGAAATGTACCTCTCTTAAAACCCAATACAATAAGCCACGGGAACAAATCTTTTAGTATCTAAAGGCATGGCACTCATTTTTCCTCAAGATCTGATTTTCTAATATTTAATTTGGTAGCTGTATTATGCTAACTTGACACTAAATTATCTCTGCTTCCCAGAAACCTCTTCTCCATTCTGTATTTTTCTCTTGGCTTCCTGGATGGATCTGACCACAGAAGCAGCCTTGCTTGTACATCACTTTGAATATTCCCGAGGAACCCTTTGTTCCTGCAACTTTCTAATTGAAAGTCTAATGAGAATAAATTGATTTCACTGTTTGATTTTTCCATTCTATCTACAATCCAATGGGATTTTCACTCTTAATGTTATTAACTCTCACTTAAACTGTAATCTTCATCTAGTAGTCTTTGGTTGTTCATGAGGAACTTTTTGTTTCTTTGTTTTTAATTTAGATTTCTCTTGTTCATTTTTTAGAAAATTCGAGTAGAAGAACTGATGGGTGAAATGGATTTCACCAAAGTTTGCCATCTTAAATTTGAAATATTTCAAAAATATTTAGAATAACCTTTATTCTATTTCATTTACACACTTTTAATAAATAATACTTAATGATCTATTGTAATAAATTACCATACTACATAGCAGAAAGTATCCAGTCTCCACAAAAAGCAATCTCCTCTGCTGTGGGACAATGGTCTGTGCCCTGTCACTTATATTTAAATAAATGCTGATTGGCCAGTAGCCAGGCAGGAAGTAGAGGTGGGGTAACAAGAATTCTGGAAAGAGGGAAGCCCAGTCCACAGTTGTGACCCAGCCTCAGAGGAAGCAAGATGTGACTGCCTCGCCGAATAAGGTGCCGAGCTACGTGACTAACATAGACAAGAATAATGGGCTAATATAAGTTATAAGAGTTAATAAGAAGTTTGAGCTACTAGGCTAATCAGTTTATAACTAATATAGACCTCTGTGTGATTTCTTTGGAACTTAACGACTGCTGGAATCAGGCAGGACCGAAACCTTAGTCAACACTCCTCTATTTTCATAGGCTTTTAGAAATAATTGGAATATACAGGCAGCTATGGTGCTGCTGCTTGATGCTGTTGCCTTAAGAAAAGCCTATCTTAAAAGCTCTAGATCCCATGAAAGACTAGCTATAGAATTCACCAGTGGCATACATACAAACTCAATCTTGAAGAAGCATAGAATATCAACTGGAGACAAACAAATGCCGATGGCAGCAGGCATCCACACATAGAATATATAGGCTCTGCAGAGGTGGAAGGGAACTTAGAAAGGCTCTAGGAAACAGCAGAAGATCACAGTTGGAGGAGATAAAAAGTAAACTGGAGCCAGAGTATTGTAGTTAAAATGAAATCACCTTGAACTCAAAATTAAACCAGTGATCTCTGAGCCTATCACTGTGGAATGAGAAAAATCGCGGGACTGGCTCAAACAGATCAAAGTTAAGAAGATGATGGTAAATGAAGGCACAGGCTGGACAAAGAGTTGATGAGAGGCAGTTGGGAGAGAAAACTGTGCAGGTCAAAGGAAAGCAGGAAATCAAAGACGACTTGGAAGCTGGGAGCCTGTGAACGGAGTAAACGACCAATCTATACATGGCCCAAAGAAAGTCAGAAAGGAGTGTTTGGGGGAAGCTGTTCATGTAAGCATGTTAAGTTAAATACCCCAGAGGAGAGTTAAAGATGGAAAGGAGGAGCTGATTGAAGTTGAAATGAGGAAACATGGTCACACAAAGCTAAAATTCAGTCTCAGCTAGCATTACCCACCGCACTCCAGACAGTCATCTAAGAGCTAATAAAGAGAATGGCCAGTCATGCCCAACCAGGTAGACGGAGGCTTTCTGTTTGTCTTTGGGATCAAAGTCACAAACGAGAAGCTATACGAGTCATCTTTGGTTTTGGCAGTTAACTTAGTCATCTGACAAAGCCAGAAATGAAACCGAGCAACAACTCCAAAGTCCAAGACAACTCTAAATTACACATTTGGATTTTCAGAACTGACCATATTGCTCATAACTTCTGGGAAACTCTAAGCTCCTTTATGGGTAAGGCTTTTGTCTTACATGTCCTCAGCCCTTAAAAGAAATTTAATACTTTAAAAAAGAAATCATAGTAGGTAAAGAGAAATTGGCCTGACTTCGGAATAGTTCACCACCCATTCTATCAGAGATGTCAGGCATAAAGGAACCAAGGGTTCAGCGTAACGTGTATTCTGGGCCAGTTGAATATAAACAAGGGCAGTTTTGCAATTACAGTCACACTATAGTGGTCCTTAGCTTTAACAGTGAGTCAGTCCACTAGTTGTTACCATAGCAACATGCTTTGTGGCTTCATCAAATATTATTCTCAATTTACAAATAATTTTAGGGAGTCAGACAAGTTAAGTCACTTTTAGAAGATCATAATGTGTCAGCAGGAGATCAAAGCCTGAAGCAACAGGCTTGCTACACAGATAACTGTGTCTGTGACCTACACTGGGGACTGGGCTCCCCTGAGACTGGACTTCACTTAGCTAATGAACTCAGGGCAAACATACACCTCTAAGAGACGACGAATAGCAACAATTACTATTCTTTTCTATATATATAGTAACTTTATTTATTCAAGTAGGACTTGCTTTCTTTTCAGTGGAACACTAAACATCTTCCTGTACTTTCACTTCAGAAATAAACTCAGACTGTAGCATGGGTAAACATGAAACAAATATATCTGTCTAGCCCTGTTTTATCTAGTGCTTTCTGAAATGATTGTGAGTACTGCCGATTCCACTTGTAAAAGCTGGATCTTGCATTAATGCAGAGACGCACTTCTTGAATAATAATCACAAATAAGTTGAGTTCCGGTTTCTGGTTCTGGCTTCACAGAAATCTTGAAACAGGATACAGAAGAGTTAATCTGAAGCCCAGACAGTTCCCTGCTGATCTGGTAATGAGAGAGAGCTGCAGCTGAATGTCAATAGCTCCTTGTGAACTTGGGTAACCCAGCTGAGCCCTGAGCTTGCCAGAGATGGAGGAGGTAATCAGCTTGACCCCTGTGACCTTCCTGAGGCTGTGCTCCCTGCAGCCTGGAGAAGCCTCTTTGCATATGATTCCCACACGCTGCTCAGTCGAAACCCTTTAAGGAGAACTGGACCTGAGTCAGCCGCAGGACGCAACCTAATATAAATTAGTCAATGCTGGCTATAGATTGCACAATACAGTAGGTACTTATAAAAAAATGGATGGAAACACATCCTGGAAACCTTAGAAAGATTCCCAGCAACTGCTATGACATCTGCCCTTGCAGATTTATTAAAGCGAAGGTTACATAAGAGTTCCGTAGGCCCTTCACGTCTCCTTGTGGAGTTATATTCTGTTGCGTGTGCTTGCCTCTCTGATTTGGGTAAATTGACTCTCTTTTGAGGTATTGTTTATGTATCATTATTCCCAGTACAAACATATATGTGATGTGCAGGTGTGCATATTAGAAATGAAGAAATTATGTCATACCATTTTTAGTGCATTGCTAAACACACTGTTCCTTATTGCGTTCAAAATCAGAAATTTGAACGATCCCTTCAGCTCCTGTGAGTCTCTCTGTGTTTAAAGGTGTTGTTAGTAAAAGCACGATATTATTCAGAAACTGAAAAAGAGCATGCGAATTCTTAACTGCACCACTTACATAACCATGTAGACTACACCACAGGAGTATTCCCATAAAAGTAAGGAAGAGTGACTTGGATAAGAAACATTCACCATCGTCGACTGCAAACCTATAAATAACTCCTGTAAGGAACAGCAGAGTTCAGACCCTGAAGTCTCTTACACATTACAAAATGATGCAGTTGGCTCAAACACATGGGGAGGGGCGTTACCAGGCTCAACTCAACAATACCTTATTCCATCAAGCTGCTAGAATCTTTATTTTTGACCCCAAGGCAAATTTACTATCACGGCCATTTCCAAAACACGCACAATCCTCTAGTGCAGGGTGGTCCTTGATCGCGGCTAACGAAGCTTTCCTGGAACATGTTACGCGCTATATTTGTTTATTAGAAAAAAAATTATTGCATCAGTAATTTCTCCAGACAAGCTGCATTCTTTACCTAATGCCACCAGTGCCATTCTCACTTTGTGGGTTAAAGGGCAAAGAAGGTTCCACTTTTGGGTGGGCTAGGGAAGCAAGCAGGACTGGAAAGTTCGTGTGGTCACGTACTGCAAACATGGTGGTCTTTGTTCTCGGAACAAGCACGCATGGTTGGATAATGCAGAAAAAGATAAACATCTTACTCGCAATTCTCGGTAACTCCAGCAGCATACCCAACAGTTTGGTCCAAAGAAGACAGCTATAAAACCTCCAATGAGCTGAGGGCTAACCGATGGGAAATGACACCTATATTTGATCGCAAACATGGAAAGTTTCCCCGTCGAAAGTATGTTAGCCAGATTTGACTGTTTCTGAGTCAAGCATCTTGTAACTGAAGGCTCAAACACCTCTGAACAAATATCTTAAGGATCTGAACCCCAAAGCAGGCTGGATTTTCAAAACACATGCCACGTGCCCAAGTAACTACCTATTGAGATTCTGTCCGGTCAAAGACGCTAATAAAACATATCTCCCTGGCTGATTTTAAAAGCACACCAAGATCAGATCACGCGATAACTGATTATTTTAGTAAAGTCTAAATTTGTACATAGAGTTTGCCTCTTAGAAAGCATCACATGTTTGCTTTGCCCTTAAAACCCTCCTCTTTAGAAAGATATGGAGAACTTCACAAATGCAAACATAAAGACAAGATCGGCTTCATCTCGCCAGACTGAGGAGGGACAGCCAAGACTAAATGCTTGGTTTGACCTCTTTTTCCTGGCTTTTTTGGTCCTGTAGCAGCACCAGCACCATCCACACTTTCCCGAAGGGAGAAGATCTTTATCAGAAATGTTCCCATAAATCAAAAGTACTTTGTGGAGAGGAAGGAAGAGAGAGCCTCACCCCACAGCAAGACACAGTGATGTGGTACCCAACAAAACAAGCTCCTGCTACCTATGACCTGAAATAAATGAGGAAGTCTCAGAAATTGCTATGGTAACGAGTCTAAGTTAAACACACACATGTAACTTTTTGCCTATTTTGATAGTCTTACAGTCAAAACATAATTTTCACTCATTAGCTGCCTGGATATACCTACCTGAGGATTCAAAATGATCTTGGAACTAGGTGTGGTGTCCCACACCTATAATCCCAGCACTTGGGAACAACAATACTAAGCTTCAGGCCAACCTGGGCTACAAAGCAAAAAACTAAAATGAGATGAAATAAAAAATAAAATAAAACCCATTTATTTCCTCTTCCTTTTTATTTTGGAAGGTATAACCCAAACTTCTCTTTCGATTTGAAGATCTACCTCCAAAATGATGGGCTTAACTTTAACTAATGTCCGTGAGTTACAGTGGACAGAGTTGTGTGACTGTAAGCTGGTGGAAACTCAACAGGACAGCTTTAACATTGGGAACAGCTATGGTGTGGAGGTTGGAAGGCCTGTCTTACCATGTACACCACTTACAGAGTTTGGAACGTAGTGAACACTGCAGTGTCAGAAGGACCATGGCTGTAATTTTAAAAATGCCACGAAGAGAAGTCACGGCATGCGACAAGGCCAATAGCAGGTTTATTGGAAGAGGAGAGAGAAGGGGCAGGAAGGGGCCAGAGAGGGGGCCAGAGACCCGTCCCTGGGGACAAGAGTGACGGAAGACCAAAAGAGGGAGAGACGGAGAGAGAGAAAGAGAGAAAAAGAGAAAGAGAGAGGTGGCGTGACTTACCTTTTAAATGGGAACTGAGCAAATATGCCTGGGGGTTGCTCTTAGTGGCTACAGCTGAGGACGGTTCCTGTCAGGACCCCAAGGGCAGGCCTGTGCAGATGCCTGAATACTAACACCGTGGATCACCAACTAGAACTTCACAGAGCAGAGTTCTCACTGTGTAGATTGCTGCAATTGCAGCTTTGAGTTTTATAGAGTGAAAGAGGGGTAGGCTCTGACCCTTATCAGAGTAGATTAATATGCAAATAGACTAACGGAATGATAGCTCTTCCCAACTGGATAAAATGGCTCCTCTGCTGACTAAAGGATTTGTTAAAATATTTACTTCTAAACTGTTTCAGGTGACTTTATTTCTGTAGGGGACAAACCTGTGCATTTTCAGGTCTGAAGTAGGCACCTGGGGGGTCACTAGAGGAGAAACTGTGCCCAGGAAGAATAGTATTTGGCACCGTTGCAAGATTTGGGGTCTTCGTCACTTCGGCGCTTTAGTCCATTATTTCTCTTGCTACTCACGACAGCGGAAAAGTGAATGGAAGAAAAATATTGTTCTGTTTCAAAGACGATGAACCTGAGACCTGGATTATATGGCTAATTGTACTCAGGTTCTCAAAGCTACTTCTCAGCAGAGGCGAGGTTCAGACATCTCCATGTGCCAAGTCCAACAGCGGGGGATTGTTATGTTTGGTTTTATACTGTCCCTGCATTTCTGTGACAGAACTTTCTGGTCCATGCCATTTGTTCTGTGAAACTACATCTCCCATGCAGAAACAGCTAGAAGGTGATGAAGGCTCCCTACCTTGTAGCTGTGCAAAGTAAATTAACTTTCAAGGAGTCTGAAGCTGTCCAGAAAGCCAAGAGCCTCCTCTTTGTACTTTTAGTTTTATGTTTGCTGGGGTCAGTATTAATTTTGAAGATTTTGTCTGAGAAATAATCAGAATGACTTTCATTCCCCCAAATAAATCTACTTTATTTATTTATTTGTTTGTTAGTTTTGAGATAGAGTTTCATCATGTAAACTTGCCTGGCCTCAAAACTGTAGAGCTCAGCCTGACCCTGCCTCTGCCTCAGGTGTGCTGAGGTTAAATACAGCACCACACCTGGCTGCATGGGACAAATGTGTACCAGTAATTGATGAGCCAAAATCATTTAAATTATCTGTTTTATAATTAGTGTATATATACCATAATCAAAGGCAAAGGAATTAAGAAGGGTTTTTAAAGGTATTGTGTTCAAACATAGCATCCATTTATATCCCTTTCACATAGAGGTGGAACCCAGACATTAGGCTCTATTAAATTCTGACAGCATAACTTTGGGTATGAAAAGGGATAATATTAAAATGAAGTGCATAGAACAACAATTAGTTCTGGCTCAATTACACCATGGCAAATTATCTTCAGCCAATTATTATGAATAAATGTATAGAGTTCTTGCATTATTAATATATATGAGTCACAAATTGTGTGATGTCCATTTTGTTCAGTTTATGTCTTCCTATGTCTATGCCTTATGTCTAGAGCTACATGAATTTCTTTTTCTGATTTCTTTTCCACTTTTTTAAGTTTCAAATTTTTTGCTGTAAACGTTTCCCTAATTTTTTGAAAATGGCTTTTTTCTTTTCTCTTTTTTTCCTTTTCTTTTCTTTTTTACATAAGTGCTCTTTGGAAAAACTGCACCACAGTCAAGTGTCATAATTCCTGAAACCTAGAGGAATTGATACAAGGTATGAATGGAGACTGTTTGGGATTTTCTTTTATCTGAAAGCCCAGAGAATCTAACTGCAGAACTGACTGTCTCCACTTCAGATCCGGCTCCATCTTGGAGGCTATATTTGGTTCTGAAATCTCATTGCAGTGGCTCCTGATTGAGGTCACACCCGTCTTCTCACATGGTGGTGTCTCAGGACTCTCTGCTGAGATAGGTGCTAATTTCTATCCTCCTTTATTTTCTACAAGTAGAATTAAAGTGAGACTGTTAAACCAGCTTTTTTTCCTTTTAAATTAACTTTCAGTGCTTTGAACATTCTTAAAATGAAGACAATATATCCACATAGGCCAGGGAATAGTGCAAATTTAAAAGGGTAAAAAGATATTTCTCTTGACTTGGTTATACTTTTTCCTAATTACCAGGGCAGATGCTAGTGACCTTGAAAGGTGTGTGTGTATAAGTGTGTATGTGTGAGTGAATGTACATGTCTACACATATGTGCACATGTGTTTATGTGTATGAATATGAATATGTGCTCACTCATGTGCACGTGTGTGAGAGTGAGTGTGCGTGTGTGCACACATGTGCACTGTGTGTGTATGAATGTGCATGTATGTGTGAGTGAAAGAGTGAATGTGTGTGTGTTTGTTGTAGGAGGAGCGGGCCTGCTTTTTGTCCCAGCCGCCTGGCTCCCGGCTGCCCAGATAGCTTAACCCCCAAAATAACCACACAGAAATTGTATTATTAAATTACTGCCTGGCCCATTATACCTAGCCTCTTCTTGGCCAACTCTCACATCTTGATCTAACCCATTTCTATTAATCTGTGCTCACCACGAGGTTGTGGCTTACCGGAAAAGATCCTAACCAGTGTCAGTCTCAGACAGGAGTTTCATGGCATCTACCACACTGCTTTCTTCCTCCCAGAATTCAGTTCTCTTTTCCACACCTACCTAAGCTCTTCCCTATCAAAAGGCCAAGGCAGTTTCTTTATTCAACCAATGAAAGCAACACCAATACCATGTGTTGAGGGTATAGTTGACATTGAGTGTCTTCCTCAATTGCTCACTACTTTATTTACTGAGGCAGGCTCTGTCACTGAGCTAGGAGCTCACCAACTTTGCTAGTGTATCTAGCCAGCTTGTGTGGGGGATTCCGGTTCTAGTTTCTGAGCTTGGAACTGATAGGCAGGTCTTGAAGCCTACTCTGCTTTTCACAAGGAATCCAGGGACCCAAAACACTTGCCCTGTAAGAGCTTTATCTCTTGAGCCATCTCTTTGGCCCACGCAATTATTCTTTAAAAACTGTAAGAATAGTTAACACTAATTTATTGAAGCTGTTGTCTTTTAAAATAAAACAGAGTTTTGAAATAGTAGAGCTATGTTTGAGGTCCAGGGAAGCACACTTGTCTTATAAAAAACTGGTTTACCTAGAATCTTATGAGTGACTGTGTTATCCTGTCTTCTTAGCATAGGACAGAGCAAGGCTTGTAGCATGTGGAGGCCCAAAAATGTGAGCCTATTTCCACCTTGACCAAAGGTCAGAGAGTTGGAACTTATCTCTGTTCCTTCAAGGTTATTGTCTGTTTCTACTGCAAACAAAGATCCCACCTAGATTTAGAGCAGAGAGTTCTGTTCTCTCAAGGTTACCCAGACCTTGTATTTCAGGAATAGAGAAGTAGATATGTTTCTACTCTAAACAAAAGTCTAAGAATCCAACTTAGTTCCTACTCCCTTAAGGAGATAACAATGGATTCAACCCAGGGAGTGGTTTGCCTACAGAATGTTTTGGTCTAGGGTGTGAGCATGGCTTGTTTTGTTCTAGCAATAGAATGTATAATTATGAATGTAGCCCTCAACCTTCAACTGGTCTCTTCATTTCCTTGAATCATGTTAATGCAGTTTTTTTTTTTTAAATCTTACTCCTACCTTTTGAGGCCAGGGTATTTTAAGCAATTGGAAATTAGATGGCTGTGATTTCAGTTTTCCCTGGAACTCCCTCCTGGTACTATTCTATCATTTCTCTTTTATTATTTTTGCATCATTGTACTCTTTACTTATATTTCTGATCCCCACATCCCTACCCTGGCAAGAGGTATTTTTGTCATAAAAACTACAGGCTTGAGGCAAAAAGAATGCACAGGTCCAGGTTTATTTAGTAGGAAAATCATCACCATCATCATTATTTATACCCTGGCAATACTTAAGCATGTATGAGCAGCCTGTTTATGGCGGTTCTCCAATTGTTCCTGTCCTGGGCAGTCCTAGATGCTTGTGTTACTGTCACACCCAAGGTTCCACAGTCTTCCTTTATGCTGTCTATCCAGCGTTTTGTGGGCCTTCCTCTTCACCTTATCCCGTACACTCATCCAAGCAGTGTTATCTTCGGGCATCTGCTGTCATTCATATTCATAACATGGCCAAAGTATCTCAAGTGCCGCACCGTATCCTGTAGTCTACTTCCTTCTGTAGATGGAGATGTTTCTTAATGTCATCATTGCGCAGCCTGTCTCTTCATGTGATGCTCCCTATTTTAGCCTCCTTAGATTTCCAGAACATGGAAAGGTGTTCTTTAAAATTCTTATTATGCTGTCCTTGTAACTAAGCAGGTCCAGTGGCCTCCATTTCTCCAAAGGAATCAGCTGAAATTCCATAGCAGGACATGGGGAACTCTTGTCCTGCTGCAGAATGTCGTCTCCTGCTCCTCCTTCCCCTCTGTCCTCGTCCCTAATCACACATACACAGTATCTACATTCTACCTGGGCCATTGTATGTCTTAGATGCTCTATGTCTTGAGTTTTTTCCCTTTGTGTACTTGGGAAATGGTCACTTTTCTTTTAGTATTAGCCAGTTGGAAACTGAAGGACTCCAGGGCTTTCCTCCTGCAGCCAGACACTCTCTCTCCAGGTCTTGAAGATTCTCAGAACCTTCTGGTAGTATATGTGAAGGATTTGTCTTCTCTTTCCTGTAGTGCAAATTCTAATTCTAATAATAAAAACTCGGAGTCAGATATTAGGGGGTAAAAACTGAAAGATCAGAGAAGCAGAGCAGTCAACCGCATGGATCTTCCCTGTTTGAAACCCTCAGACTGAAAGGGATAGCCTGTCTCTACAAGTTCTCAGACCGAATGCCTTCTCCATGAAACCTCATTCTGAATCCTGAGCTCCTGTCTCCTCCTGCCCTATATTCCTCTCTCAGCCCAGCCATATCACTCCTGTCTCCACCTCCTTAGTTCTGGGATTAAAGGTGTGAGTTCTGTTTCTCTTATAGACTGACTCGATCTTGGATAGTCCAGGATGGTCTTGAACTTACAGAGATCCTTCAGCATCTGTCTCCCAAGTGCTGGGATTAAAGGTGTGTGCCACCACAACCTGGCCTCTGTGGCTAACTAGTGTGGCTAGCTCCGCACTCTGATCTTCAGGCAAGCTTTATTAGTTACAGCACAAACAAAATATTCCTACACATTCCCTCAAAGGACTCTCAAGACTGGGTTTTTTGTTTGTTTTATTTTGTTTTGTTTCTTCAGGTTGAATTCTGATGCACTCAGCATGACATTCCTGAGAACATAGTAGGTCCACAAATATACTAGAAGAGACAGAGAGAGAGAAAAGAGATAGCATGGCAAAGCAAGGGGAGGGAAGGAGACAAAGTTGGGGGCAAAGGGAGAAATGCCACTACTCGACAGGCCATTTTCTACACTAAGCTAGAGTTTAGAATCAATTTCATTTCTTTAGTCTCAGTGTTGGGTGTGAGTGTGAAGAGGGGCAAGCTTGGGCTTTTTTTTTTCCTTTTCTTTTTCCCCTCTTTTAATCTTCCTTCCTCCTTACCCAGATGAACAGTGCACAAGTTACTATTCAGGCCTCTACAGAGAAAAATAGTACTGATGAAATTTTTTCAATGTACTAAAAATATTATTTAAATTTTAAAGAATTAACTCTCCTATTTTGTACCCGGCTCTTAAGGCTAAATAGTAATCACCCTGGTACAGCTCCTCATGAGTGCTGACGTGATTTAAGAAGTCAAAGCAATCATTTTCTTGTTAAGAGTTGGCCTTTGAAATCTAAACGAACACAATTTCTCTCAAGTTTATTTGCTTCCAATGTTGAATTGGAAATTCAAACCAGAAATAACCAAAACTTCTTACTGAATGAAGTTCTGTTTAAACACCAGGTAAACGTTAATTATTTTGCAGCTTTATGTGTGTTTTTAGGTCATGAGATTAGTCTGTTTTTACTTCCTCTTTAGTGGGGAGGGGTGGTTGCTGGAGATTCTTAACTATTTATGGATTTCACTCCTCAGCAAGCTCAGCTGAATTAAGGGCTTCCGTGCTGTCAGGTCTTAGCAGAAACGGAGATTATTCTTCAAACATAGTTCTGTTCGCAGATAGGAGTGAAGGTCTTGTCTTCTAACGGTTAGGGCTGACCCCAGTTTCAGAAAAAGGAAAGGGCTGCTTTTGTTTTTTGGAAAGTGTGGAATACAGGTCTCACTGCAGTGAGGGGTGGCCACTGGATGCATTAAAACAGGAAGGCACTGCCAACTGTCGCTGTGTGGTTCCCTTTGCTATTCACACCTCCTCTCGTTGCTTTGCAAATCTCCCAGATTACCAGAGCGCTCAACAAAATACACACGGGAATAAATAAGTAAACAAACAGCCAGAGGCCTGCGGGGAGCTGGGAGGATGGGCTTTGGCTGCGAACGTTGGGAGTACCCACCTTCTTGTCTCAGGCTACTCACTTTGACAGCCTTGCTCTTGTCCTAATACTGCCCTTCACCCATCGCAACCTTTCGTCTTTGAAACGCAGAGGCTAGCAGGCAGGAAACCCGCCTATCAGCCTGCTCAGGAAACCCGGTCCAAGGCCGGCCAGTCCAGGGCCTTTCAATCCAAGGCCAGTTGGTGAGTCTGCAGCAAAATTTACAAGGCAGTTCCTGGATTCCCAGCAGGTCTGAGCCCCGACTACTCTGCACCATCACAGTAGGGACAGCCTTCATTTGATTACCCATTGCCTGCAGCCGGACAGAGGCCCCGTTGTCCTAATTTTATTTTCCTGTTTATAGATTGTGAGCAGTTTTTTCTTCCTTTCCCCTTACCTAGCCTGTTTCTACGATCGTTTTCTTTCTTTTGTTTGAAATAGATCCTATGGGCACCTGCAAAGCACAAGGTAGGACGGTCAGAGGCTAAGTGGTATGGAATCGCCTTTGCATCATACTATAAACACCATGAAGGAAGCCGATCGGCAGAGACTAGTCCAGAAAACAAACCAAGAGCACCTTTAGCCTAGAACAGCAGCTGGCTATTCTCATGCGTTTTTGAATGAAAGAATTTTGAGAGAATATTCAGGTGAGGGAAGCCAGACAAATCAATCAATTCCAGTTCCTCAACCCAAGTTGCAGTGGTAACTTGGGCCAGACCTACAATGTTGAAAATAATCACTTACCTCTTCAAAGGAACACGGGGAGTAAGTTTAAAAATTATGTAAGATGGAGACCCCAAACCAATTTTTATGAGAGAGAATAGAAAATTGAAAATTAAGGAAATTGATTGGGAAACAAATATAAACCATCACAATTGATAACATTTTAGGGGGATTTAGAAGAAATCAAAAAGGTAGGGAAACTGCTCTTGCATTTCTACAGTGAACCCCAAAACATCTAAAAAGACTTTCAGTTAAAGATGTTAGTTTGATTTATATCAAATTTTCATTTAACATTTCTTTTTGTTTGTTTTGTTTTGTTTTTTGTTTTTTTATTTCTTTATATGGGTCTATTCTAACACTATTATCAAAGTTATGGTCAATTCAATATTTGCTTTACTGATGTAATCAATACCCCATATTTAAAATAAATTCTTTTATTTTTATTTTCTTCATAGAACCTAAATTGCTTCACCTAAGCTGTAAATTTTATCGTATTTTTTCTTTCATTCTCCCGTGGTTTCTAGGATTTATATCTCCTGGTTATAAATTCCTATATTCCAGACTTGAACCTGGAAGTGTGTGAGGGGTCTCCTCAGCCATCCGAATGTCCACTTGGTCACATACTACGCTAATCCCATGGCTAATAAAAAGTACCAGAGCCTGGGTCTGACTAGTGGTTTCAGCCTGAGCAGAATGGCAGGAGACAACCATGGTGACCTCTGTGTGAGTAACCTGGCCGTGAGCCCTGACCCATGGGTGGGGCTGGTGTATTGCAGTCCACACCCACTGCCTAATCCCTCTGACTCCAGCAAAACTGCAAAGGAAGAAATAGGCTGACTCTTCCCTCCAAAGGGTGTAGAAGGAGGAAGAAGGAAGATGGCCAAACAACCCTAAGGTGAGGGAAGTTCCTGGCCTCCACTGATCCCCACTTGGGAGAGTCGAGGTATTTTGGCTTTAACAGATGGCTAAAAATATCACTGCAATCAAAAACCAATGTTCAGCCTGTTGATTTCTCTAAGCAAAAATAATTTATTGAGGAGCTAAATCACCCTGGATGAAATGGGGGTCTCTTCAAAGTCCTCAAAATAGAATGGCAAGTGAAATCCCATTGTTTGGAAGGCACTTGCTGTTGCTGTTGTTAAGTCCAATTGCCATTCTGTGTAACACAGCAGGGCTATTCTATCAAGGAGCTGGGGAGTTTTTTTTTTAAAAAGAGCAGTGGCTGCTTCATATTTTACATGAAAGTTTGCTTTTCCAGTTGTCCCTTAGACATTTGTGTTTGGCTCAACATATTCTCTGCTAAGTAAAGGATCCAGAAACTTACTACACAGGAAAGAAATCACATGAATTTTTGCAGGTCTGGACAAGGATAAGAAATTCCTGTCCTGGTGGGGGGGGGGTGTCCCAAAAGCTGAGAAACTGCACAATCAGAAGCTGAGATACCCTCAACCAAATCATCCCTGTCTTCAGTACGACCTTTGAGAACCGACCCTTAGCAAAGACAGGCAGCTAGTGAAATTTTGAGTCAACAAGCAAAGCAAAACAAAACAAAACAAAGCAAGCAAACAAACAAAAAAGTGGAGGAAACTACTGCTTTCTAGACTGTTTTCCCCAAAGAGACTTTTGAATAGCTCCCAACAGTCCTGGATAAATTGTTAGCTATAGGCATCAGCAAGATTCATTCACTTACCGCTATGAGCCCAGGTAGTTAGTGGACACAAATACAAAAAGGCTAAAGAGAGAGGAAGTCTTTGTATGTGAACTCCCTGCCTTTAGTTTCATTTGCACACACACACACACACACACATGCACACACACACACACACACACACACTAGCTCAGAGGATCTGCGGCTCTCTCCATGTCCTTCATAGACTCCCACTAAATGAAAAGCCCTTAGAGGCTGGTTGACTCCTTGACTGATTGACTCATTCTTCATTCATCCATTTAGCAGACATTTGTTTAGGAACTGCTTTGGAAAACACACAAGGCAAGCAGAAAGAATGCAAAGACAGAAGGACGTTGGGTTTTGCCCTGGAGAAGCTCATGGTCCAGTGATGAAGACAGACATGAAAACAAACGCTTTGGTTATGAATCGTGGCTTATATGTTGAAGTGGATGTGCAAAGAATGCTATGTGCTTTCATCTTCTTTAAAAGAGAAAGAGGGTTTCTCTGAGCTCTTGTTCTTTTAAGCATCTTGGAAATTCCATCATAATCAGTCTTGCGATTCACTCCTTGCATTGCGCCTCTACCATCAGAAGTTCTGAGGTCTCACACAGCCTACAACACGTAGGGAGACATGTCCAATTCTGGGCTACTCCTGAATGCTCATGGTCCAAGATGAATTGATTATTTAATACCTGGAATCCCACTGCCTCCATGAAACATCTAGGACTTTGGATCCTTAAGTAACTGGGAGCCTGGTGTTCAAGGTCACCTTTTAGATACCCAAGTAGCCACTCTTTTGCTTCTGCTTCTTTGCACGACTCTGAGGAGTAGAACATGCCTGGATCTTCACATTCATAGCATTCATCCAGATTCCTTTTCCCTGATTGCTTCGCTCTTTTTTTAATGTATTGTGTATAAGCTATCATAATAGGTACTATAAAACATGTAGCAAATAAATACATATTTGAATTATTAAATTATTATGACCATTGACCCTAAAAGGGAGTGTCTCCACGATGGTCATGCCTTGAGCCACATACCTCACCCCAGGGAGATCCACTGTACTTCATACCCTGGCCAGTCCCTGGTTAGTAGACATCCAGCCTTAAGCCTCTACCATCCCCAAAGGGTAGGGATGTTGCTTTTCTTTTTTCCAAAGTTTAGTCCTCTTCTCTTTCCTGTCCATGCCAGGTATTGTTCGATGACTGCCAGCACCCCATTATACTACATGAGCAGAATTTAAGAGTTTTTGTATTGGTTTGATTTGGCTTGGCTTTTCCTGAGCCAGCATGTCTCTAAATAGCGCTGGCTGTCCTGGAACTCACAGTGATCCACCTGCCTCTGCCTCTCAAGTGCTAGGCCTAAAGGCATGTGTTACTATGCCTGGCAAAGAGTTCTTAACTAAACAGATTGGTAGACAGAAGATTTGATGGGACAATATGAACAATAACAGCTCCAAGGTTAATGGCTCCATCAGAACCAGTCTAAAGGACAAGGGCTGGGACAGTCACCAAGTGGAAAAGTAGTCTGGTACCCAATGTAATGTGAGTGATGTTGTTTCAAGATTTCCTAAGGCAACAGGATTAAAAATAAAAATTAACAATCAGAAAGGGTAGAATAGTGTATTTATCTTCTAGAATTTTCTGTAGTAGTTATTGTGTAGATTTTTCTGTAAATAAGTACTACAAGCTGGATGAAGTAAAACAGGAATTTATTCTGGTTCCATTCTGGAGGATAGGCATCCAAACTTGAACTGTCAAGCACCATAAGCCCACTGAGACTCTGAATCCATCCATCTTTGCTTTTTCCTACCCTATAGTAGGAGCCATCAGTGTTTTTGCTGTTTGACCTTTGTCTGTTGTCATAGGGAGTTCACTGTCTGTGTCTCTGTGTCCCTGTCTTCTTTTAAGAGCCCAGTCAGACTGAATTAAGAGTCTACACAACTCCAGAATGACCTCATTGCAAAGCATTTCTTCATTATGTCTGCAAAGGCCCCTTCTCCATGTAAGGTCACATTAACAGATCCTAGGAGTCAAGACTTAACATATCTTCTGAGGCAGCATGATTCAGTCTATACGTGGGGCCATGGAAAGAGCACAGGCCTCAGAGCTGTGGTTAAGTTGTCTCTCAGGGGTCAGATGTGTTATTTGTCCAAACAGGAGCTGCTCCAAAGTGCTGTGATTATCTGAGCTTCCCTTGATTCTAAAAATGAAATACACCTCAAGGCAAAAAACTGAAGTAACTAATTGAAACTGTGTGTTCAGATCAAAACTGCAGTTTGAGGAACCAGGGATTACATAACTAATAACCTAAGCCCTTACTGGCTCTGGCTGCATTAGGAAGCATTGCTTATGAAACAATGCACTGGGTTTAAACAGTTTCTTCATTCGGGCAGAGGATAGCTGTTCTTGTGTAACTGCTGTTCCCCACCCCCTCTCAAAAATGCACTTTGATAAATATATTTGGGAGAAACAACATGAAGGATAAGAAAATGGGAAATTTAGTTTACTCCCTAAATCTCATCTTCCCTCACAATAGTTTGAATTTTGAGGGCTACAGCAATTATTCAAGGTCTTGTTTTAGGTTAATTGCAAAATAAAGATCACCACTAAAGATTTTCAATTCACCATCTCTCTCTACATCCCCCTCCATTAGTTCTTGTCCATAATTGTACTATAACTGATGCATGAGTCATATTTATAGCTTGACTCTGTCCTCAGAATATGTCACAATGTAGGGCAGCCTTGCCCATTGATAACTAGCCAATTATCCTCATCCTTTATCCTCTCAGCTTTACTGGCTTCTGTGGTTTGACTATGCAAGTGAATGGGGAGCATCTTGCTGGGCTTCCACATTGCATTGATCCTAGGAACCCTGAATGTTGACTTCTACTCTATATCCTTGAGAGGGACAATTTAGAAGGAGCTTCACAGGTAGTCCAAATGTAAAGTTAAGGGTATCGGGAGGAGCAGAAGGAAATGGACTTAGAGGTTTAATGCACGGAGCACATCTAAACAAGACAGATCTAGTTCATCACTCATTATCTTAGTTAAGGCACCTATGGCAAAATGTGTGAGCTGGGTAGTTTATAAACAGGGGAAATCATCGTAGTTTGAGAAGCTGGGAAATCAAACATCAAGGAAAGGGGAAATTTACTGTCTAATGAATGCCCTCTGCCTCTCCGACTTGCTCTGAACCCATTGTAGAAAGAGCAATGGAACTAGTTTGTTGAGGTCTCTAACCCCATTTGTGAGGTCAGAGCACTCTTGTCTTAAGGACTTCCCAGTACCACAGCTCTAAATATTATTCTACTGGACACTGGGTTCCAACATAGGGATTTGCACTCATACCACTCACAGCAATGCTCTAGTTTCAGACAAGTCTGACAAAGGAACACGTACCACAGTTATGCAAAGACTTTGCTTCGAATGTTGACTTTTTTTTTCCTTGTGGGAAACAAGGAATGACTGAAGGCTTGCTTGGGGGACAGTGGTAAACCTGAGCAGGCATTTTTAATAAACGATCCCTTCAGCAACACAGAAGATGGCCAATGAGAGAGAAGATGCACTTCCAGAGCACTGGGGAATACTAGAAGGGCTAACTACATGACTGTGGAATCAGTAGATATGCATGTAAGATGTCAACTGTTCAGAACCAAAACCTGTTTGACATTGGCCTTGAAATGAAATTCCCGGCCCAGGAATATAAGAGAATGACGTGACCCTCTGAGTGTGTAAGGAGGACTCTTTCTATTTTGGATGTGTTGAGTTCGAGGTGACTTCAGGACAACCGAGTGAAGATGTTCCCTGGGAAGCATGAGGTCACTATCTCTGCTCTGGCTTGTTTATAGCGAAGACTCCCAAGGGCACAGACAGACGCTCTGTCCTTTGCTGAATTCAGATGTCCTGCCCTGTGTTTATTGAACCCACAGTGGTTACTCAGTAAATTCCAGTTAAGATCATCACATGGCACCTTTGATGGAAGACCCAGCAAAGCTATCAGCAGCCCTATTTAAGCTGTTCAGCCTTGGGTGTTAAGAAAACCACAAACTTAACATGTTTAATGTAGCAACTCCTAATCAGTATATTCATCTGAAATCATCTTTTCACTGCAGAATGCAAAACAGTGTTGGAATAGCTATGAAATGGGAAGAGATTTCAAAAGTTTTCTAGAACCTTCCAGAAGCTTCAGGTGCCCCCAGTAAAGAAGAATGATCAGGAAACATCCCTTACTCTGTGAAATGCGAGAGGGGAAGGGAGGGTGGAAGCTCTAATGCCAAAAGCAATCGTGTGTTCTAGATGTGCCCCTGGTTGGCACACTCATAAAAATCTGTTTACGGGGGAAAGTTGAGCTAAAGCCATGCTGTGCCCTTACAACCAGAAGTCTCAATTTCTGGTCAGCAGGGAGAAAAATATGAATAGGGCAGAGGTAAAAAAGCAGCACGCCATCTTAACCAGTGGCTATGCAGGACCGGAAGCAGCTGCTCAACCCCAGAGAGGAAGAACACAGTGGCTGGGCTCTTCCAGCCTGAGGATGCAGGGGGCAGGGGGCAACAGTGGTTTCCGGTTCTGACTGCATAGTGAACAGAAGTTCTGCTGCTGACCTTGGGTAAATCACTTTCCCTTGTACACGGTAGCGGTTTCATCTACGTTATTTTCACTCCTTTGCATGTTATCTTGTCTTTTGATTGTCTCCCCTGCAGCCTTTGTAGAACAATCGCACTCCAGATGTATAAAACAAACCTGTATTTTTTTTGGATGATGTGTCTTTCCCACTGAGAGGCACTCCTTTTCTTGTAGCTAATAATGAGAATTACCAGTGTAGATCTTGACTCACTGGTGTCAAGATGATGTGAGCTAACTGAAGGTCACTTTGAACATACTTTACCCTGCCTCCCAGGCACTGCTGATAAAGAAAAAGACAAAAGAGCAAAGACAAAATTAACTTTTAATTTCCCATGGAAGCCACAGAGAGAAACATAGCGATGGGAGAATCTCTTCAAATACACAATGGAGAATCCCACATTAAGCATCTTATCTGATTTGACTTATCAGATAAAGCCAAGCGTGTAGCTATTTTAAATCTATAGATAAAGCCCCAGCTCTTAGAACTGATAAATGTCAGTGATACTTTTTCCTATCTAATATCAGTCAAAATAACTTTCATTCCTATATTAGATGAATAAGCAAACAATAAGCTATATAAAGTTTCTATCTGAAATAGTTTTCCTTCTATGCAATTGTGTGCACCTACATGACTTAACACAATGAGTACCAATCTCCCTCTCCTTCCAATGGATTAGCTACCATGTTTTCAATATTTATTTCCAAATTCTATAGTGTCAACAAGATATTAGTTAAGAATCTGATTCTTTTTGCACTGACTTATTCCATGAAAGTACATCAATAATTGGTAAAGCATTAGCTACATGAACCAAGAGAACATATAGATGATATATAATAACTAAAGATAGCAAATATACTTTACTAAACATCCCACCCATGAATGACCTATGACATTTGAGGTCAACTGACTGGTACTCTCAGACAATAGACTTGGGAAGCATTTTCAAGTATTCATTTTTTTTTAATGTAGGCTTTTCATCTTCTCATCTTTGTTAGGCAGATCCAGATCCAAATCTCAGCAAGGTTAACATTACAAGGAAGACAAACTCTTGGCTTCAAGAAAATTCAATTTGGGAATGAAGGTTAGAAAACTATAAGAATCATTACTTTGTTCATCAACATGCTTGATCCTTATTTTACAGATGTAAATGAACTCTACACTACTATGCTTAAGTGGAATTTGTTTCATACTATTACTATTGACTATGCAGAGACATGCTTCACCTGTGATAATACAGTTTCTTAATCTCAAAGACTACTACTTAAATGTGATACAGTGTTCAAAACAGACACAAAAAAAATCATGTAGTATTGACTTCAGACTTGACATGCTCAGAAACTCTCAAGACACTTAGCATCCCTCCACAATGAGAGCTTTTGAAAACTATATAACCATCCTGCCTTACTGGAAAGAGATTTACAAAGAAAAACATTTCAAATTCTGTTGTCTTCTCATGTGTGCATATGTGTGCATGCGTATGTGTGTGGTGTGCATGTGTGTGTGGTGTGTGTATAGGTGGGTATGGTATGTGTATATGTGTGTATATTTAGTGTGTGTTTGTGTATTGTGTGGTATGTGTGTGGTGTGTGTATATGTGGGTGTGGTGTGTGTATTTATGTGTGTATATGCGGTGTGTGTGTGTGTGTGTATGTGCGTGCGTGGGTGTGTACTGAATATCCAGGGTTTTAGGCTTTAAACTTCCCTTTTGCACACATAGTATTAAACTAAAATCCTGTGCTTATTCTTAAATAGGACAACTGGAAGTAATATTTAAAATGGTCAGAAAAAGCTGACAGTGGCAATATATGCCTCTAATCTCAGCAACTGGGAGGGATGGGCCGGAGGATCAAAGATTCAAGGTCATCCTCAGCTACATAACAAGTTTGAGGTCAACCTGGGCTACATAAGACCCTGTTTCAGCAAAACAAAATAAAACAAAACACAAACAACAAAAAGGCGAGGTCAGAAAGACACCAATGGAAACAGAAATAATTTCATTTAAAATTTCTGAAACATGGAACTAAGACATAGCATTTTAAAATTACATTAGAACTCAGAAAATAACAGATAGGCAATAAATAAATGTATCAAATAAATTACAAATTCATGAACTTTCTACTGTGGATTGAATTGTGCTATCCCCAAATTCAGATGTTGAGGTCTTTTTAGTACTTCAGGGTGTGGTTTGATTTGGAAAATAAAATCTTAAAAGGACAATGACTTAAAGAGAGGCCATTAGAGTAGGCCTTGGTCTGACATAGCTGGTGTCCTTATAATGTACAGAGGGGTACATCCAGATGAATGCTAAGAAGACAGATCTTTCAGCCAAGGACACTGCCTGGGACAAGACCCTTCCCTTGTGGCTCTCAGAGGGATCGGTCCTACTGAGATTTCAGTCTTGAACTTCAAGAACTGCAAGACAGTTTTCTTATTTAAACCACACAACCTGTAGTGCTGCTACAGTAGCCAGAAACAGTGCATTCCCTATCTGTAGCTAAGCTTGCACACAGAAACGCACGCACACACGCATGCAAGCGTGCGCACTCACACACACGCACACACACACAGTAACATAATTTACATACTGCTTTGTAGACTTTATTTCTTATTCACAAAAGAACATCTTTCTATACTTAACATTAATGTTAGCGATAACACTGGAAACGCACACTGAGCAGTCATTTGATACCAGGCTCTGTTCTTATTTCTACCACTGCTGTCCTTGTTTTCCTTAAATGCACACTAACCTAACTGCTAGACAGGACTCCCTTATACAGAGATGAATTATTCAAATTGATTATGATACATCTGAAGCAGGACCTGCTATAAAATCTGTTCCATTATTTTTTTTAATGTACTGTGTGCATGTGTGTAAGTGTTATGGCTTCTAGGTAGAGAACAGGAGATGACATGCAAGACCCACTTTGCTCTCGCTGCCATGTGGGTCCTGGGGACTACATTCTGCTCACCAGGCTTGGCGGCAGGAACCTTTACCTGTTAAGCCATCTCACCGGCCCTCATTTTGTATTTAAACCAATAACTCTGTCATGAACATATTTGTATCATAATCGAAGTACACACATACTGCCTTATAGAGATGAAGGTCTGTGGCCCTGTAAATTGAAAATTATTATTATATTATAAACATAAGTCAGTACATTTAGAGAGAACAAATATTTATAATCTATATGATTTATTATGCAATATTATCTTATGCATGCCTAACCCATCCACCCATCTACTCTCTTCATATATATCTATATAGATATATACACACACATTCAAAGACAGAGAGAAAAAAAAGAAATTACTTCCCAGATAGTCATATAGTTTCCATTTGTACCATCAGTATATTAAAGTGTCTATTTTTCCTCCACCTCTTCCCTTTCTAAAGCCAATCAGTTTTTAGATAGCCATTATGTGTCTTAACATGAGTGACATTGACTTCTCATAAACCTGAACTCTGAAGTATATCCTTCATTCCTTCTTGTATTTTAGAGGAATATTAGACTTATATTTGCAGCTGAGATGTTGCTGATATGCCTTCCACAGGGGAGATGTAAACATTTCCTCCCTCCCCTTTGCCTAAGGTCCCGATGACAAATCGAAGTTCTCTCTGGATAACCACTGAGTTTATTAGGTTTACTCACAGAGTAGTTGGTGAGCAGTTACTGGCAAGAATATGGCTGGCTTTAAAGCAGCCACCCTGGAAGGTCTTCATTCAGCATGAATGATGACTCCCCATGGATGAACAGATGGGGTCCCCAGCCCTAGGCCTACGCAGTCTATATACTCTAGCCCTTTGCCAAGTGCCAAGTTCATGGTTATTAATGGCAGAATTGTATACAACTGGTTGGGAGAGGTGACTGGGTACTCTGACACACTCCATACTTTCCTTCTATGAGAGATGTTGATAGTCCACAGCCCAACTATGCTGATATTCTGAAGTCAGGCCCAGTTGAACTCCTAAAGATGGTGGCAGTGTGGCTCATGGGACAGATCTGTGCAGAGCGATCACAGTGAAAGCCTTATCTTTCAGTTAGTCTTAGGATTTTCTATTCTCCCAACGTCCCCCTCCCCTGTGTCAGAACTGCCACCAACAATCCCATTTGTTCACCCAGAATGCCTCTCTTCTGCGCTAGGGTCTTATTTGTGGCCATCTCCATCAAAGAGAGCCCAAATGCAAATGAGCGCACAGGCCAGGAGTGTGCCTGGGAAGGAGGTAAGCACACGCAGCCGGCTCCAACGGAGACTTCTGTACCACAGAACTTGTTTGTAAGTATTCTACCTACAATAGAAAATAGACGAGACGATTCGGAAATAAAGAAGGGCTGCCTGCTCTCAGAAGCCAGTTCTCAGTAAATCAAGCAGCGTTCCTTCCTGCCTGAAACAGTCCATGTGCACGCTCTCCTTTCTTTCACCATCCATCTTTTTCGAGCCTTCTGCAGGGCGCAAATGCTACTACGGAGATCTACCTTCAATATGTGTTTTCTGAACTCTCTCTCTCTCTCTCTTCATCCCCTAAGTGGCTCCCTTTTCATATACCAATACTCCACTTTACATAAATCTCCATATGGCACTTGTAATATCTCTTAATTATTTGTGTGTGTATCTGCTTCCCACACCGGCTGTGGGAATCATTTGTCTCTGTAGTTTCGGTGCCTGGTCGCAGACAAAGGCTGGCATACAATAGCCACAGGGTTGTAACTGCCCCACATGCTGAGGGCACATTTGAATGAAGGTATTTATTTTGTCCTTGTATCTAAGGGTACATCTTGAGAAACCTTGGGGTGTTCACAGTCAGCTATGTGGAAAGAAACTAATGTACTAGTTTAAGCATAACAGAGCAGGTCGTGCATATGTGAGATCTCCAGTGGGCTCTGCTATAAACGCATGCATGCAAATGTGAAGATTATAAATATCCCAGATCTCCACATCTCCACCAGCCTCAGGTTTTCCCTCTAATCTGAACAGGCGGTGGGGGAAGGGCAGTTACTGCATGATCTCTAGGTGCTTTAGATTTGGATTTGACTCGGGCAAGGCTGGATGCACAGTGCCTTTCTTGCTATTTCGGGGGCAGGTTGAGCCTGGTGCTGCTCGCGTCACCGCGCCAGCGTCTCAGAGATAGCCTGCTGTTTACACACAACAGTGCTGCCCTGCCTCTGCTCGCTGATCCTATCAGACATGGTTATTTCCAGCTGTCTTCAGGAGCAGACAGCTGCTGTGTCCAAATTTGCCTGCTTCACCACTGGAGAGGGAACCGATGAGAGTCAAACTCTGTACAGCTCAGGGAATCCTGAGCAAATGCTTGGGAGTATTTAGCCTCCCGGGGTCAGAGAACTACATGTATGTGCTAACTTGGAACCACGGCCTTTTCACCTTTCCATTATTAGGTTTGCAAATTCTTCCCTAGTCAGCTCCAGCCAGAATGAGGGGAGATGGTCCAAGACAGTTAGGAAAAAGTTCACAGTGTAGAGGAACTTAGAAAAATAAAGGAAGTGCACAAATTTATAATCTGATAATAATATTTTTGTGGGTACATGCATGTATCCCCAGAGATCAATAGCTAACTTTATAAGAGGGTAGGGTATAGATAGCAATCAAGATGAAGACCACCAGGAGCTAAAGCTATGCAACAATTTAAGAAGGGTGCAGTAGCAATGTCCCGTGCAGTGTTAGGTATGGTTTGTAAGGCCAAGTTTGTGGGCAGAAAGTTGAGAACTTAGAAATGATGAGAGCAATGGTGACATCTGTGTGTGGTCAGTGGGACTTGGTCCTATCATCCAAGGAGATCTGATGATCCAGGAGCTCTAGGAAGCTCACTAAAATGGTGATGAAAAGGAAATAGACAAAGCCGCATAACATACTGCGTTAGGGCCAAGAGCTCTTTAACCAGGTCCCGAGTGCCGAGAACCAGAGGAGACTGTCACCCATTTCCTCCCCACGCACACTGCCAGAGCAGCTTGTAGCTCATGCCACACTGGAGGAACCCTTTCTTGCAAAGGGGTGACCTCATTGCCAGTGAGGTATCAGGAGCAACTCAAGATTTATGTTGAATTTAAAAGGCTCCAGTGTAAAATATTTATTTAACCTCTTCTACTTGGCTTTTCTTGTCTGTCTATCTATCCATCTACCTACCTATCTATATATGGTCTCATGTATTTCATGTGGCCTATTTTCTATCCGTCTGTCTGTCTGTCTGTCTGTCTGTCTATATACAAATCTATGGCCTTGGCTATTTCAGGATGGCCTTGAACTCTAGTCTAGACAAGGATGAACTTGAACTGATGATTTCGACTTTCTACTCTTCCTGCCCCTCCCTCCTGCTTGCTAAAATGACAGTCACACAGCAACAAGCCCATTTCTGTGTTCTGGAGATAGAATCAAGGACATTACACACACTAAGTAAGTACTCTCCCAATGAACTGCAGCCCTATTGGCTTCTCCTCCGTGAAAGGATCTCAAGGAGTTGTTTAGATACTGGCTTCTTGCAATTGCTTAAATGCACTAAAGGATTTCTGCTTTCAGTCCTAGCAACACAAGAATTATTTTTCTCCAAAAGTTTGAAATGGCTCTTTGAGATGTACAAAGAATTGTGTTTGGCCTGACAGAGAATGTTCCTTACCCTAAGGAACTTCTAGCCAAACAGGAGAAATTCAGGCCCCCATGGAGCATCAAAAGAGAAGTCATTCATGATTCTTTTAATAAGGAAAAGATTGCCAGGTATAGTGGTGCACGCCTTTAACCCCAGCATTTGGAGGCAGAGGCAGGTGGATCTCTGAGTTCGAGACCAATATTGTTGACATAATGAGTTCCAGAACAGCCAGAGCTACATAGTTAGATCTTGTCTCAAGACAAACAGAAGAATGGAAAGGTTTATGTGAGCTGATATGCAGGCAGGAACGATTATTAATAAAGAATGGTAGCAAAGATAAAACTGGAGTCTCAGGGAGAGTTCGTCTAAAGTGTTTATTTTTAAAATAATTTTTAAATGATTTTAGTTTTGTGGTAATTTGGATTAAATCCAAGGTCTCACATGTTTTAGACAAGTAGTCTACCACTCGGCTACATTCCCAGCCCATTTAAAGATAAGTTCAAACATCATCGAATTTTCATAAAAAGATGCAGTAATGATAAACGATAGTTACATAACTTCATTCAAAATTATTTCTGTTTTCGTGTGTGTTCATTGTTAACGTTACAAATTCATAAATGCCTGGAAACCTACATATCATAAAGAGATCCAGCCCTTCGATTTCAGTCAGCATTTACAATAGGTTCACAAGCTGGCAAATTATTCTTACTTGGCTATAAATTATTGCAGAACATTTTGAAATAACAACCACACCATTTTAATATGCCTGCCAAGTGCAATGAAATATCTACCAAATAGATTTTCTGCCTGAATTTGTTGAGAAAAATGTAGTTATTTTTAGAGAGTCTTGAGAAATTTATTTTCCAGACACTAGTTTTCTAGCATTTTGAGAGACCTGAGCAAAGTCGCGTGGTAAGGAAACCACTGCACTGGAAGAGATTCCACAGGGCCATGCTCCCTCTTTAGATTCTCTTGGCCTCTGGGTTTTCCCACTAAGGCAAATACTCCTCTTTAAGCCAATTTCATCATCCGAAACACAGACATATTTATCCCCTGACCAGTGACTTTCCTTCAGGAAAATACATAAATAGTAACTAACACCAAGTGTTTGAAGCTATGCTGGATGCTAGACTCCTGAGCCACAAAAGGCCTCATCTTGTGTGTGGCAGCATCTCTCCCCATTTTGTAGCTAAGAAAACTGAAAGGCAGAGGTAGCTTGCTCAAGTTCACAATATTTGAGTATCAGAGTTAGGGGGATCCAAACCCACTAATAAACCTGAGACTCGGACTGCAGAATCGCTGTCACTCAGCCTCACCTGGCTTCTGAAAGAGAGCAAAAGCTGCAAAGGCCTCAGGAATATCAGACGCAAGGGCGTGAGAGCAGTGCTTCATACCAAGGATTGCAATCAAGGTCATTTCAAACTAGGCTGTCGTTCCTCTGCTTTATAAAGCTTATATCTAAAATTGTAATCCAGACGCTGTATTTTAGGGGACTTAAAGACTGTTGAAGTGCTATTTCACTTAGGGAAACTAAAATCTGGGACTCCATTTGAAATAAAGATATAAGGGAAGTACAACCAGAAACTGAACAGGATGATTTTCTCCAAGTTTTGGTTGTGACAGGCACACCGCAGAAGAGCTGAGATGTAGTTTATGTAGTAGCAGCAGAAATGTCAGCGAGGCTTAGCATTGTTAATATCGCACCATTTTAAATTAATATATTATTGTGTTCTACTCACATATTGAAAAGTGAATTACTCATGTGTTATATGATCCTGAATATTTAAATATACATACCTAAAAACATAAAAAGGAAAACTTTCCATCCCTTCCTATAGCCAACAGTGTTGTACGTTACTGTAGTCACACCCAAGGAGACCATTAAACTGACAAGCTCAATTCAGATTCCAGTAACCATGCAGAATGTTTATTTTATGATTATTTTTGGCCCCGAATATCATCTCCTGTGCCTCTGTTTCTATTTTATTTTAAGTTGCTTTGTTGAACTTCCACAAGACCCTCTCACGTATTCTCTAAAGTTCAATGTAAGTTTTTAAAAATCCAAAAGGAAAGAATGGGCTCTCTGAATTGACTCAGCAGGTAAAAATCTCTGGGGACCAAGTCTGAAGACCTGAGTTCAATGCCTGGGCCCCAAGTGGTGGGAAGCAACACGCTATTGCCATGTGCTGCCCTCTGGCCATGCGAGTCCAGTTCCTTCCCAGCTGTAGTACAGGGACTGGTTTTCCCCTCCCTCTTATTATGGTCTCGTCTTTCTAGTCCATGTCTCAGATGAAATTCATGGTCAGTCAAAGACATTGGAGACAATTGTTGCAACTGCCTCATAGAACACAGGCCAAAGCCAAGTCCAAAGGCTCTGACTTACAACTAGGGGTTGGCAGAGACTAGAACCTGAACAAGACCTCCTATTCCAGTTATGCCACAGGACAACATCGCCTGTTCTTCCAGAAGATTTCAGAATACAGGACCCCAGATCCTCTGCTTTGACCCAAAAGCCAATACAGTTATTTCTCAAATTGCAACATACATCTGTAACAGAGTGTTTAACCAACCTCATCTGTAGGTAAGTCCCATATTCTAGTGTGCGGACATAAGGTCAGAGGGTTGTTGGAAACCTGTTCCCTTATCTGATAAGGCTGTGTGCAGGACTGGACCTACTTCTTAAACTCAGCCACTGATCAATTTAAAGAGATGCCATACAAGCCTCTTCCTGGTCTCTTGTTTTGTGGGTATTTGTTTTTTGTTTGTTTGTTTGCTTGCTTGCTTGCTTGCTTGTTTTTTGAGACAGAGCTCCACTATGTAACTCAGGATAATCTCAAACTCACTACAAAACTCAAGTCGAACTCATATTCACAGCAATTCTCCTGCCTCAATCTCCTGTGTACTGAGATTCCGGTATGCACCACTACGGCAGGCTCTTAATATGTCCTTAAATCTAGTTTTCTTCTTGTCATGGGGGAAACCTGGTATGACTGCCAGTCAGGCATGAAAAGTTTTTGCACCCCAATAAGCCTCTCCACCGACACAATAATCCAAATCAGACCAAATTAAACAGAATTAGAAAAAGTGCAGGTTTAATGGATACAGACGCCCCAGACGGTTTTCCAGCCCCCAGAGAGGAGGCAGGAAGGAAGACCTGAAAAAACCACGTGTTTGTTCTCTTGGGGACAATTTAAATACCCTGTGGGAGTGGTCTTGAGCATTTCTGGGGAAGGGTCATTGTTTGGCAGGCTTTCTCAAGGGTGGAGTCTGGACTGAGGCAACTCCCAGAGGAGGGGACTTGGGATGGAAATTCCACCCAAGTATTCCAGATTCTTTGGGTATATGGATGCCAGGGGCTGGGGTGAGACTTCCACCCAAACATCACAGACTCTTTGGGTATATGGATGCCAGGGACTGGAGTGAGGCTTCCACCCAAACATCCCAGACTTTTTGGGTATATGGATGTTAGGGGCTGGGATGAGGCTTCCTACCAAACAAGGCTGTCCACCCTGAAGAGGAATCCTGAGAATGAGCTTACCTACTGAAATGACTTACAGCACATAAGTGCAACATTTTTAGGAACAATGGAGCACTTGCTTAAAAGACATGCCACCTTGATTAAGTGACTGAGGGTTGTTCCCTGAGGAATGTGAATACAGGGGACATCTGAGAGATCAATACTCCTCCTGGAGAGAGGTCACTGGACAGCAAGACTTGTGGTCTAGGACTTGGGAGTTCATACACACTAGGATCAGACCTCCAGCTCCTGTGTGCCAGCTTGCAGCTCATAAACAGCCTATATTTAACAGTAATCATCAGGACTCCAAACCTGAACTGCCTTAGGGTAAGTGGACTGGCTGCAGAATTCTGTAACAGCAATCACCACTTGCATAGAGGCACCACGGTGCAGCCCGAATCAATCTGCCTTCATTTCTGTTTGGGAAATGGTACTTAGTTGATATGGGATTCCTCTCTGTATGCTGTGAATATGTTTTATTACCATTGGTTATTAAAGAAGCTGTTTTGCCAATGGCTTAGTGGGAAATCTGAACAGAGATATAGAGAGAAAGTAGGTGGAGTCAAGGAGACGCCACATAGCTACCGAAGGAAAAAGATGCCCGCCTGGTGGTGATACATAGAGTAATATAAATGGGTTAATTTAAGATAGGAGTTAGCCAGGAATATGTCACTCATTGGCCAAGCAGTGCTGTAATTAATGTAGTTTCTGGGTGATTATTCATGTTAGAGAGGCCAGGAAATAAGCAAGAAGTCTCTGTCTACATTTGGTGAAAGACAGGCTTTCTTCTCTTTGGGTTTTTAGAAACCAGCGACAAGAAGAAAGCTGCTGAGTAAAAAAGCACTTATGACACATGTGTCTTGAGCAGTTAACTAAAGTTAAAGAAAAGTGTTTCCACCCCAAGATTCATAGTCTGTTCATCTAGGCCAGAGGTTCCCCCTAACTATGGCTACATCAGGAAAACTATGGCCGCCATAAAGTCCCTAAGATTATATCATTTCTTTCATATTTATGTGAAGAGAGGGTAGAACATTCCCCAAATGATCTCATTCTCTTTCTGTCTTGTCTCTTCTCTGATATTTCATGAGTCAAAGGTGACATCTTCAAGGGTATATGGACTTAGTTAACAAAACTGGGCTCTCCTTTGCCTAATTTCGGTCAGGGCATCTGCAAGATGTTTAATGTAGGTATTGACATTCACACAGCAATACTCCCAAGGAAGGCCGTAAAGCTTTGTTCAACTGTTTGTTTGTTTGAGACAGTATCTCACTATGTGGCTGTAGCTGTCCTGGAGGTCATTATGTAGGCCAGACTGACTCTGTCTCTCCTCTCCCTCTCCCACTGTAGTACACAATGTAATTTTTAAGTCAGAAACAAAAAAATGGTGAATTGCTATAATGAACCCAGAAACATCTATGAGGAAAAGACAGCAAACCTTTGTAGTATTCTGGCTTCAAAGGTTGCTTTTATTTAGGGACCACAGTGTAAATTTCTCTTGGTAATTACTTTACATTTGACTTTCTGTTTTACTTAAGTCATTGCCTAGTGACCTATGCTGCGGTTTCTTGGGTGGCTTTTCCAATCTGTGCCAGATGCCCACTGTCCGGTCTTACTCTTCTGCTGTGTACCTGCTAGGAACGCTTACCTCCCTTTCCAGTCAGCTCCACCTTTCTCCAGCCACCACTGTCAACTTCCCAACAAAGATTTCTCCTCACAGCCACTAGGGTCTTGCCTCACTCTCTCTTCTGAACGTTCTGGAAACACTTTTGTTTTTGGTTTCTTTCAACATAAGCAATTAATCATGCGCATTTATGACCTGCAATCTCCAAGAACATTTCAGGGTGTACTCATTGGAAGAGTTCATGAACTAGTAGGCAAAATGCCAGTACAGAGTTAGGAATACTGGACACTTCAATATTCATGAACCTCGCAAACACTGCCTGAGTCTCTCTGCACGGATACACTTAAATGTTCTGATTTGGGGGCAAGGTACAAAGTGGACAGGATCATTTTAGGAACTTCTACTTTCTTTCCAATCTGCCTTTCCCACAAATACTTTTTTTTGTTTTTGTTTTTGGATTCCTATCCTAACCCAGTTTATTACCTGCTACAATTTCAAAGTTGACTTAGGCCAGAAATATTATTGGGCAGAAAAAACTTAGGGTTCATAGTCCTGACTGGCAATGTGGCTATAACTTGTTTTGGGCATGAATGAGCATAGGAGTTGAAACTTGAGAGGAATTCCATTACTGTGCTAACAGAAATGCAAAGTGAGAGAACATAGAGCCATCGTTCATTACAAAGCTACATTCTAACAGTGCAACTCCAACATGTGCGAGCGACATGGCTGCTTGTGAGCAGCCAGAAATCTGATGCTTAATAAGAATTCTACAAATTATTCACGAGTGACAATAACTTCCTCAATGAGCAGTGACTGAAAAGAGTTATAAGTGTTCCTACAGACCTTAAATCCAAGCAGCAAAACCAACTAAATATGCAAATAAGAGAAATATCAGATGGGAACTGCTAATCAAATAATGGAAGCCCTTTTGAATGGCCATGTTAGATCTTTATGGCATCCTTTTTAACGTCTAACCTACCAGAAAAACATGGGTTTTCCTTCATAGTTTCTGTACAGCTAAATTTTCAGGATTCACAAACATCTTGCAAAGGTTGACAAGTGGGGCTATAAACTGTGCAGCAGGCTTCAGGCAAGGGCGTCTCGTGAGGTTTTTAAATTTGGCACTATGGGTCTGTTGACTTTGGCAGCATTACAGGTTCATATTTTTATGTGGTTTTATGTGTTTGGACTATTCTTGAGTAATTTCAACAACAGACTTTCTTGCATCCCAAGCATGTATGCACCCGAAGGTCTACTCTTCTATCCTCCTTATTTAGCCAGGACACACACTCTCTCTCTCTCTCTCTCTCTCTCTCTCTCTCTCTCTCTCTCTCTCTCTCTCTCTCTCTCTCTGTGTGTGTGTGGGGGGGTGTATGTGTGGGGTGTGTGTGTGGGGGTGTGTGTGGGGTTGTGTATGTGTGGTGTGTGTGTGTATGTACTCAAGTTTAGCATGCATGAAGGTGAGAATACAGCCTGGGGGTGGATTTCATTCTCTCCTTTAACCATGTGGGGCCTGGAAAATCTTAGGTCAGCAGCAAGCGCCCTTCCCCACTGAACCTCTGACTCTTCTCTTTTGGTTTGGCATTTCTTCATGCTATATTCTAGTTGAGGCTCTCTACCAAGTGTTCTGGCCCATTCTTGAGATGGATTTTATCTCTGAGCTTATCTGACTGGTTTGTAGTGCTAATATCACAAAGAATAACCTGTTTTCATTTTCACTAGAGGACAAGAGCTGGGGAAAAGATGTATTTCTCTCAGCAATTCCACTAGGAAAAATGACAACATTTTTCCTGAACCCTTCTACAAAGAAATTGCATTGTCCTCACCAAAGAGAATGAGATTTACAGTCAATTCTTTACTATCAAAATATTTCCAAGAAAGAATAATTTTTGAGTAATAGAGTCAAACCTATTTCCATAAAAGCAATCCTTCCTTCCTGGCCATTCCAACCCAGCATTATAGGAGAACCAACACTCAGCTCCAAGGGTGTCGCCACAGCAACATCCCAGGTGACACATTCAACCAAGATGACCAAGAGAAGCTTTGTGCTGAGGTAATTGATAAAGGTCTAGATGGAACAAAAGTGGTATTCATCCTGGGCTGGTGGGACAATGCCACGGGCCACATAATTTACAAACAACTGAACTTTATTTGACTCATGGTTATATGGGTGGGGAATTCAAGATGGAAGGGACAGCCAAGTGGCCTTGGCCTTCATACTGAATCACAGTATAGCAGAAGGCACCACAGTGTGCTTGAGGCAAGGGCAGGGGAGGGTGAAATTCATCCTTTCATCAAGTACTTTCTCTCTTTAGCTAGACATCTCTCAAGATAACAGCCTTGAACTTAACGGATTAAGTTCATAGCATCTTGCTTAGCTGTCTCTCATTAAGGCCCCACCTCCCCAAACTGTTGAGCTGAATACTAAATGTCCAACACATGAGTAGTACAGAGTAAAATAAAGCCAGTCAGGGATGGTGGAATACCAGGGTGGGGTGCTCTTGACACTTTTGAGGTTGGAAGGCCAGAGAAGGGAGAACTGTTAAAGATTCAGATGTAGGAGGTGTGTGAAGTACACACCCTTGTGGTGCTCCCCTGTTATCTTACAGCTTAGTAGAGCAGGAGTTGGAGGAATAGAGACCCCAGATTCACTGTCCACAAGTTGGCATCTCCCCTTAGAGTTTTTAGAAAGTAGTAGAACACCAAAGAGTGAGAAACACTACCTGTGGTGTTGGGCAGGTGAGCCCAGGTTCCGTCACTGAGGTAAGTAGCCATGAAGAGGAAAAGGAGCACTCCACCAATGAAAATCCTAAGGTCCTGGCCCTTGCCTTCTTTGGAGGGACAGCTGGGTGGGGGGAGTCGTCAGAAGCCTCCCAGTTCCTGTTGCTCCTCCCTTAATTCCAAACTTCCAGTCTTAACAGAAAAATTGAAAAACAGCTCCCCCCCAATTTTTTTTTAATTCTCACATCTTCCTTTTCTTTTTTCCTTGATAAGTTTCTTGGGTGGTTAATTTTCTCATAGTTATTTTTTTGTAAAGATTTGTGCCTGAAGATACGGCTCAGGTGGTGGAGTACTTGCCTAATGTACACAAAGTTCTGGGTTCCATCCCCACCCAGCACTGCATGGGACAGGTGAGGTAGCACACCCCTGTAATCCCAGCTCTTGGGAGGTGAAGGCAGAAAGATCAAAAGTTCAGAGTCATCCTAAGCTATATGGGAAGTTTAAGACTAGCTCGGGCTACATAAAACCCATCTCAAAACAAAAGAAACAAACAAACAAAAAAAAACAAAAAAACAAGTTTTCTAGTTAATCAAAATGTTTTGCAGTCTGGAGGTGAACTCAGTGATACAGCCCTTCCCTGGAAGTCATGATCAAAACATAACTTTTAAAGATAAAAACAGTAATGCACTAGTATGGATATAATCTAGGTGTGCCAGATTAGAAAACTATTTCGCTGTTATATGGTACTATATACAATATCAATATGAAAGTGAAATGCTTATTATATTCACTTTCCATTCTTTTTCTGGGTATGGTAGTACCATTTATCATCATTAAATAGCATTGACAGACTCCCTGAGGGGGCTACACATATGTGTTTATGTCCCTCTAGCATCTGTGTCTTTGATTGAGCACTGATTTCTCTGAGACCATTTGCATTTGGATTTTGTGTTAAGCACTATGAGTGGTATTTAGTGGCTTTTAAATACTAATCTTCCCCAGTCATCTGAAGAACTGTAGAGTTGAGAGATGAGAAAACGTAAGTTCCGAGAAGTTAATAAGCTGCCTTGAGTTATCCAGATAATATACAACAATCAGGAGTTAGCCTGGTACCTGAAGCCTTAACACACTGAATTGTTACATGAAAGTCCATAAGCCTATAAAGGTCTTTCTATAAGATCTGCTTAAAAAGCACCGAAGACGTTCACTGTGCTGTTATCATCAGTATCAGCATGATGATGCTGGAGAACATAGTCTCTACTTTGACCTAAGTTACACTATAATGCAAGATAGAAAAGAAAAGGATCATTAGACAAGGATAAAAATATCTAGGGAGGTGGTGGCCCACTGAGCGACGGACAGGGTTACAGTGCCAAGAGATGAAAGGCTGTCACTCCAGGTGGGGAGAGGGTCATAACCGGAAGCAGCAGCAGCGTGGTTGGAGCACACAGGGTGTGGACAAGGATCAACAAGGAATTTAATGAATGGAGCACGGGGAGGTGTGGGAGCGAGAGAAGAAAAGACTGGTGAGAAGTTGAAACCTACTGATTAATCTACATAATTATACCACCATGCCGGACACATTTCCAGCACTTGTTGATGCGAGAGCTCACCAAGTGTCATGATGAAATTCAAAACACTGTCTACGGGATCTCCCTGATCTAGCAGCCTCGTGACTTCACAGAAAAGAAATTGGAGCCAAAGTTACTAACTGTTTGTTTGTTCTGGAACATTTTCCACAATAGTGTCAGTGTTAACCCCTTGAAGTTCAAATCTGGTTGGGCTACATTTTCCTCAAAGTACTTTGGCCACAATTCCAAAGTCAGCACGTTAATCCCTTTAGGCATCAGAATCCATTCCTCAGCATCCTTCTTCAGAATCCATTCACCATAAACACTCTTCCTTTACATATTTACCACTGGCTGTGCCATCTCCCAGGTCCTTCTCTGCGGTCCTTCTGTGAAAATGTTCTTGTAGCCTCCTTCATAGACTGCCCCGAGGGCCCTGAATGCCCCAAGTGCCATTTGTTTCATTACTCTTTGGGTGTACTTGCCATAGATGTCTAGAACATTAATTTAAAACCCACAGAATTTTTATTTGCTTCCACATTCCCAATTCCTGTAACAGAGCAGGTAATCAATGATAGGGTCTGTAAGTGAAAGAAAGTGTGGACTCGTGGCATATTATTTCCTGGGGGAAACTTAACTTGCTAAGCGACAGCCTTGAAAGTTTCACACTGCTCTGATCTTAGATGGGGATACTTGCATCGCCAGTGCGGGCAGCTCAGACTACACTGGCTCCTCTCTCCAACCAGTGAGACATTTGCAGAGACCACTTCCATATTCTTAGCCTGCCCATAGGTTTGTAGTGGGATCTCACCGCTACAGCATCTGTGTTCTGTTTAAATATTTTCCAAATGTGCTTCACCTTAGCTTGTAGATTTATTTTATGGGATTGCTTTTAGAATGTGAACTCCCGATTTCCTTACTACAATCTTGTGTCCTATCTAGTAGGTGTTAAGATTACAGCCCTTGTTTTTTTTTATACCCCAAGAATTAATAATAACTGCTCCAGTCACTCAGGTTCCGAAGAAGGTTCTCTTCACTAGTAACAATGATATTTTCCCTTGAAATTGCTGTGTAGGCAAGGATGGCTTTGAACTTCACTTTTTCTTGCTTTCACATCCCTGGTACTGAGATTGCAGGAGCACACCATCATACCCATATATCAAACCCAGCACGTTGCCTATCCATCCAAAGCACTCTTCCAACTGAGCCACATCCCCAGGCTGAGAGTTGGCGTTTCTTTCAGTCATTTCTTCCACCCTGTTACTTGCAGAACTCATTGCTAAATCTTTTTTTGCTAAGGGCCAAGGCCATCTTCATCAATGCTTGTCCAGCTGTACATTAGAGGTGATCATATTGTTCATGTTACTGTCTATAAATTCCCACATAAGACTTTAATTAATTAAGAAATGAGCTTTATAATATCTCTTTTCAAAGATAATTTCCCAAATAGTCAAAATCTTACATAAAAACAATTTATCCTCCCATGATAATTCTCTTTGGCATCCAATGAGTTAACTTGTACTTGAGGTCATATTGCTGGATATCTAAAGTGAGACAAAAGCCACAGGTCTGTGCTACTCCTAGGAACCAGGAAAGGGAGTGCTCAGGGAATCAGTTGGGTGATCAGTAAATCACTTATGCAAATTAACATCATGTTTACTCATGCGAAGATAACCAGTCACCTAGATCTTATTTTACATCATTTCAATTACAAAATCTACTGATATCTGAGATTAAAGCTCTGAAAAATTTATGACAACCAGTTGGAACACAGGGTTCATAAGGCAACTAGTAAACAGGTCACTTCAAGGAGCAGGGGTGGTTTTGAGAGGAGTGTCCTATGACACAGACAGAGTTCTCTGGGTCCAAACTATCTTCTTCTAACGTTAGGGTCATGTGAAAGCGCAGGAAGGAGGGAGAGTGAGAGTCAAAGTCAAACAGCCTGGTGTCAGATACCGGACCTGGTTGCTATAACAACCTGTGAATTGTTCAGAGTGAGTCATCAAGGCATCATCCTCTCGGGTCACTTGCTTGTTCTCATTGCCAGGTTTTGCTCCTCTGAAGAGAGGAAAGAATAGCATCTTATGAAGATAGGGCTGGAACACACAAGGTAGACACACAACTCAGACAGGTCTGTAGTCATAGAAGACGCAATGTGAATAGAATATCGAAATATTATTGTCAAATTCACAGCAGTCATGCACTCCTTCTTACATTGAATACACACAGGTATCATTATTATTTGAGAATGCTGTAAGGAAATATTGACTTGGGTGGCTTATAAATAACATAAATATATTTCTCTAAGTTCTGGAGGCCAAATATAGGAGAGCAAGGTATTAAAGTGTATTGTGTTCATTTATTCCACAGAGCGTTCCCCAAATGCATGAGCCTGGGTAATTTATAAAGAAAAATGATTTGTTTTTGTCCAGTTCTAGAAGTACTGAGCAGAGGCAGGTGTGAGCTGGAGTCGGGTGAAGACCTTCTGATAGGCAATCAAGGTGGCCCAAGTATGTGTACAGAAGAGATTACATGAGCGACAAGAGGTCAGAGATGGGGGCACAATCTAGGTCTTTTACAACCACCCACTTTCATAGAAAATCACCCAAATCCCAAGAGTCTCACATTACCCCTTCTGATGGCAGTTCCCACAGTGATCAACTTACCTCCCACCAGACAACATCCCATGACTGTTGTACGACCTCTTAATGCTTCTGCCTTGTGGATTAAGCTTTCAATGCATAAATACTTTGGAGCGATAACACAACATCCAAACCATGGGCATTTTGTTTGGTTGAAGCTCTCTATAGTCTGTGACAGCCATCTTATCTGGGATCTCCTCCTGTTAGAATGAGAACAGCAATAATCCTATCATGTGGCTTTAACCTCACAGTTTTACCCAAAAGGCCCAACCTTTTACCATCATCACATTAGTTAAGACTTCAGCACATACATTTAGAAGGGATATAGCATCATGGATTAAGTGCCTCTTTCTACTGTCTATCTAGGGCAGCCTTTTCTCTGCAACCTATATTGGTAAGAAACTTTCCATGGCCATTCCATTGTATTTGGCATTTTTCAAAGAATATATGGGCCATCTTCACACAGCATTTTGTTTATGAGTAGACACCAAATTCTTATTTGACTTATTTAAACAGAACTTCACTTCCTTTTCCATTAGGAAGTTTGAATGGACCAAAAAAAGGAATAGTACCAAGTAATATTAATGTTAAATTTAATGAATAAGATGTAATTACTTAGCTAAAAGTATTATTTATAAGCATGATCATTATAAATAAAAATATGTTTTACCATCTGCCTATATCAGGCACTATATATCAGCATTTTAGAGTTTATTACAGCTTAATCACTGCAAGGTAGGATGTCACGATTTTTTTAAATTAATTCATGTAGAGTGAGGTAGTCTGTGAAACTAAGCAACTTGCCCAAAATCATAGTTAGCTAGAATTGGCTAAACTATAGTTGGTTTCTTAGTGTGTCCAATTTCAAAGATTCTTTTCTGTGCCATCATTATTTACACACACAGCAGAGTTCTGGAGTAACGATATCCCCCATTCTCCTCATTCAAGGAGGGGAGCTGGTCTCCTGGATCCCAGGTTAAAAGGGAGGATGTTGTTTCCTTTTTTCTTACAGCTGCCAAGCAAGAAGCATGGATGTCAAATAATTGTCATTCAACATTATTTCCATCCTCTTTTCCCCCTCAAATTGATTCAACTCTGGGAACAAGTGGATGAATTGGTTCTAGCTCTGGAGCACCAGGTCTAGTCAAACAAAATAGCCTATATCAAACTTTACTTCCTTTCTCCATTTATTTACCCATCCAATCAACCATGAATGTTTAACCAACAGATGTTTCTGCCCAACACCGTGAAATGTGTTAGGGATTCAAGGAAGTAGAGCTTGCTTTCAGAGAGACCATGTTGGGTAGGGAAGGAAAAGGAAACTATCATATCCATGGGGCGTACAAAAGGGCCAGTGACACGGCATGAGAAGACGAGATCAACTCTTCTTGAAGGTTGGGAGGAGATGTCAAAGAAGACTGGCTGCCACTACAGGCTTGAAGACTCAGGAAATTTCAGATAGCCAAGCTAGCTTGGCACAAAGCATGCTGTTTTTACGGGAATTGGTGAACTGAAGTATCATTGTGCTTCTTTCAGTCCATCATGGGACTAAAGATTGATGGGTGGCACTTTTCTTCTCGGCAATACTGTGGAGCTTCTTGGCTATGTGATAGTGTGCTTCTTCCTAGGATCTATCATCGTTCTGAGACACGGTGTTAACTCTTCCAAGTCATCTATAATCTTTCACATGACATCCCCCATGTGTGCTCCAAGAACACAGTCATCACGTTTCAGAAAATTTCAGACGACTCGCCCACAAACGTGTGATGACATGCCTAAGCTCAAATTAAAATCTGTCTGTAGAATGATGGCCTGCCAGGACAGAGTGGAGACAGGAAGCATCTGATGCTTTTTAAAGCTCCAGAGCAGAGAAGAATGTGAATCTAAGTGGAGGGGTTGAAAATAGCAGTGTGTTGCCATTAGCAGCTGTGGCTGCAAATCAAGGGTCAATCTCATCTAGGCAGTGTGGACAGGTCTCTCTGACATGCATCATTCTTATCGGCACTGAATGCACGCATGGTGATAGAATAATTAGCACTGTTTTCAAACAGAGACTCAAGTCCTGGGTATGAGCTTAGAGAAAATATCTATACAATGCCTGGAAAAGCTGTCTACAATGAAACCTATCCAGCCCTTTCAGTATTTTCTTTTTCACAGTATATATGCTGTGTATGACATAAGAAAGGTTAAGCATTTTAGAATTACATTTCACACATTATATTGATAAGTCAATGTAACATAGCTCTTATGGTCAATACTTTATAGCCACATTTCCATGACTGATCAGTTTTGAATGAAACTGAAACTAAATGAAACTTACAAAACCATTATATTATGCTATTTAATTTATTTGAATTATTAGAACCTGTGACAATGCAACATGTTAAGGACGTACTTAATCGTGGGATATTTATGAAACTTGGCGCTTCTGTAGTATAGAAAATCACTGTAGAAAATATGTTTGCTAATTGGAGTTAAAAATATTTGTGTTAACTTTTCAGAGGAAAAGTAAAATATGAGTTCAGTGTCTAGTTTTCCAAGTCACATTCAGGAGGATCTGATTTTATCAGATTTTCAGGAGCTTGTTGGACATGAGGACTCACTGGGGGGCTAGGGCCCATTCATTGATTTAGTGGTGCACATTCAACTCTCAGGCTGGTCTGTTCCAAAGAATAAGTGCGATGTGCGTTTGTGGAAGGGGTCAGGACCAAACAGACCAGATGAAAACTAACCAATAACTAGAGGAAGCAGATCAACCTGTCTGGCAGAATAGAACAGGTCTACCCAGACTTTGAGGTCATAATGACCTTGACCCCTCTAAACTTCAGTTTCTTTATCTTAAACTAAACAAGATGCATTGTAAAATATACACATGAAAATATCTAGGACAATATCTGACATCTAGCAAAAGGCACTTTGAATGCTTGTAGCCTCCCTCCCTGTCCACTCCTATAAATGTTCCAGGCCCACCTTTAGTCAACACAGGGGTTGCTTGTTTTAAAGGCTCTCTATAAAAAATATATTGGAAAAAAAATCAGAATTAGGCCCTGGACACAAGTTGATCATCTGACCTCTTGTCTTCAGTCTTTATATCCATCAAAGAAGAAGACCAGTGACATTCTCCAAATCACAACTATCTCTAAACCTTAACTTTGAAGTCTCCTCATTTCATACAAGACCCACTAATTATCTAAATCATTCACTCCTATGCCAAAGCATTAGTTGCTCAGCACTTTGATAGAGTTGCTTTCCTGGTTGAGTGGTGTAGGAGGTCCTTCTGTTTGTGTGTTGCTTTCATTGGTTAATTAATAAAGAAACTGCTTGGCCTGATAGGGCAGAACTTAGGTAGCTGGAGAAGACAGAACTGAATTCTGGGAGGAAGAAAGCAGAGTGAGAGAACCGCCATGGAGCTGCCAGAGTCAGACATTCTGAATCTTTCCCGGTAAGCCACGACCTCATGGTGATATACAGATAATTAGAAATGAGTTAAATCAAGATGTGAGAGTTAGCTAATAAGAGGCTAGAGCTAATGGGCCAAGCAGTAATTTAATTAATATAGTTCTGTATGGTTATTTCGGGCATTAAGCTAGCCAGGCAGCTGGAACAAGGGGCCCCACTCCCTACAAAATATATAAATACATATATAGAGAGAGTTCAACATGGCTTTTTGCTGTTTACTGGTGGTGTGGCACAGAAAGTTTTTCCTGACTCAGCAGCCGTAACAAAAAAAAAAAACACCGTGTGGTTATAGTTTTCCATTGTTATGATAAAAGATAAAATAGATCTAAATATTGTAACTGTAATTCTTGCTTGATAACTGTTTGTTATATGTAATTTTACTATGTTAAAGTGAAAGCCTTTTTTTTTGTTTAAACAGAAAAGGGGAAATGGTGTAGGAGGTCCTTCTGTTTATGTGTTGCTTTCATTGGTTGAATAAAGAAACTGCCTTGGCCTTTTTATAGGGTAGAACTTAAGTAGACAGAGTAGACAGAACTGAATGCTGGGAAGAAGGGCAGAGTGGCAGATGCCATGGATCTCCTGCCTGGGATGGACGCTGGTTAGAATCTTGCCGGTAAACCACAGTTATGTGGCAATACACAGATTAATGGAAATGGATTAAATTAAGATGTAAGAATTAGCCAATAAGAAGTTAGAGCTAATGGGCCAGGCAGTGTTTAAATGAATACTGTTTCTGTGTCATTATTTCGGGTGTAAGCTAGCCGGGCAGCCAGGACAAACAAAGGGACCCTCTCTCATTTCAACAGTTGATTGTAGAAAGTTTTTTCCCAAGATTCATGACTTTTTGTCACAGTTTTCCATTATCTCCTATGTTTAAGACAAATTCTGTCAGCATTTGGAAGGTATAGTATTCTGTTTTCCAAGACAATGCAGTTGACGGGGCCTCTTGAAGCAGTTTACCTGTGGACCAATTAATCTCTTGGTGATTCAGAAAATAATTTAGAATAATTTCCAAGCCATTAGTTTCATTTTGTAGTTGTTGTTTAATATTAGTCAATAACATTTTTAGAGCACAGAGAGTGGGTAGGTGGAGCAGTTACATTTTGGTTGGTAATCTTTAACCATTAGAATTCTGGTTAACTTAGAAGGATCCTTGTAGTATAATGAAAATTACAATTGTGTGACAAAACAAAAGAAATCAGATGATTAGAATCCCAAGATACCTTTTCTTTAAAGGCTGCTTATAGCCTTTAAGCCTTTTAAGCCTTTGATCATTAATGAAAAATTAGAATTTCTTCACCAATTCTGGTCTTTTTGAAAGAGCAGTTCTCAAAGGCATGAAGTGCTGGGCATCACCCTCAGTTTACTCCTAAATCTGAACTAGTGGAATCTGTTCACAAAGAGTGTGCATTTATCACTCAGAAATGCTGAGAAAAAAAAATCAACTTTCTATTATTAATTCATGGGCAATGAGAAAACTGGTCTTTCCCATGCATTCCCTTTTATAGTAATGCTGTTTTATTCCTGTGACTGATAGTGTGACATTGCGCGTGACAAAGATTGCTGCACAGTCTTAAGGAACTAAAAGAGTCTGAAAAACCAAAACTATCATTTGTAGGATCCCTTTTACTTAGAGAGAGCTGCAAAGTTTGATCGTGCCTGGTTTTCCTAAAGGCATGTTGATCTAGTTTTCCAGGTTCTCCTGGATGGCCTTGCCCACTTGCTGATCCTCTTCAGTAACTCTTATCACTCACATGCCACATTGTGCTCAGTTTCCATATTCTTAGCCTGAGTTATCAATAAAAAGAGCACGGCAGATATAAGTCAAATTGATGAAAGCATTAGAATGCAACCCATGTATTTTCAATCGAATAACCCCCAACATTAACAAAAAGTTTTAATACTTTTCATTTTCTCAGAACGTCTTGCCTATGCACGTGCATGAATACCATGTGTGTTTGCCTGCAGAGGCCAAAATACCACGTTAGATGTCCTGGAGCTCATTTATAGTCTGCTGTAAATGGTCACATGGGTCCTCTACAAGAGCAAGAAATGTTTTTTTTTTAAACATTTATTTATTATGTATACAGTATTCTGCCTGCATGTGTACCTGCACCCCAGAAGAGGGCACCAGATCTCATTACAGATGGTTGTGAGCCACCATGTGGTTGCTGGGAATTGAACTCAAGACCTCTGGAAGAAGAGTCAATGCTCTTAACCGCTGAGCCATCTCTCCAGCCCCACGAGAAATGTTCTTAGTCACTGAACCATCTCTCCAACTCAGAATACAAGCAGAGCGACTTGGCTGCAAGGTCTCTGAGACACCAATTCCAATGCTCACATCTGTTTAATTCCTTTACCATGGATTTCTTTGCATCTAGTAAGTATAGAAATTCATCTGAAATCAATATTAGAAAGAAAGAAAAAAACAGCTTTGAAATCCTTAAGCAAGTTCTATTTCATGGAGTTTGTTTTGCATTTCAAATGGCATGGGAAGTGTCACCTGTAATCACGCGCAGAGACCCATGCTACCGAGGGCTGTGGGATAAATCACAGTTGTGCTTGTAAGTATTTTTATCTTATTGCTACCTACAGTCACTATCTGAGTCCTGGAAGTTGATGTGGATGGACTGCGCTGGGAAAGTGTGCATTTGTTCAGTCTGAGGATGATAGAGAAAGAGGATACTCAAGTTGAGACTGGAGAGATGGCTCAGGAGTTAAGAGCACTGGTTGCTCTTGCAGAGGACCTGGATTCAGCTCCCAAGAGTCAAATGGTGACCCACAGCCACTTGTAACTCCCGTCCTAGGGTATGCAACACCCCCTTCTGACTTCCCAGGGGACCAGGCACACATGTGGCAGCCATAGATATCCAAACAATGCACTCATACACATGAAATAAAATAAATAAATCTTAAAAAAAATACTCCCATCTTTGATGGTATACAGAGGTCCTTCTCATCAGCATTTCTCTTCCAAGTGTATTTAAAGGAGACTTTAATAGAAATCCTCCCAGAGTAGGTTTGTAAATGTTTAATTTCTCCATTCGCATGAATATGTGGCCCTGTTCAGAACTGAATGTTTCTAAAACTTTGATTCAGTGTTACTTTAAAATATTATAAACTCAAAAAAATTCAAACGCAGAATAATGGTTATATTTCTACAGTAACTTGGGGCCCGAAGCTGCCTTTCTTATACCTCCTTTCTCATTTCCCCTCTCTCTTCTCCCTTACCCTTCCCCTTTCCCTTTCTCCTTCCTGTCTCCCTTCCCCCCTCCCTCTGTCCCTCTGCCCCCCTCCTCCCATTTCTACATTCCATCTTCCTTTTCATCAAGGTTTCACCGCGTACACCAAGCTGTTCTCAAAGGTCATCCCCTTGCCTCAAGCATCCCAGGCACTGTGATTATAGGCACACACCACCAGGCCTGGGTGTGCCACCATTTTTATTCTATCTCAGGCATTCTAGAACTCATCCTTAATGTTGCTGATTAGTTAGTTGAATAAACAGTTTATCATGCCTTAGAGAAACCACAAGTAGCATACAACCGCATTCAAAGCCCCCATCTTGATTTATTGGGTGCTAAAGTCCATTTTTTTTGCTTTCTTATTTAGTGACTTTAGATGTAGAAAAAGAAAAGGATTTTATCTCTCTCACACTAAAAAGAAAAAAATTATTCTAGTTATTGAGTTGAGTTCATGGAGAGAGAGCTATAGTGAGATCTAAAAGCAGCACTTAGCCCCAGCCTATGCTAAAAGAGATATATTCTTGAGATTTTTAAAAGTACCATGCACTGCAGAGATGGCTCAGTGAGCAAAGCATTTGCCTTGAAAGCCTGAGTTCTTGAGATCCAGTCCATAACCCTTGTAAAGAAGTTGGATGTGGCAACATGCACAGACGAGTTGAGCCTCGGTGCCCCTGGCCACTCATTCTAGCCAGTTCAGCCAGCACCAGTCCCGTGAGAGACTCAGTCTCTAAAGCAAGATGTATATAGCTCCTGAGGAAGAACACCTGAAGTTCATCTTAGGCCTCCGTGTGTCCACACATACATGAACACCTGCATTCTCACACGTGGCCTATCCAATCATCTTTGGAGACACATGAGGCACTTGTGTGTCTCATGTATCAGGTATCAAAGTCGGTTCTCAGGACCTACTTTGGGTTGCATACAGCTAACTGACTGCCTGGTAAATTATTATAATCAAACCAGTACCATAAACAGAATGGAAATTTTTCTTTGTTTTAGTCTTTCAGTTTCATACATGCATATAATAAACTTTAGTCCCTTTCATGCACTTTTCCCATGTCTTAGCCCCTACCTGTTTCTCTTATTGAAACTCTCGTGTCAACATTCTCTGCTTTTGTTTGTGTTTACACGCACACACATACTCAATCAAACATATGTGTATGCTGTGGGACAATGGTTTTACCCTGTAAACATTTGTTTCTTGTACTTGTTTAATAAAATGCTGATTGGCTGGTAGCCAGGCAGGAAGTATATAGGTGGGGCAATGAGAACAGGAGAATTCTGAGAAGAGGATTCTGCAGTCTGCAGTCATGATCCAGACACAGAGCAAGCAAGATGTGACTGCCTCACTGAAAAAGCTACTGAGCCACGTAGCTAACATGGACAAGAATAACAAGCTAATATAAGTTATAAGAGTTAATAAGAAGCCTGATCTAATGGATCAATCAGTTTCTAACTAATGTAGACCCCTGTGCATTTCTTTGGGACTGAACGGCTGTAGGACTGGGTGGGACAGAAACCCTGACAACATGTGTGTGTGTCCCACTGAGTTTAGTCAGATTTGCCTACATGAGCAGGGAAACATCAGTGGCTACCTCACTAAAAAATGTGACACCCTTCCTGCAGCCACCACTAACTGGCAATTGTAGCTCAGGGAAAGATGGGGTCTCGTGAATCCCTGAGATACTCATTCTATAGGAAATTATAAAGAGCTCAGATTTGTTGTTCTTATAGCCATGTTTTCCTTCTAAAGTTGGAGACAACTAGAGAGGGTGTTTAACTGCCTCTCTAACCTCATTCTTTCACTTTAAAAAAATAGAGAAAGTACATATCCAAAAAGGCGAAAGAAAGTCAGCTGCCCAAATCAAATAGCTAGTAAGTGGCAAAACAAAACAAACACAAAAACAACGGAACAAAACCAAAACCAAACAAACAAAAACACGGATTCCCCAAGCTCAGGACAACTTCACGAATGCTTGTGGCTTCTGGAGACCGGAAAGGCAGTTTTCTTAAACAACAAAACAAAGCTATGATCATCAACTCAAATCCCTCCTGGTTCCTGGTTCCTGCACCTTCCTCCAGCCCGTCCCGGAGCTCTTCCTTTATGGTTGACTTGTTCTGTTTTAACCAATAGAAAATAAAATGCATTTTCATTTAGCCAACTTGTCACACAGATGTGCAAAGAAACTACTAGAAAAAGTTGGGAAGTCTCACAAAGTGAGGGGAGAAACATTTGAGAGGTCCCTTGTGGGGAGAGTATGTAGTTTTTTAAGCCTCGAACCCAGATAAGTAGTTTGACCATCTTCTCATTAAAGGAAATCTTTTATCTGAGCAACTCCATAAAATTATGAAAATTAGATACATTTAACTAAATGGCTTTACTTAAGACAATGAAATGCTAATAATTTGAGGCCTTGCTCGAAGGAGCAGAATCTGCTGTCATCTGGAGCATGGGAACGTTACACAGTTAAGTTCAACCTCAAGGAGGCTGAGGGTAAGCAACATTGCCTGGCAACTTGTGGGAAACACAGAATCTCCGGCTCTGCCCCACATCTGCAGAACCAGAATGTGCTTATTCTTAGCAGTGCGAATACATGGTGCAGAGGTGATGTACACACGTTAAAGTCTCAGAGACGCCAACTTTGAACACCAAGAGAAAAGCTGTCTCGAGAGCAACGCCCTTGAGAGGATGACGTTTCCATTTCACTAGTTTTTTTTATGATTTTCCAATCTTTAAGACAGAAACTCTTAGATAGCTGGTCTGATGATTCATAATGGTGTTATGCTTTTCAGAGTGAGGCCCTTTACTTCATTTCTTGATTTTAAGTGGTTAGTTTATTGCAAGTGTCTTGACAACCAAGCCAGGAAGAGAGATCCCACAGGTAAACACACACTGACACTTTTATTTTTCTAAACATTACATAGATACATGTGTGTGTGTTAGTAGGCACTAAACCCAGGGCCTCACACATATTAGATAGTACTCTATTACTGAGCTGTACTCCTGGCCCTTTTATTAGACGTTTTATTTTATTTTGAGACAAGGTCCTTCTAAGTCAACCAGGCAGGCTTTGAACTCACTTGGACCTCAGACAGTCCTAAGATTTCCAATCCTCCTTCTTTTATGAAATAAATCTTTTCATGTGCATGTATATGTGCACATGTGTGTGTGTTTATGCAGGAGGGCATGTGTGAATGCATTCCTGTGTGAATGTGTTTGCATAACTGCGTGTGTGCATGTGTGTGCATGCGTGTGTGTGTGTGTGTGTGTGTGTGTGTGTGTGTGTATGCGTGTGTTTATGTGTACCATATTTGTTCAGGAGCTCGCAGAGGACAGAAGATGGCATCAGATTCCCTGGAACTGGAATTACAAGTGTTGGTTGAGAGTCACCAATATGCTGATAAATGAACCATACTGCTCCACTTTAAGAGTAGTTTGACCCCCTGAATGTGGGTGACAGTTGTATGGCTGGGGCAGACTGCAGGGCCACTGGCAGTGATACCGGGATTTATCCCTACTGTTAGTACTGGCTTTTTTGGATCCCATTCTCTTTGGATGGATACCTTGCTCAGCCTAGATATAGTAGGGAGAGTAGGGAGGGCCTTGGTCCTTCCTCAAAGCAATGTGCCTTACCCTTTCTGAGGAATGGATGGAGTTCATAGGACGGTCCCACCAGGCCCAGAACTTCCTGGCATTTCTTACTTTGAAAAGCAGCTATAACCTGTGCCTCACTAAAAGGGCAGAAGAAGGGAAAATGGCATTGGTAAGGTCATCAGAAAGAACTTTCAGTCAAGATTTTGACAGTTAAGATGGCCCGTAACCTTTCTCATCTCTTATGAGAACCTAGAAATAATATAACTTTAGTTCAGTCTTTCCAGCTTTCTAATTATATTTCTAGCATATTCATAGATGCTGAAATTAATGAAGATTGGATATGCAGTCTAAGAGTTCAAGGCAACCTCCTCATGGGTTGGTTGAAAATAGCTAAGTTCTCATGGCTAACACTAGTGTGATGTCTCTTTTAGTGGATGTTACTTCTGCTGAGCATTAATTTGCCTTACTCAGTCGGCTTCTACCTCTTTCTGATACCACACTCGGGACTTAGCCCAGACTACCAACCAACAGAGAGCTGGAAAATTCCAGGTCCCTGTCGCAGTAATAACTGATGGTTGAGGGCTTTATTTCTGAGCACTTATGCAGTCTTTCTCATCTTTATTGACTACTAAGTATGGTAGGATTAGCTAATTAAATCCTCGAAACTAAATTTTTTAATTTAGTATAAATAACTCCTGTGTTGCAAAGAATTATCATTTTCTTATTGACACATTCAAAAGCAACTTAGTACCATGAATAGACCAAGATAAATAATGAATTTTGAAAGATATAAATAAATCGAAAATTAATGCTACATGTTCTGATTACATATAAATATGTATAATGTAGCTAATCTTCTGGAAGTCAAAATTCTGCTTTAAAAAGTCAGGGTTTTTTGTTTGTTTGTTTGATTGATTTTTTTTTTGAGATAGGGTTTTTCTGTGTAGCTCTGGCTGTCCTGGAACTCACTCTGTAAATCATACTGGCCTCAAACTCATAGAGATCTGCCTGACTCTGCCTCTTAAATGTCAGGATTAAAGGCATGCACCAAAACTGCTTGGCTAGGAAGTTTTTTATTTGCCATAATTTTTAAAACTATAAATGTTTGAATCTTAAGAGATATTAATGCAAACATAAAGTAAAAACAATAAAAATATTTACTTTTAAGAAAAAACTTGAATGCATTAAAATACAGCTTACTGTTTAGCTTTTTAATCTATTCATTATGATTATATTTTAGAATCTCACTCATGAGGTAGCCACCCTTTAAAAATAATGAAATTAGAAAAAACCTGCTATAAGTAGAGTATATTTTCATGATTTATTTTTTCATGTGCATGGCTGTAAATCTTGATATTCAGAAACCAATTGGTGTGTAAAATTAAATATAATTCATTGTTGTGTGTTTTAATATGGCTCATCATGCCCTTCTGTACGGACTGGTTTTGACATCCAGAGAGGACGGTGCCTCAGCTGAGGAAATGCCTCCATGAATCCAGCTGTGAGGCATTTTCTCAATTAGTAATTAACAGGAGAGGTTCCAGCTCCTGGTGGGTGGTTCCACCCCTGGGCTGCTGGTCCTGGGTTCTATAGGAAAGTAGACTGAGCAACCAGGGAAAGCAAATCAGTAAGCAGCACTCCTCCATGGCCACTGTATCAGTTTCTGCTTCCAGGATCCTGTCCTGTTTGAGTTTCTGTCCTGGCTTCCTTCAGTGGGGAACAGCCATGAGGGAATGTAAGCTGAATAAACCCTTTCCTCCCCCAACTTGCATGGTGTTTTGCCAGAGCGATAAAAACTCGAACAACGACATCTCCCAAAGTCACCATCTCTTTTTCTCTTCACCTAAGGAATCTAAGATTGTCTCTAGCCCCAAATCCTAGAAAATCCTTAGCTTGGGGGGGGGGGGAAACATGATGATTTGCCATCTTAAACATCAGCACATCATACATGAGTCATGCCTGGGTGTTTCCCACTGGGATGGTTTGAATGAAGATGGACTCTATAGGCTCATATGTTTGAATGCTTGGTCCCCAGTTGTTGGAACCATTTGGGAAGGATCAGAAGTTGTGGCCCTGATGGAGGAGGTGTACCACTAAAAGTAGGCTTTGAGGTTTTAAATGCCCAGTTGACTTTCTTCCTACCTCCAGGTATTGTCTCAAAATGTAAGCCCTCAACCATGGCTCCAGCTCCATGCCTGATGTCCTGTTTGTTGCCACGCTCCCTGCCATGATGGTAACGGACTGATTTTCCAAAGCTAGAAGCCCCAGTAAATACCTGCATACGTTATCTTGATCACGGTGTCTCTTCCAAGCAATAGAAAAGTAACTAGCACCTTCTCTTCCTCTCTGAACAACCTTGTTTAGAGCTCAGGTCTTGCGTGAGCTTATCACAGTGGGCTCTTCTTGCATGCCCGGAAGAGGCTTCCTGTTGCTGGCACTTTGCTCTCAACGGATTTTGTTTTTCTCCCTAATACAATAACTTACTTTCATCCCATCAGTAAGGATTTCTGACCTCCATTACCTCATACTTTTCCTTTGTTCTGTCCAGTGAGATCAGCAAACACTCCAGCCATGTTTCATGACTATGAACCACCACATGGAAGCGGTAATACATCAAGATTAGAAATGGATTCCTCCCCTATTCAAAGGATATTTTCCCGATTGTATAATGCAGTTAAGTAATAAAATAAAGTTTTTGAAAAGAGAGAAACACTTTTACCCCTCATTCTTCAGGACTGCCTGCACCTATGTGTAAAGAGATGCAAATATGTGTTAAGTAGTATAGCAGCATTGATTTTTCAACACCTAGGGATTGTAACCACCAATGTAGCCACCATTTAATTGGTGTCTGTCATGTCCTTGTTGTAACACTAGGCTTGCTACCTGACTTGGTTTCATAGAAAGTCTGTGAGGATGTATTATATCATTCATTCTTAGATGAGGGAAATGAGACTCAAACATTACAGGCAACCTGAGTATACTATACAATAGGTAAAGTATGCCTCCTCATAGGGAGGGAACCCTGATTCATTACTACTTTGGCAAAACAACTTGATCCGGTGGGTAGCAGCTGTGTGACTCTAGGAGCATGAGAAGGCAAAGATAGGACAGCATAAGACTCTTGATATATCCCTGATGGGACAAATGAAAGCAGGGCAGTTTACGTAACATGCACACTTTGACGGATGGTGCTGTTAAGTAGTCCTGAGAGCATCTTAAAACCACTGATTGACCTATTGGAAAGCATTATACCTGGGGAGGACAATCAGACCAGAAAACAAGATGTTCGGGTGAGCAATTGCTCTCACACATAATGACGGCTCGTTTTGAAAGGCAGGTGATGGTAACTCTGTAAGAAACCTCATCGTGGTTTATTTTGAATTAACCTCCTCCTGTTTCCTATTTGGAAAATGATATCCTTATTTTTCATTCTGAAGCTGTTTGCAGGTCTTTCCTTCTAATGTTTATTACCAAGAATTGTTTTGTAATGGCTGAGTGCCCCAAATCAAGGATGGTAAGATAACCTTGCCTTCAGTGAAAACCACTTGGGGGATTGGCAAAAGTCAACAAGATAAACCAAAAAGCAAACATGTCATGTGTAAATAGTAGCTTCAGATAGAATTTCAGTCTGTCTTATTTAAACAGGAATCAAAATGTGCTTACTTATAAATATTTAATTAGAAAGCAGGAAGCAAAGGTGTTTTGATTCCAAGTCACTTGTATAGTATTGTTAGAATAAAGAACTTTCCTGAGTGATCCACACTCAATTAAATCAGGGGTAATGCTTTGGTAATTTACTAATTGATCTATTAGCTTTGATACAAACCACCATAAAATCATGGCGCATATTTTAAAGGTATCATAAATCACTGTTTGCATTTGGAAATAATCTAGCCCAACCTTCTTGTGGTTGAAGAAAGTAAAAGCAGAGACATACAGTAGCCCTTAAACAGGAGTATTTGAACAAGTGTGAAGAAATTTAGGCTGAGGACCCATTTTAGGAAACCATAGAGCCTCTGTAACGTCACCAAATTACTGTTTTATTTAGGTAAATGTTTCAATCTTTTGGGGGGGGTCTTACTGATGATCCTATAGTAATATTGGTATTTCACTGCCTGGTCCGATCAGGATGCCTCCGGAAGACACAAGCTGGTGTACTTGTGCTTCTCCACAGTCCACTGTTCTTCCTATCTTGTTGACTTTGCATTTCCTCACACTTCTGAGCAAATGCAAATAAATGACATTTTAAATCCACCAAAACCACAGGAAATCTGGTGCTTAGATGTTGTTATATTGGGAAGGAACCTAGTGTTTTATGATTCCTTACAGAAGACAAAAAAATAAATATTCACCTCTACTGTAGACAGAGATATAAACATCTGTAAATTGACCCCATTTTTCCACTTGCTTGAACATCAAGATTGTAGACACTCTGGAATATTGTCCTTAGATCTTCATATCAAAGACCATAACATCACCTTAAATATGGTGATAGTAGTTCTTTCTCCCCCCTCCTATATAGATTACATAACTGAACAGAGGTCTGTACTATCTACTAATAAGTGGCTCTTGCGGACTTTCAAGTTAGCACATCTCTACAACAAATGGAATTGGGGAAGGGATGGCTTGACACCTTAGCTGCTACGCATCTCCCGTCAGCTGTCACAGCAGCCTGCAGCATTTCTGCAAGCTGGAGCCACCGCTTGCTGGAGTCAAGTCTCTGCCAGCCTGGGTGAAGAGGGTAGGGGAAAGATTGTATTACTCAGTGACAGCTGAATCTTTCCAAGAGAATTAGTAACCTAATTCCCCTAATGAAAATGCACCTTTTATATGAGATTGGAAAGGGAGTAAAAATGGAAATAGAATTGGTGCGTTTACCAGGACTCAACAGGCTTTCTGATTCCAGCGTGAAGGCAAATTTTCAAAAGAGATTAAGCCTATATACCGAGAATTAACAACCAGGGCAGAACTGTCAGAACTTCACAGGCAAGGGTTAGATATTCCTAATTACAGCCGTGGAAATTTTAGCTGAGAATACACAGTTGTGTTTCTCAAAGGCAATTTCTCATTTTATACCCCTCTTCTTTTGTATTTAGGACCTCACAGTGACCTTCACAAGAAGCCCTACAATAGGAGCTAGAATTAACTGTAAAGTAGACCGCTTGTCAGGGTGAAATCTCACTCCCTTCTCTGTGTAAGGACTTGACATGAAGGTCATGACTTTTAAAGTCTTTCCTATCTAATGCCCTGTGAAAATAATTTTCATATATCAACCTCGACTCTTAAAACCAAATTCCTTCTCTGATTGTTCTCACTCTCAATTTGAATCACTAATTTCCACAAATGGTTTGAAGGATCAAGGAATGTTCAACTCCTTGTGTTAGTACCTGCAGTTAATAGGATCACCTCTTAAAATTACATTCTTCTGTTTTTATTTGTGTGTGTGCGTGTGTGTGTGTGTGTATTGCATGCATACATGAGTACATGTGCACTGAAGCATACACATGATCCCACATGCTGGTGGAGGCCAGAGGGCGCCTAGCTGGAGCCAGTCTTTCCTTCTACGGAGTGGGGTCCTAGAACTGACCTCTTGTTGTCAGGGTTAGCAGCAAGCATCTTTACCCACCGAGTAGACTCCCTGGCCCTGGGAGAAACCAAAACTCTGGGCAGATTGAGCTCTTCTCTTTAAACATTGCTATATAACAGCAACTAACATTTCAAGAGCAGATTATTATTCTAGACGCTGATGCTTTGCTATGTCTCTGACCTAGCAAAATGTTGTTGACATCCAGCATCTTGTCTTCAGAATTTCTCTTTCACACTGCTCTATATTTTGGAGCCAACTTTCATATTTTGGAGTCAACAGAATTTCTGTTTTGTTTTTTTTTTTAAAAAAATAATGTATATTCCCTGGATTAAAAATACTTAAGTAAGGAGTTACTTGCCATTATTTCGCATCTTCAAGCTTGATTTTTTAAAGGAATATGGAGTTGAACCACTAATGAGACATTTTCTTCCCTCTTAAAGACACTTAAGAGTGCCATCTATTCCAATAGTGGAGATTGCTTATTAAAATTACTTGGAGCTTCCATCCACAGAAGGCAACAATTATGGGAGCAAAACTCCCAACCATGTTCCTGTCTTCCCCACAGACTCGGATATATATTGTTCTATTTACATTGTTAACATCAAACTGGGGAGTTCTATCAGCTTTGAGCTGGGAGTATTGACCTGGGAGTGGGGACCCACCCTAATTACCGCCTTCTTAGAACAAGAATTGCAGGTAATTACTTATCTTGTTTTCAATTAAGAAACTCGGCTCTTTGATTCTGTAATACCATAGACCTTGTGTGGGGCCTATGGATTCTTACTTCCCCCTTGTTACCCATCTGCATTTATCATAAATGATGTGCTTTTGGAAGTGGGGAGAGCTGCAGTCTATCATTATTTTATGGAGAAGTGTTATGCTTTGCCTTTGGTGATTAGTGGACCAGCTGGCCTTAAAGGTGTTTGTTCATCTTAAAAGACAAATATCCTTGGGTCTTTGGTTTGTTGCTGTTGTTCTTTCTCTCTTTAAATTTCCTTTTCTTAATATGTGCAAACAACTGGGTGTTCTTTTAGAACAGAGACATTGCATTCTTTATAGCAATATCTATGCAATGGTCTGAATATCTTTGCCATACAGCCCTTAAAATTCTTATACTGAAATTCTTTACAACCAAGGTGACTGTATTAGGGAGGTATCTAGGAACTTTAGGAGGCATTCTCTTAATTGAGACTAGAGCCCCTAAAAAAAATAAAAACAGAGAACTGTGTGACCCTTTCCACCACATACTGCCACCCCAAGTAGGCTTCTTTGAATACGGAAATAGTTTCTCTCCAGACACTGAATCTGAAATAGCCCAGAAGTAGATGGAATAAAATTCTACTGTTTAGAAGTCCCAGCAGGTTTTGTTGCTGTTGCTGTTGTAGACTCCCAAAGTGACTATGGCAACTCTCAAGTCCTAGGGCAGTACTAATAACAATGAGAAGGGAATGAAGTCAGCAAAATGCATAGGGATCGAAAGCTAGTAAATACACAGCAGAATCTTTTAGAAAACACCATTGTCCTTCTATTCAGCATCCATTCACTTCCCCTGTTCCCACCACACCAACAGTTTCCTTCCTCATCTAACTGGTGCTCTCTTCATCGAAAGTTGACTCAGGGGTGAGCCTTAGTTGGCATAAACTAAATGTAACCTCAAAATTGTTTCCAAACCTTGACTTAAGAACAGAATGGGGTAAATTTCTAGCTAACTAACGACACAAGGCCATTGCTATGAAAGTTTTCTTCACATCTGAAAGTAGCACATAGACCATGTAGTACTTTTTTTTTTCTGATCGTGGTCATCATTTTATATTAACTTGCATTCAGATCTAGTTACACAATATTGAACCAAACATGCACCAGTCATTAAATAATCTATGGCACAGAGAAATAAAAGGCCAGACCCTAACTATGCCACGCTTCAGAATTACCCAACATCAGCATTTCTTGTTATAGGAGTAATTAATGTCTTCACTACTTCAGCAGGCAGAATCTGTGTTTCCTGGTACAGGCAGCTGTAACTATTCTGAAAGAAAATTATTCTGCTTCTCTTCTCTGGAGTGACTCAAAACAAGACTTTAAATGGTACAGTTGGTCCTCTTTGGGGAGATTGTGTTTCTAGAGAGTTCAAAGTAAACTAGAAAGGAGAGTAAATTAAATTATATTTAAATACATGTAGCAAAATCGGGAATGATAAAATATCAATTTTGAACATGTCATGATACTTAAATAGTGCCTTCAGAAAGGAGCAATACTTTAATTCTGCCTTGAGGTCTGTAACTTCCGGTTGAGGACTATGAGAACATGGAATAATAGAACTTTCGAGTCCCCATTGCGCAATAACAAATGCCTTTCTGTGCAATCGCTTACGCTGTGGAGAATCACGGACTGTTGCTATGTACACCAAAAGGATAAGTCAGTAGTCAGAGCTGTTTTTGTTTTTTCTCAGAGTGTCAACTAAAGACTGATATTCAACTCTCACATAAAAAAAAAATCTATTGCCTTACCTTAAAACGCAGAGCAGAAAGAACTCCTGAGGAGTCCACATTGGGTTGTTTTTTTTTTTTCTCAGAGTTTTGGCACAAGAACCCTTAATAATGGATTTGGATGAGTCCCGAAGTTGATTGTGCCAACATCAATTGAATTAAGCCCTCAGACATTTTCAGGGGACTTCCCATCTTTCATTTCACATAACAATGCAGAAAGCTTTTTGGTTCCAGCAGTGCTTGACCCTAGATGAAAAATGACTGCATCACCAAGGAAGGTGTGGAGCAGAAACCCTGGGTTCTGACCAAGATCCAAAATTGATTTTTCTAAAGTATAAACAATTACTTCTGCTATTTCCAGAATTTTGCAGTGGATTCTAGTCAAAGAGCTTAGGAGTTAGGATGCTAGACTGTGGAGTTCTGGACTATTCCCGTCACCTTCTTGGATAACTGAGGAAACAATCTTATCATCTTGAAGTTTGGATTCTTAATCCTTAAACTGGAAACAAGTTTTGCCAAATAGTTTTAAGATAAGTGTCTTAACATTAAGTGTAATAAACACAAAAGTACCATTAAAAATATCACACACCAATATCATTATTCCATCCATTACCCAGAAGGAGATTTGAGTACATGGCCAAGCTAATTTCATTATCAAAAGCTAAGATTTGAAGCCTAAATATAAATCTAACTGGGCTTCTGTATGGATTCTCCATGTGGTTTCTCCTCAAACATCACTTGATTCATGTTCCCAATATCCTTCCTTTTGAAGTTAAAATGTTATTAATTCATCTAAAATCTATTAAGATTTTATTTTATCTGACCCATTCCTTGGACAAGGAATACAAAAAATTCATGCAATTTATAGCAACTCAGACTCTAATGGGCATCAAAATATTAGAAAATATGTAATACTGTTGGTTGGTAAAGAGAGGAACAGAGAGCTGTGGGAAATTAGAGACAGATTATCTGTCAAAATCTGAAGTACTTGATATAAATTGCTTATAAATAGCATTCCTTTTCTCACAAATTTTCTCAGGTTTTTCAGTAAAATAGTCACTCATTGTATGGTATTGGTTTCAGCATTCCCTCAGACGCTGAACACCACGATTCTCAAGTCATTATGCAAAATGATACGGCAGTGCTATACAACCTGTGCACATCATCCTGTGTGCCTGAAATCACCTCTGGGATCCTTACAATACCCAAGGCATTGAAAATGCTACGTAAATAGTTATACAAGAACAATCTGTACACATTCAGTACAGACATCCAACACTTCAAGACTCCATTGTCACAGTACCTATAGAAATTGGCGGGGTGGGGGAGATAACTATAAAGACACACTGAAGTCCACTACAGACTTCTACAGGTTTATTGCACCCTCGGAAGGTTTTTATAACACATGGAAGAAGAAGCTTACTAAACGATTAATTTTCACCTCAACTTTCATTATGTTGATAGCACTTGTGAGGGCAAGGGGTACCAGAGACTTGAATGCCAAAGGGAGAATGAGGCTGCTCGCTGAGGGTGTGCTAAGTGGGTTAGGAGGTTATAGCTATCGTCCTTCTCTTGCCTATGGAGAATTCGGCAGATGGCATGCTTTATGAGAGTCCTTATTTGGAAGAGGAAGTTGAGGCAGGAGACACTGCATCATTTGCAAAAACTCTAATCACGAGAAGAGGAGAAAGGAGCAGGTACTAGAATCCAGGATGCCTGATTTACAGCTTGCTGAATAACCACTTAAAGTTTCCAAACAATTACTCTAAATATGTCTTTTTATAGTTAGCCCTATGATCAAGCCAGAAGGAGTACAGGCTTCTTTGCACCATTCATTCCTGCCATTCCCAGCTGTGCAGTTAAGAAACAAGGCAAGGACACCATTACCCCTTCTGATTTGCTCACCATTGTAACTACAGAAAATTCCATGCTGCTATCTTGGAATATTTACCTCCTGGAACTGAAGAGACTAAAGACTTTTGACATTAAAAAAATGAACCCTAAGAAACTTTTTTTAAAAATTAATTGTTTTGAAAAGCTCGCCATACCTAATGTGTAGCTTCTAAGTAGTGAAGGTGTTTTAAAAGTGATGCAAAGCTAAGCATCTCTGGGACCTATGTGCTCCCTCCACACTGGAATCTCCCTCTCTCCCAGCCTCTTCAGTCATCCTTGAGATGCAATGGGAAGAGCAGAACTATATGTCTTAGAAACCTAAGCCTTTTCCCTCCTCTGTGGCTTCCAGGTTGCTGCTGCAGTCTGTTATGCATTTGTTTTATCCAAATTGAAGTATTTATTCTGGAGAGAAAAAGGAATCTCCATGAGAAAATAAAAAAATAAAGAACCCCCAAGGTCATGTAAACATGGCAATGGCTGGGTACCCCTCCAACCTATAGAGCTGCGTAAGAGTCTTGAGGGAGTTCCAGGGACTCATTGTTTATGGTTTGTCTCTCATACCAGGGTGGGCTTACTGGTGATACACTCATCTCTGAGCAACCCATGCACCCATAGGAAGCCAATAAGCTCATTGGTTCACCAGGTAAAACATGGATAGAACCATTTCTCAGGTCTATCATTGGTTCTCTATATTGGTTGACTAGACTTTTGTTCATGTCTCCCCAGGAGAAGACACACAACAGCACAATAAGCCTCCTGAGATTTCAACAACATAAAAGGATCGTTTTGTTCTGGTCGGTTTTGAGTATCAGGAATTCACAGACTCTTTTTCCACCAGAAGTCTCTTAGGAAGTTGTAGGTGTGTGTGGACTGTGGTTGCCGTCATCTGAAGGCAGCAGTGGGACTAGAGGCCCAAGGTGGTGCATCCGTAGGATGGGGAGTTGAAGAAGACTATTGTCTGGGAGGCAGCTGACTGACTCACCAGACTTCCCAGGTGTAGCAACTGCAGTGCAAATCTTTTCAGACGTGATATCCCAGGACACTGAATCATTTGTTCGCCAGCTGCGGGATGACTCAGTGGTTAATATGTTTAAAGAACAAGCAAGAAGAGTGGAGTTCAGGTCTCCACAGCCCATGGGAATGCTCAGGAGGAGACGGAGGAGGCCCAGATCAAACTGGCCAGACAAGCTCTAGGTTTGACAGGATATGCCACAAGGAATAGCGTGGCAGAACAATGGAAGGAGATTCCCAACATTGACATCATGCCTCCATATGTGTATAAGTGTATCCACATCCAACTCACATGTCTCCACACGCACACACACATGAACATGAATGTGCATATGCACATACATCATAAACATGTACACACAAAAGAAGAAAAGACATTTTTAACCTTGGCACTTCACCTCTTGGGTATCCTACCTAGATACAGAAATACTGCAGTTCAGGGTGACTTATAAATTTTTCTCAAAGGGAATCCTTTCTCACATTTTTTTTTAAAAAACTAGACTTTAAGTACTATGCTCCTAGGAAACTATTTGGAAAACTATGATTCATCTGCTACCCCTTGCCTTAATAACATCCCCAGACTTGACCTCTGGTTTCTGTCTCAGTCTTGTGAAATTGTACTTGATGATCCTGGATGACCCTAGATGAGTCAGCTCCAGGAGGGAAGTAACTAGCCCAGCCACAGTTCTTTTGAAGATGGAAAGTCACCTCACATTGTTTCGTGATAACTATACATAGTACTTTGTGTTCAGTTCGGTGGTAAGTTCTATTAGAATTTAAGTTCCATAGATGATGTAACATCTGATTAGTATCAACAGCAGAATTGTGCAGGCTTAAAAGATAATGACACCCTGGAATTTGCTATATGGAAGGACGCAGAAGGTATCATGCTAAGTGAAATAAGTCAGACATAGAAAATATCTCATAACCATATTTAAGTACTGAATTTAAAACTAGATCCATATTTATGTGTTTACACACACACATATATACACACACGTGTGTGTGTGTGTGTGAGAGAGAGAGAGAGAGAGAAAGAAGAGAAGAGAAGAGAAGAGAAGAGAAGAGAAGAGAAGAGAAGAGAAGAGAAGAGAAGAAAAGAAGGGGAGGAACGGAAATGGTATAACCAAAAGATATGAAGCAGCAATATGTAAGATGAACAAGCCTGTCGATCTAGGTATAACTTGACGAGTATAAGTTAGAAACTTTCATTGTATACATACAAAAATAAAACAAAATGAGTACATTATTAGAATCTAATGCATGGCTATTATGGAAATAAGTGAGCCAATGGATCTGTGTCCATTATCCCATGACTATACCTAGTGAATATGATCTTAGTTATCACCCATTGCTTTGTAGTTTCATGTTCCAGAATCATGGGAATACTTTACATGTAATAAGCACTCAATCTTACATTAGAAATACTTTCTTCATTTCTAAAAGTGATGAGTTGAATGAGAAACCATATTTTCAAAATAATCTGAACTGAAATTATTTTTGCAGCATACTAAGGGTTACTAAAATATTAGGTTTAGTACCATCAAAGTGGTCTAGAAACTCATGTGTCTATATTGGAGCAGTAAGGAAGTTGAGGAGAAGGCAAAACCAACAGTGGAGTAAGAAAGCCCAGCCAGACTCCAGAATGCTACATTGTGATAGTTACAGATAGATAGGATAACTTAGTGTGGAGTACATGGCTTGGCCAAAGGTCAATCATGCCAAGATGTGGAAGGGTGAGGGTGAGATATAGGTCTGAATCTATAAAGTCTGAATCTACAATCTAGGACGTCTGAATAGGACCCAATAACAACCAAAGACCAGATCCTTATACTTAGAACAGCCCTAGAAAGCCAGAAGTTCAGTCTCGACAGCCTCCATCTCTGGTTAGGGCATAGGGCATACAAGAGAATGGCATGTGTGGGTCTGTTACATATGTGGGTTTTAGTTACTTTTCTGTTGCTGTGAAAAGACACCATGGCCAAGGCAACTTATAAAAGAGTTTGCTTGGGCTTCTTCGAGAGGGATAGGAATCCATCATTGTGTGGAAGCATGGCAGCAAGCAGTAGGCATGGTGGCAGGAGCAGAAAGCCCAGAGTTCACATCTTGAACTTCAAGCCCAGAGCAGAGAGAGAAAACTAGAGGTGGGTGGTACAGAGTATTCAAGTTCTCAAAGCCTGCCTCCAGTGACGTCCATCTTCCAACAAGGCCACACCTCCTACCCTCCTTAAACAGTGCCACCCACTGGGGATCCAGTGTTCAAATGTCCAAACTTTTGAAGGACATTCTCATTCAGACCTCTCAAATCCAGAATCCTAGGTATAAGAGACTCAGTAATAAGGTTCACATTCAAATGCTAGATTAGAAGCAGACTAGCAGAAAATAGAATTGTGGTTATATCCTTAGAATATTGAACAAGAGTTCAACAAATTTCCTTTGTCAAGGTCAAGATTGATCTGAGTTCCTGGGGCAGGACTGAGTCTGAAAATAGAGGCTACATGACCCCAGATGAGAGGAAGGGAGAGTTGAGAGATTATGATTTTGCATGAGATTTTTTGTTTCATTTAACATCTTCAACATATCACCACAAAAGAATCTTTTTAACATTCTCTTGGTGGGAAAAATGGACTCAAGATAAAGTGGGAAATTTTTATTTTGTTTTATTAGTATATCCTATGTGTTCCCACAACTCCCTAAGAATAGCTCCCTCTCTTTTTCATTTCACTGAAGTTTTGACTCTACTTAATATTTAATGTATCATGCAATTTGTATATTTGAAACACACACCTTAGTGGCTGTGGTATATTCATAAAGTACAACTACTCAAAATAAATTTCACTACCCCCAAATAACCCCTTCCTTACCTATCTATCTTAACTCTCTGTTTCCAGGACCTTCCTTCAGATCCTAGTACCATTTGTATGCATTCTATCTTCATGTTTGCCATTCTAGGTGTTCTCCATGAATTAAACTATATTAAAAAGATAGACTCTTTCATATTCTATTGCACTTCCTTTCTTTTAGGGATGAATAATACTCCATTGTGTCGATGTACTACATTTATTATTCATTTGTCAGTTTATGGATATCTTTATTGTTTTCTACTTTTGAGCTACTGTGAATAAACATGAAAATTTGTATATACATTGCTGTGTGGACATTTATCTTCAGTTCTATTGAGCATATTTAGAAATGTACTAAACATCACACTATAAAATTCTTAATAGATTACTTATGTATTTGGAAACTATTTTTTCCTTCAGATATTAGGTTCTAGAATAAACAAATGAACAAAATGGAAAAATCATCTACTTTATGTTGCTTCCATTCCTCCATATTTGCTAAGTCCTCGAGTAAAGTATGTAAGCTTATTTTATTGCCTATAGCATTCTTTGGGCCAGACCACTTCTGTTAACTAAGTTAATAAGAAGATTCACTTATGTCTCCATCATCAATGGGGAAAATGGAGTCATGGTAGTGTTTTAACAAAATTTGTTTTATTTTTCACCTACTAGATTATAGACATGCTGGTATCCACCAGATATCTCCATCTTGTTCAAGGAGTTCCTATTTGATTGTGTGTGGGGGTGGGTGTGTACGCACACACATGTGTGCACACAGTTCTCCTCCATGTGTTGTTTTCTGTTCCATCCTGAGCACAGATTCTCAGGATCTGGGCTCTCTCGTTCTCATACTCCTGTGAATACAGTGACCACTTTCTGCCTAGAGACCAAGGCTCCTTCCAATGCATTTAGGGTTCTCTTAATTTCTTTTTTCAGAGTGCCAACATTTCTATAGCTACCTCTTCCACTGGGGAGAAATTCTCCACACCATTGGATTTACTCACTGTGAACACTAAGTTCCGCCACTGGGTAGTCACGGTCAGTCTTCAGTCTCAGTGTCTGGCAGAGATTCTTCGAGTCTGGAACAGTAAGTACAGCTGCTTCCTTGGGCACAGACTTGCTGCAGCAGCTTAGCATGGCACACAGAGTGTTAAAACTTTCTCCCTCCTCTGACAACCAATTATGTCTTTACATGTATGAACCTAGACTCTCTCTCATGCTGAATGCTCCCCAGACAGACCCTGGACAGGCCCTTTTTGCAGACAGTTCAGATGCCCGTGAAAGGTTCACATTCTCAGGCTAAGCACCTAACACTTCCCGCTTTGTCCCAGCTGCAGGCCCACATGAGATCTGATTGGATAGAACTGTGTGAAGCAGCTGTCTTCAGGATGCCCACTCGTGAGTCTTTTGATTATGGCTTTGAATTTACGAGCTTGGAAATAGATTTAGGATCAGGTCAACAGTTCAGCTCATTTCGGGGTGACCTGGCAGCCCTCTCAAGGCAGTGATTTAAGATGTTACTTAGAGAAGTCACTGAAGTGCTCTGGAATTCAATCCCTTTCCTAGGAGAAGAGTACTATTTCACACCTAGATGCTAACCATAGTAGAAACTGTTTATTGAATACCTGTGGGCACCCGGAGCAGATTCCCACATTCTGTGTCTATTAGCTCAGCAGGTCCTTTACACTAAGTGGGTGAAACAGCCAAACGGTATGGAGCCCATTCTATGGGTATGATCGTGTTCTCTCTTGGCTATGTGCCATGAGACTTCTGGAAATGACCAGAGCCTTTGATTTCTTATTCACATAACTGCTCCGAAGTGCCACCTCCTAGCGAAAAGAATGCTTTGGTTAGTTTTCAAAGTCTCATCTGTCTGACGGCATACTTTGCCCATGGCCCGGAGAAATTTAGCAAAGAATTCAGTTTTGATTAACAAATTCTGTTATATGGTTGAAGAAAATATTAACTAATTTGTTAAGAATTATAAGCAGAGTGTTGGGGGGGCATTTGGGGGAAGGGAAGAATTGTGAATAATCAAAAAAATTTGCATGAAAATTCCAGTTCATTAAGTAATCAGCATGGGGGTGTCTGATTGGCTGATTAGATGCAGAAGATCATTTGTCGCTTTTTTAGGTAAATTTCCATCAAAGTAGTTCCACCTGGCAAATTTAAATTAATGTTTTATTTTAAATCCATGTATATTTATTTCACATTGAGTTATCCTTCAGAACAAAGGAGTCATTTCCCATCTGGAACATCCAGAGCTTTTAGGCTGGTGGCTAGAGAGCTGGATCAATACCAGTCATGGGCTCCTTCCCTGTAGCTGTAGCTGAGAACTTCAATCTTCCCGACCTCTTAACACGTGCCCCACCAAACTGAATCCCTTAAGCTGAGATTCCCAGGGAAGCACCTTCTCTTATTGTTCTCTTCCTTGAATTTAGTTAAAATAACAGCCAGTCATAGTTCAAACCAAGTAGGCTGTATATCAGTTGAGACATCAGAGTAGCTAAGGGGTAACCATAGCATAAGGGGCTCCGTAGAAGGGCCCGCATCAAAACATGTAACAGCCAGGAAGCCAGTGTTCAAAGGAGGATGGTAAACTGGGCTTATTTCTTCTGTGGCAAAATCCCTTCCGAAGTCTACTGAATCTGAACAAAGCAAGGCTTCTCGGAGGTTTGGAACCAACCCATCCCCAGGAGACCTCACTCTTTATCAAAAGGTGTCTGATCAGGGATCTCTTCCGGGGCATCAGTAAACTCTCTCATAAAGATTTTGCTTGGAGAACTGAGGAAAAAACTCACAATTTGGTAATATCGTGAAGCTTCTGGCAACACCCCCTGGGGCCCGAGCCAGTCCTGCTGCAGAAAGCACACTGCATCTCTGCTCCAGTTGGAACCCGGCAAGCACTGATCCTACCAGGCCTCAGCCCTCAAGCCCATGTTTGTTCTCAACTTTCAAGTCCCTTTGGCCATCTACCCTCTCCCCTACTCTCAGCCCCAAACTTCACTCTGCCTCTCCGTCTCTCTGACCTCTCCCCAGTGGCTTCTGCAACCCCACGATATAACCCCTGCTTCATTGTAAACCCTGTAGAGTGCTCCGGCCGGCCCTCTTTCTGTCTTAACTGAAGGCTTATTTCCCACGCAGAACTTTAAGCTGGAAAGGGGTATCTCCCTGTCTTCTCATTCCATCAGTTACACTAAGCCGTCATTTCTCTTCGCATCAACTCCTCAGGACTGATGCCCACCAGCTACGTGCTTTGTGGGGGGCCTTTCCCTAACTTCTGCTTTGGGCTCCTTCGCTATAGTCTCTTTCAGCCCATCAACTTCTGTCTAGCGCCATGACAAATACATCAATACATTTCCACGATATCTCTCAGTTCTATCTGCTATCAAGCCAGAGCTCCATGTGATGCCTTTTGCAACGCATCTACCTAGTGAGGCCCTAACATGAGCTCACATGCACCATGCATCTCCACTCTCAAGTCCCAGTTTGGAAATCACATCAAGGCAGGAAAGGGTGCCACGATTTGCTTGTCATCACTGGCTCCTCCATGCTGGTGACACTACTGCTAAAAGCAGGACATCTAGAGCAGCGGGTCCGTGGCTACACAAAATCTACCTTAAGCTTCTCCACCTCTCTTCCAGGCCTGACCTTTGTGCATTTTCTTGCCGTAATTTACCCGGTTAAAAATAAGGCGGTCGCGGCAGCCACCCCGTTCTCAGTGCAGGTCTTGATGTAAGGTGATCTGACCTTAGATTCTGGCCAGCTAAAGGAGATCAGAATCCACGCATGTCAGAGTCACCCACAAAGGAGAAGGTAGTTTCTGCATAGTGATCAATTATAGAGGTCGCCAGATCCCTGACAACTGAGCTCTCTGGTTCTCCAAACGCATCTCCAGTTTTAATTACTTGCATGTGTGATGTGTATGGGAGTGCATACATGGAGGCCAGAGGACAGCTTTGTCAAGTCGGTTCTCGCTGCTCTCTTTACACAGTTCCAGGAACGGAACTCAGGAAACCAGGCTACAGGGCAAATGCCTTTACCTGCAGAGTCACCTCTTCAGCCTTTCCTGGACGGTTTTGATGCCTGCTCTATACGTTATACGAATGTATTCCTACACATCTAGCAAACTCATCCAAAATCCTCACAGAGCTTTTCTGGTATGCCATTTCCACCGAAGCCTATGCTCCAAGAAGCACTCTGCCTTCATCTTTACTGCTTTTTTTTAAAAAACCCTTTTCCTAGATCATGGAGTGTTGATAGCTTCTGAAGCTATTTTGAATATGAGTTTTTGCTTGTTTTATTTTTATTTTAATCCTGTAATACCAAGTAATAGATTAGTTCTTCCTGTCTTTGGTTACCTCAAATAAAAAACAATTATGAAGTAGCTACCCCTGCAGGTTACCATCCATTTCTTTGTTGTCTGCATTCCCAGCACTGCTATTGACACAGGTCTACATACCCGAGTGTCCAGGAGACACCCCTGTTGATTGATACTTTAGCTTCTAGAAAGAACTGCTTTTTCTTCCTAGAACTGTTAGGATTTCAAGGCTTTCCTTGGTTTGCAATAGATTTGCCAAGGAATTTTTTTAAAGACCCTATAGCTGTGATTCTCAACCTTCCTTAATGCTGCGACCCTTTAATATAGTTCAGGTTATGAAGAATTCAACCATAAAATTATTTCAATGCCACTTCATAACTGTAATTTTGCTGCTGTCACAAATTATAATGTAAATATCTGATATGCAACCCCCACAAGGGATGGCAACCCACAAGTTGAGAACCACCGATCTACACAATGATGCTGAATTGGGGCAAGTGGTTTGCCCAGTTTGTACCAATGGCCCTATGGTTACTACTTATTCATAAAACACTCTTAGAAAGCAGACATAACTTTTAACCTTACTTCAGAGGGAGGGATTCCAAACTTCAGGAGCTTCAAAATAGAGCTGTTTCTACTTGCAATTTCTGAAACTTTGAATTATACTTTCCTGCCGTTTGAATATAATGGTAGGCTTGCTAGCAAGTTAAAACATCATATAATTACTCTTACAGCCACTGTGACAGGGACCCTGGAAGAAAGTTTTTTCAGAAAGTTATCTTGTAACGGAGAGAGAGGCTCCATGGATAGTTCAGATCCCCAGAACTCTTGAAAAGGTCAAGCAAGCATAGCAGCTGTCTTTAACCTCGGGACTCGGGTGACAGAGACGGGGAGCCCATGGCAAACTTGCCAGCGAAACTAGCAGACATTTGTGAGCTCCAAGTGCAGCCTTTGTGCCTTAATAAGGTGAAGAACAAATGACGAAGACATCTGACTTCAAGTTCAGGTCTCCACATGCATGGGTACATCTGTGAATATGCACCTGCAAACACATATGCATCTACATCCATGCAATTGTGCATATCTGCAGGCACACACATCAACCCCATATGCATGCAAAAAGATTTTTTAAAATACAGCTGTCCTTAAATCTACGTTTGGTAGCATTATCAACAATTAATCAGCCTTGCAGAGATGAAATCATACTGCTTTTCTTAGTTACTGTAGCTATGACTAGTCACTCTTTTTGTTTTGAAGGGAAAATGAGGAAGAGAGTAAGAGAAAATGCATTAAACAATTTAGAACTTCTTACCAATTTTCTTTTTAAAGATCTCTCTTTCTCTCTCTCTCCCTCCCGCCTCTCTCTCTCTCTCTCTCTCTCTCTCTCTCTCTCTCTCTCTCTCTGTGTGTGTGTGTGTATGTTAGTGTTCACCTGGGCTGTGGGTCCACCTTTCAACATGCATGTCACGGTGGGTGCCTATGGAGGCCAGAACAGAACATAGGATCCCGGGAGCTGGGGTACCAGGAGTGGTAAGCTGCCTGGCATAGGTGCTGGGAACTGAACTCTAATCCTCTGCCAAGAGCCACCATCAGCAAAGGTAACTAACTGAATGAATATTTAAAACCCAACTGCGTCACACATCCAATAAAAGTTATTTAACTGCAGAGCCTTTTCTCCAGCCCCCTCCCCACCAGTTTTTATAGTTTAATATCAGGAAAGTTGTCACTTGCCAAGAGTAACTAAGTAGGTCAAGGAGGATGAGACTTAGAGAATTTTTTTTAAGTTATGGAAAATTTATGGTGAATAATTTACACAGGAAATCAATAGACGGTATAAACTAGAAGAGGAAAATTTTTCTAGGCTGTAAAACAAGTACTTTGTTCTTCAGGGGAGTTTCATGCTAACCCCATAATATTCCTCCTGAATGGGTTCCAGAGAGCCACCCAAAGGTGGTCAAGTTCAACTTCATTCCTTCAACAGAGGACCAAGTACATTAAATAGTTCCACCACCACCACCAAAAGCTTCACCCCTTGCTATTGAATTGCTGCATGCTGTTTTTGAGGTTCAAATTTGCTTTGGCTTACACAAGCAGTCTCAAGGTACTTTCGTGTGACTAAGAATCCATTGCAGAGGAAAAGGAAGGTGTGAGAGGATGTATGATTGGGTGGAAATATGTAAATATTGCTGGTGGAGGGATGGCACTAGAACATGAAAGGAAGGAAGAGAAAGGGTTAGGAGTCAAGAGTTAAGTTGTCAATTTGGAGCAACGTTGCCCCTTGCCACAGGGGTGTTTAACATTGTCTGATGATACTTTTGAGAGTCCCAGTGAGGAGCTTCCTTCCACCTGGTTCCTAGTGGGCGGAGACTAAATACGTGCAGGAGGCAATCCTATCCCATAAAGAATGGTCTGGCTTAAATCTGACATAGACCAATGTTGAGAAACCATGACAGAGGGAGCCTGGTGAAAAGGAAACCTTTGGCAGGCACTGTGTCTTCTTAATCTGATGCTGAGCAACTGACAATGAAGGTTGAGAACACTGACTTTAATTTTAATATAATATGAATGTTCTCACAATTTTTCTGGGGGATATGATTAGGTAATATTTCAGTGTCCAGTGGTTTAAGTTGAAGAAATTACACATTCTGATATGGCAAAAGCTAATTTTGATACTCTGTCCACACCATGATATCTTTGGTATATCAGTAGCTAATTGTAATAACATAGTAACTCTACTCTCTAGGCTGATATCATCATCATCATCATCATCATTATTGTTATCTTGGTTTTTCCATACAGGGTTTCTCTGTATATCAGCATTGTTATATAGTGATGTTCCACATAAATTAGCTATTTCCTGGTCCTGTGTAACTTTCTATGTGTTACCTTTGCAAGGCTAGCTCTAAACTCAGAGAGAGTGGTCTTCTTGTCTGCCCTACCTTCTATAATAAATAGCACCGTCACAACCACCATCAGGCAAGGTAACTAACTAAATGAATATTTAAAGTCCAAGTGTATTACACATGGAATCAAACATGTAAAAATGATGTTTGCTGTGATCTGTGATTCAACGGGATTCAGCTCAAGCTAACAGAGCTTTAGGATATTAAGGGAAAGAAATAAAATGGGCTGGGAGATTGGAGGGAGAGAGATGACTTTCTGTATGTTATGTGAAAAGAGGAGGAGAATCGCGGATTGAATAGCTGGACGGCAATGGTGACTTAATGACCTTTTCCAGCAAGGGATTTGTAGACGTTAGTGGTGCCTGATGCCTTCGGAAAGAGGAGCTTGTTCTTGCCTCTTCATCTCCTGTGCTATGTCATATGCAAACTGGGTTTCATGGGCTCTTAGAACTGTGACAATGATTTACTCTACCAGAATGTGCTGTGTATCATTTGCGTACCAACTCTGCAGTTTAAACAGCAGCACTGACTTGAAGCCCCACCCACCCCCTCCAGATTACACAAAACTGGAAGGCTAATTCAGCCCCACCCCTGCCTGATGGAAGCCATACACGGCTTCCTTCTACCTGTTTGTATCTCAAGGGATCAGCTGGTTTGTCTGTGTGTCTCGTTAAGACTATGTGCACAGGGCTGAAAGATGAGTTGTCCCCATGTTCTGCTGCCCGCGGAGTCTTCCCTTGTGATGCGAGCTTTGCCTGGTGCACAAAACGAAGCAAAAAAATAAAATGTAGAAACTGCACCCCCACCAATTTTCCAGGTGCAGCCGGCTAGAAAGCAGTTATTCCCTCAAGAGGGAATGCTTTCAGTCAGAGGGCTCCTGATCACCCACAGTAGCAGATCATTAGTTGGACTCAACCGCTGAGGGCCCATACCCATACTAGAGCGTAATACTGGTCATTCCAGGTGCCTACTTTAAAACGAATTCTTTCCTCATTTCCTTTGCTAGGAAATAACTAGCTTCAGTTAGGGAAAAAGCTGCACAGTGTCACTGTTCTCTAGAGATGACTTTGTAAATAGAAAGCATAGCCCCCTTGAGCCTCAGTAGCTGAAGATATATGCCAACGTTTAGGTCAGATACTTCAACTACAAGAAGTAGCTCAAAAGAAGAATGCCCCCACCCCACAAATGCCTGACTGATTTAAAGTGTGTGTGTGTGTGTGTGTGTGTGTGTGATACAGACCTTTAACTTCCTCTCACTTGCTCAGAAATCAGGCTAAGCCGTGCTTCAGATTTGAGTTCTAGAGTTGATAAGTCATGTTGCAGTCTGGTAGGCTCCGTCCACCTTACGTTTGTAAGAGACATTTATAGTGCTACCTAGTCCTGCCTCTGTGTCCCTTGGTACAGAGGCTAGGTCAAACTAAGTGACATGGTGTAGACTATCCTTCAATCCCTGAAACTTACAAAACAGAGAAACCCTATCTGTTACTAGACCCAGAGGGAGCCTGAGGGACCGAATTCTCTAGAACATCTATTCAGAATCTCTTTTAGCTGTCTAGGGCTCTGACCCTACTCTTCTAGCACTCTGCAGCTTTAAGGCCCCATCATTGTGCATGATCTCTCTCTCTCTCTCTCTCTCTCTCTCTCTCTCTCTCTCTCTCTCTCTCTCTCTCTCTCTCCCCTCTCTCTCAATAAAGCTTATTTGAAGAGTGATATTATGTCATCTCTGCCTACTATATATTTTCCACAAAAATACAATCTACAAACCTATGACTGCAAAGAAAACAAAGATTTGAAGGCAGCATGGCTTTGACAACCAAACTTAGGTCATGGGATGAATTCTGCCTCTACTACTGTCCACATTATGTAATTCAGAACTCATTTGTATTTATGTTCCTAGAATTCCAAGAGCTTTAAATTCAATACCTCATCCACTGCTTCTAGGTCCTAGCCCTGATTTGGATCTTTGATGTTCACATGAGTAATAGTGATAGAGTAGTATCTATTGAGGTAGAGGCTGTGCAACTGCCCATATTGTGCTCCCTGACTATGTAGACAGCAGTAGTCAGAGCTAACAGAAAGTGAAGACAATTCACATGACCAGAACCCTTAAAGGAATGTCTTTGCAAGATAATCCTGGAGTCATTTCACAACAGTTTTCAAACAAAGAAAACTTTAGGTTCCAAAACCCTTCCAGGCCCCATCAGCAACAATCCTCTGATTCCTGACGGTGTCAACATCTTTAGGGATTTTTAATTCTTTTGGAGTTTCTTCTTGGATCTTTCTGATTCTAGAAATTATATTGGTTCCAACTTGAAAATTACACAAGCTAGAGAATATAAAAGCGAACAGAGGCAGCAGAGTCTCGATTGTAACAGAACAAGAGTAGTTTCTTCTTCTTCTTCTTTTTTTATCGTGTCGTTCAGGCTGGCCTCATGCTCACTGTGAAGTGGAGGATGATCATGAACCTAGACTACCCCTGCCTGCACCTCCAAGTGCTGGAATTCCAGGCCACTCTGCCGTGCCTGGCTTATGAGGTGCTCCAGGTTTGTGTACGCTAGAACACACTACCAAACAGAGCTGCATCCCTTTGGCCTTAAGCTAGTCAGTTTTGCCAGGCAGTCCTCACACTCTGTGCTTCATCTGACATGCTGCAGGAAGTCATAGACACAAGAATTAAAGACGGTTAAATTTTTTTTTCTGCTAAGTTGTTTGTTTGTTGCTGTCACTGCAGAGACATAGTTTCTCACTGTATTCCATACTGATCTCAAACCCACAGCAATCCCTCTGCCTCAGCTGCCCCCTCTATCAGAGTGCTAGGATTGAAGGTTGGCACCCCCACACTGAAGAATGCTGAGAGAGTCTTTGTGGAAAAGCTGTTCAGTCTTCCTATTCCTTGACTTACCATTTATGTCAATTATGGACCGTTCATGAAATGGATTCTGAATCCCTGCTCTGAGGTTGGGGCAGGATGCTTCAACTCCAGTCAGGCAATGTGGTTTGTAGTCACAGTAGTTGTAAATACTAACCGGAAGTGAAGAAGTCTCTCTTTCTTGTGTTAAATATCAACTAAAGTTTTAAAAAAGGGGAGTGTGTGTGGCAGAAATTTAGTACTGAACATAGCATTCTAGCCTTTTTTCCATACAACAGAAGTTATTACCTGGTGCTTCTCTGTATTCAGTGAACAGTGTGAGGTCTTGACTTCCAGATACAAAGCAGGGGTTTTGTATTTAACTCCAACATTTCACTACAATAAAGAATGTTGGATTCCTTTGATGAGCTCATCAAAAACATGAGTTTAGAAATCATGTTTCTAAATATTATGTGTTATTCCATCAGAAAGAAATCACAAACCTAACCACTTCTAGTAATTCAGTTGACAAAGCTTTGGATTGGGAGGGCAGAGCAAAGAGTCATTCTCCTCAGTGAGCATTGGTGTTTGTAGAGAAGATCATCCTGACAGGAAAAGGTGGGAAGAGTCAAGCACAGCTCTCTTCTTCCTTGTTCATCAGGATTTAGGCCGATGATGTAGGCAAACTTAGTCTATTCTTAAAGTCTCCTGACTTGCACAATAGAAATGTCCCTTCTCTCCACTTCACAAGCACTGCCCACAAATGTACAATCTGTTCTCTTGAACGGGTGTCCTGAGGGAGGGAGTTTGCGCCCAGTTTCCGTTGTCAGAGTGCTCTTACTTCCCCCTCCACACCACCCAGCAACACTGACTTTGAGAGGGATGTGGCCTTCTTCATCATTAGATGGAAGATATGTTGATTGGAAGGAGCTGATGAATACTTGATTGCCCCAGAAAATCCGATTGCCATCTCCTTACTGTAGGCAGAACTATAAATTCTGAGGTGTAAGTGAGGTCAGTTTATAAACTCACATGTGAAGATTCTAGAAAGGAGAAAGCCAGGGGTCTTCTGCTCCAGCGACACATGAATATTTTGCCTGTCTTTGGAAATCAGCCCTTCTGTAATACACGTCTCTATATTCAAGGCTTTCTTTCATGTGTGCAACCACTACCCTACATAAGACCATGGGAGATGGGGGTGGGGTCCGGGTGGTTCAGGCAGTAAGTCACTTGCTTCATATACAAATAGAGTTGTTCCCTTCCAGACAGACACAAGTTTGGTCTTGACCAAACAACACAGGTCTTTGACCCAAGTTGATCAGCTTGCTATGTCAGTTGTTTCTGGCTCAACTTCGCCTTTAGTACTTGACAAACAAAAGCTACCCAATCACTTTTCTTATTGACTCTACCCACTAAGCACATTGGAAGTTTCATATTCACAGATCCCTAAAGTAACATCCCAGAATAGGTATGGACTCATCACATTGTTCCATCCGCTTCCTCAAACCCCTGTCAGGTCATCCCACTTCTCTCTGGCCTTCCTGACCTCCGGATCACATTTCCCACAAACAGCAATCTAATTTGCGGTCTCCTGAATACTCTGCATTCCCGAGCTATCTTACTGTGTCTGATGAATTTATCTCCATCTTTTCTACCGATTTGATTCGTTTGTGTTTCCCCTGAAGGTATTTAATTATGTTATCTCCTTATTTAGAGCCTCTTTGGATTGAGTGAGGCAAGAAGATGAGGATAGTGATGCTTAGTGACATTAACTGGAGCCTAATTTTTATTCTATTAACGAATCCCTGGGTAACCTCTGGAAAGTCATTGAGCCTCCTTTCAGCCAAAATCCCTTCACCTTGAAAAACTGGGAAAAGAACAATGTACCCCGGAAGGTGACTGTGGGGAGTAGTTAGCAAAATGAAATTAAAAAGGAAAAGTGATGTGTAAATCAGAGCGTTTGGAGGAATGGCAGGAATACCTTTCCTTCTGCTCAGATTAATTGCAGCAGCATTCCCGTAGCAGCCCAGTGATTTTCAGAGCTTGATGTCAGGAAACCTTTGAATTTGTCAACGCACGCAGAAAGCCTGTAAGAAAGCGATGTTAGCAAGTTCTCCAAAAACATTTGCTGCTGTTTGTTTATTTGCCTGTTTCCTCTTCTATTTACATCTTGGTAATAGGTCATGTTGGTTTGATGAGAGCGCCACGCGAGAAGGCCTCTGCGCCCAACAGCTTACTTCCCATGCTCTGCCGTCGCGCTTACTTCAATCCCTGGAGGAGAAAATTCTTCCCTTCTAAAATCTTTGGTTCTTCAGTAATCCCTGTGAACATTTTATAACCAATCTGGTGAGAACACATTCAACAGCATCTCTCAGGTATGCATGGGAATCTCCTTGCACATATGCAAGCAAAGCTATCAATTTAGCAAAGGGTATTTAGCCATTTATATAAATGCACATCTTTATACATTGTTCTAGAAGCACTAACATACCCCAATACCAGAGATATTGAAGAATTAGAAAAGATTGCAGCCAACAAATACATTTCCAAAATACTAGTTCTGCCATGCGTTACTCAGTTCTAAAACTCACGGAAACTTAGAATTGGTCTATACTGGTAAGCTCATTGTGAGTGTAGTTTTCAAGGACACTGTGAATCCAGTCTATCTTAACGTCTTATAGTAGTGTGCTCTGGTTCACAATTCATGAAACAGCAGAAGTATGTTACTAAGTAAAGCCCTTACTTAGAGAGGTTTAGGTTTCACCTCATACCCTTCTTCTGGTTTGTGTTTCTGTCCAGGAAACTACATTACCTGCCTTCATTTGGCTTTGACAGGCTCTCAGCTATTATTCCGTTTTTGATGACATGCTCAGTTTTAAAGAACATCGGTCAGTATTTTACAGAAAGCCTTTTAACTGAGGTTTCAGGGTTTTTTCAAGATTTTCCTGGTATTCTGGGTTTGGGAGAGAAATATTAGAGACATATAATGTCACACTTATCATAACAAGATTGCAAATTCTCAATATGGCCTATGCCTGTGAATGCCACAGACTGAGAATGAAGGTCCTCTATAAGGGGCAACTCTGATGGCTGCCCCATTGGAAATCTGGCCAAATGTCACCTGATTCTGGCTTTCCCCAAAATATAGAAATCTCAATGTTCATATGGAACATCCAACTTTCATAGTCTGACAACTAATTAAAATTTAGACCTCAGTAGTTTCATATGTATGCCAAATAATTAGACAGTCACAGGCTGGTAAGATGACTCAATAGATGAAGGCACGTGGCATGAAAACCTATGACCAGAGGTAGATCCACAGAACTCAGGCCAGAGTGTAAAAACTGACTACCAAAATTGTACTATGAGCCAGGCGATGGAGGTGCATGCCTTGAATCCCAGCACTTGGGAGGCAGAGGCAGGCAGATCTCTGTGAGTTCGAGACCAGCCTGGTCTACAAAAGCTAGTTCCAGGACAGGCTCCAAAGCCACAGAGAAACCCTGTCTCGAAAAAAAAAATTGTACTATGACATCAACATTCACACAGTGACACATGTACACCTACACTCACACATATTGCTCTCTCTCTCTGTCACACATACACACACTAATCACTATAGTAATAAATACATTTTTACAGTATCACTTGGCTAATATTAACCTATGGCCACCTGTTTGTAAACTCTTGCACATGTATGGGAATTATTAATATTTTTAATGTAAGAAAGGCATTAACAGATTTTATTCCATTTGTTCTGTATTTTGCAAATCATTGCAAGTAGAAACCACAGGAAAAGATAAAATGAGGGAATAAGGATCAGATCAGCCATGATTTTGTCACAGCAAGAGATAATAGAGACCAGCTCGGGTGTGATAAGAAGAGACATCTTTACATATGTGTGTGTGTGTGTGTGTGTGTGTGTGTGTGTGTGTGTGTGTGATATGCTTTGAGCATATTTTGCTCTGATTTCACACTATGACAGAATGCTTATGCAATGTCCATAGGCACTGGTGTTGAAGAGACACTATGGATTTGGATACACACTTCAAGGGTCTGGCGATGTGTTGTTGCTTCAGGGTGTGAGAGAAAAAGCCATCAGAGATAACGTGATCATTTCTCCCATGGGAATGGGAAGCATAAGGCGTCACATCTGAGGGAGGGGATGTACGGAAAGAGCAGTGTCACTGAAGCAGAGTGTCTCTGGGCAGTAAAGTTGGACACCGTGAACCTCATGTCAGCATGCAGAAGAAAGGAAAAGAAAAGAAAGGAGAAGAGAGGAGAGGAAAGGAAATGAAAAAGAAAAGAAAAGAAGGGATTGCAGCCAGATGTTTTCATTAGGGCACATCTAAGGCATGAGAAAAATGCACCCTCTTGTGTAGGTGGTTCAGAGAGAGCCAGTGCAAGGTGATACCAGACATATATTTTGTTCAGTTTCTTCAATCCCTCCTCTCCACCACCTCGGGACACAGGATTGGGTGTTTGTACCACCTGTAGCTCTCCCCTTGCTTCTCACATCTTTTTATCAAGTAGTAACAGTCTCTGATCTTTGTTTCTGACCTCCATGGCCCTGTTCTTAAACATCAGCCCTCTCTCGGAAGCTCCGTTCCATCTCTCTGCTGAGGCTCTGACGAAAACCCTGCTGTCTTCCTTCCTAAGAATACATCTCTCTCCTTTCCCAGTTTGCCTTTCCCATCCGCTGTGCGCATTTCAGGTGGAGACTAAGTTCACAAACTTGTTTTCTTTACAAGCTGTGTGCCTTTAGGCGAGTGTCCTAACCACGCTGGGCTTGAGTGTAATTTTCTGTAAAATCATTAAATGGAGAGAGCATTGACTCCTCCCGATGTGACTGTGCAGATTAAAGGCCTTTACAAAGATCAAATGCCCATTCTTGCGTTTGGCCCTGCCTGAACTGACACTCAGCCACTACCCTTGCCCTTTCCTTGCATGATGCTTGTGGCCCTGGTGTCACTAGCTGTGCGTTTTCCCCTTTCCTTTCTACTACGAGCCAAGTATTGTGAGGGCGGAGACTAAGGCGTGTATGAATATGTAGGCATGCCTTCTTGCTGGCACAGTGTGGTCCCAGTCAGTAACTGTAAGGATATTTATATATGTCAGGGTCATGAGTGAACGTTAATTCAGTAACTGAAGCATTGGTTTAACATGTGTGTGTAATTTATAAATATGCCCATATATATCTGCCACGAAAGAAACCTATTCATGATTTCCAAACTATACTCTAAGAGAAACAAAATATCAAAAAACACACACACTAAACCTTTTCTCGGGTAAAATTCTCTTTTCTTAGCCCGTGGGGCACTGGTATATCACCCACGGGCACAATTTCTTTTTGAGGTAAAATATTAATCGAAGCTATCACTGCATAGAGCAGTGCCTTAAGCGACCCACTGGGCAGCTAAGCTAAAATTCTGCTCTCCCGGCACCTGTGACCAGGAGACGGAGCCTCAATCACAAGGGCCTGGCACGAGGCCAGTGTGGTGTCACACCGGGTGCCCTGAACTCTTACCTGAAGTGCTCTTTCAAGTCACTTTCGCCAATGGCCTGCCTACCGTGTTTTATTTTAACTCAACTCGCTACTGTAAATTTGAGGAGGGACTAAGAACTACATCAATTTAAAGAAAATTGGTGTCAAAACATCGAAGACAGCAGGGGGCTAAGGAGGTCCGTGGAAGCTGAGAACGAAATGGGTGGGGTGGGCTCCGCTGCCCCTCGCATTAATACAGTGCTAGGTTCTCTGTTTCCTCACCTGCAAAATGGAAATAGTGATTAATGTTTTACCAACGTTCTGAAACTCTCCCAAGGATCAGGTAAAACCATGGAAACTGTTTGACGGAGTAAGTTTCTACTTCTCTAGAAAATAAAACTAAACAACAACAATCATCAAACAGGAGATAACTCTAATAAATGAACATTAATTTACTGTCATATGAGAAAAAGTTAGCTTAATTTTATTTTTAAATGTTTTTATTTTTTGAGACTTTGATATAATATGTTTTGATCATCTTCGTCCCTTTCTTTCCATTTTTTCCCATATCCTCCCCCATCTCTCTACCCACCCAACTTCATGTTGGCCAACTGCTCCTGAGCATAGGCCCCGCCCCAGAGTGTGGTGGCTATCATTGCACTGAAAGAAACTGAGTTTCCCTCTCCTCACCGGTAACAGCTGCTAGTAGCTTCTTGGTTAGGGGTGGGGCTTTCTGCCCAGTTCCCAGTTTCCCGTTCTCCATGCTTGGATTTTGCCTGGCTTGAACTCGTTCATGCTGTCCCGGTCTCTGTGAGTTCATATGCATTAGCTCAATTTTAAAGGTTTAATGTAGCATTTATGGAACCCTAGGTGGTTAAAGAGCAAATTATTTGAGCCTTCTTGAAATTATTCGGGCAAGTTCCTTACTTCAAAGGATCTCCATTTTTATACATCTGCTAGGCAGATAGTTCTTCCTTAGAAATACATTTTCTTATCCTTTCGTGTGCCCTTACATTAGTTGCTTTTTGTCCACAGAAATTATCAAGAAACTGCCGTTAGGGACTGTTTAAGCTTCCTTATAAAGGATAAATGCGAGAATCTAGGGGAAGTAATCTGTCAGTTGTTTGTATTAATCGTCTTAAATAAGCAATACGTGGCTTAGGGAAAAGCTGGCCCGAGCTAGACAAAGAAGGCAGTCATCCGAGCCTCAGACGCTGAACTCTGACCCCTGGCTGGACCTTGCACTCGGCAGCCTAGTAACAGGAAGGCAGCAAGACACACTTTGAACCAGAGGTTCTAAGGCTGCGGTGGGGTTAGCGACAGGGTGACAGAGGCACTTTGCAGTCTGAACTTTGTACCTAGACACAGGGGCATTTCATCTCCATAACAGCCACTTTGTTTCATTACTTATTAACAGATCCTCCTTGAGTGAAGTTCTTTGTTAATGGAGCTTTAAAAACAGACCTCTCTCTCCCCCTTGTTTCTGCCATGGGTGGGGAATCTGTGCTGATTTGAAATCCTCCCGTGCATGAGCTTGCCCTTCTGTGGAGAGGGCTTCTCTTCTCTTCAAGACTGGCCCTTGTGGAGGTAGAGCAGTACCTATGGTCACACTTAGAGAAGGTAATCCTGGACTATATGCCATTAAATATCACACAAGGAAATGTCTGGTGGGTGCCACTCTACCTCTCCCTACCAAATCGATTTCTTTGTTTTTGTTCCTTTTGATAATTCTCTTTCGCTCCCACCTCTCCCACTCCTCTCCTGACTTCTTTTTTTTCTTTGTGTTCAGCCTTTCACTGACATCAAAGTTAACTGGTGGTGACCCCTGTTCCTGTGCACCGTTGTCTAAACTGGAATAGCCGAGATGGGTATCTTCACAACTGGAAGGCAAAGCATTTAAGGGCACATTCAAGCACTTCCCAAATAAACACACTGTCCTTAGATGTCCAGTAACTGATACTCAGTCTGTCTGAAAGTTTAGTTATTTAAAGAAAGTGACAGGATTCTAGAAAAGGGAACCCATTTAAGGACACCTATAAAATAAATATTAGGCTCCTGAAATTTTCAAGTTAGCAGGGCCAATTGAGCCACAATCTAAATTGCTGAGTTATGTTCAATATTGATCAGTAAATATGCTTTGTCTTCTGGGACCCAGTGAAATCGTGACCTCAGTACATGAGCTTAGTAATGAACAAAGAACAAATGAGCCCTCCCTAAAGCTTCGCTTGAGGGTCTGGGGCCACAAAGGAGTTAACTTTTCAACACTTGAAAACTATGTGTTTTAGGAGCAGTTGAAATTAGTTCAGATGATAATTCATTCTCTTCTCACTTTTCTTTCCATGTTTAAAAATGCCCATGTGTCTAGCAAGCCCTCATTCAGCAAGGGGTCAGGCCTGGAGTCACCCCTATCTGGGTACCAAGCAACAAAATCCCTTGATTCTCCTGTAGCTTTCTATAATCGCAGACACACCAAAACCTCCAGAGAGGCTCAGCACCATCACTTAGCTTTCTCAGATCTCAGGCTTTAAAACAAAGGATGCTAAAGCTATTTTGAAAGCCAGAGTTGAAGTTTATATTGCCAGTACTTACAGCTCTCTTCTTTTCTTTTAGGTTTTTTCCTCCCTCTGTGTTCCTCTCATTTTCTCTTTCTACTTCCTTCATTTTTCTCCTACTTTTCTTCCTTTTGCTCGTTTCCTAACTTTCATGATGACATAGCTTCCAAACTTATTATTGGTGCATAAATCAAATTGCCAGGAAGGGCTGGGTGAGTACCTCAGTGGCAGAGAGCTTGCCCAGCATGTGTGAAAACCTGCGTTCAATCCCCATCACTGTGGAAAAAAATAATCAAGACAATAAGATAAAATGTACAGTTTCTATGGTCATTGCTTTCCCTCACCCCTACTATAGTTTTGCTAGCTTTAATGACAAGAGGATTCAACCTGACCTTTATCTAAACATTATGATTTGGGTCTGGAATGTTTCCCAGGGCTATGGGGCTAGAGTATTGGTTGTTATCTAATGGTATTATTATACGGTGGTAAAAACTGCACAAGCTGGGGTCTACTTAGAGCAAGTAGGAAAGTACAGGTAATCTTTGGAAAGCTATAGATGAGATCTGGATCCTTCTCTGCTTTTCAACTATAGCTTCCTTGACACAATGATATCAGCATCCTCCCTTGTCATTCACTCTCATCACCATGCTATTTTGCCTTGTCCTGAACCCAGTGGGGCTAGCTGGTGATATATTGAAACCTCTAAAACCATGAGCCAAAATAAATCTTCATATGTTGTTAACCTAAGGTGTTTTATACCATAACAGAAAGCTGATCCTAAGAAGACAAGTTAAAAACAATTCTAAATCTTTCAGAAACATTGATTTCCCCCCCCCTTTAAGGTTTTGCATTCAGCATCATGTAGGGATGGTCCATACACCTCTGTATCTCTGTGCTTGGCTTTCCAGGTCTCACTCGGAGTCATGGCAGAACGGCAAGGAGATAAAGACCACAGTATGCATTTCTCTGTTTCCATGTCAATGGTGTTTTAGGTACTGCAAGACTGTACTTTTGGCTCTTGGGACATGCTCCTTCCTGTGGCAGACTCTGCTTCCGATCTGCTTTTGACGTGTCTCAGCGCTCACAGCTGCCTCCTCAGTGCCGCTCTCCAAAGCCTTGAATTAAGGCTGCACCTGTTTGGGATTTGCTCAATCTGAAAAGTAGCGGGACTCCTCCAGAATGCCTAATTACCTTTGCCCTGAAAGCAATGCAGTCAGATGCTTTGGCAGCACACTCAGGACACCTAGAATTGCAGGCATGGCCTCCATATTTAGTCTCAATTATTCCAGACAGAATACAGCAATTGAACCTTGATTTACACCACTTCTTCACTCCACTTGCCTCTCAATCCCAGATCCTGCCACCTGCTGCAGGCAGATTTAACAAAGTGCAAACATAGGCTACTGCAGCTTGAATAGCAGATGAGATTAAGACAAAGAAGAAAACTGATAGTAGTTTATATATCCTATAACTACCCAAGCCTACAGATGAGAGACGCAAGGTTTACTCAATTTATGTTTTGCGATAATACGGAACAAATGAAACAAACATTATTGTTCAATGAAAGAAATTAAACAGATTGAATTGTTCAATGAAACAAGCATAATTATTCCTTTAAATTCTTAGTTATTGCTTAATGAGTAAGAACTTAAAACTAATACTAGCTCAGTAATTCTGAGAACTCTATTTTTTAAATTGTCCATACTCTTTGGTTTCTTTTGGTAGACATTCACATGCACCCATGACAGAGAAGAGAAAGGATTGGGAAAGAAGACAGAAAGGTCACTGTCAAGGTAAATGCCAGCATGGAGAACTGAGCCAATGATAGGGACATCCAGGAACCAGGAAGTAAGATGACACTGAGGAGTTATAATATTGAGCCAATGGTATGGACATCCAGGGACCAGCATTATGATGGCATTGAGGAGTTTTAGTATTGATCCAATGGTAGAGACATCCAGGGACCAGAAAGTAAGATGACATTGAGGAGTTATAATATTGAGCCAATGGTATGTTCATCCAGGGACCAGCATTAAGATGACATTGAGGAGGTTATAGTACCTTGTCTATATATTGAAAAGTTGAAGGAAATAAATGAAGAAAAAGAAACTAACAAGGCAGAGGTATTGTAATACTAAAGGCAAAGAAGGATGGAGAAAGGTATGTTTCTAAGACTGCTCTGCCTTAGCTGTCTTTATGGTGTGCCATTGATTTCCCCTACAATTCTAGACAAATTCTCCTTCCTTCACAACATTTAGCTTTTCTCTTTAGAGAAAATACACTGTTGCCTTAAAAGAGGAGCAGAAACTGAGGTAAATATTTTCTAATCTTGAACAAAGTTCAATCAAATAATTATTGCTCAATATAACCAACCAAATCTACAACCACTAATTTTCACTTGAAATTTCTTTTTGGTACTAACTCTGCATTTATTTTTGACATGAATTAAAATTGACTGATGTCTTAGTGTTTAATTGCTGTGAAGAGACTCCATGACCGTGGGAAATCTTATGAAAGATAGCATTTAATTAGGGCTGGCTTACAATTTCATCATGATGAGGAACATGGCAGCCTGCAGACAGATATGGTGCTAGGGAAGTAGCTGAGAGTTCTCCATGTAGATTCATAGGAAGAGGGCAACACTGGGCCTGGCTTGGACTTTTGGAAATCTCAAACCCACTCACTCTCAGTGACACACTTCCTCTGACAAGGCCACACCTCCTAATACTTCTCAAATAGTGCCACTCCCTGATGACTGAGTCTTCAAATGCATGAGCTATGGGGACGTTCTTGCTAAAAAAAAAAACAACTACAGCCACAACAATCTTTGATTATCTGAGGTGAGGTTCTTTGAATAGAGAAAAAAGATATACCTTCCAGCTTATCACACACTCAGTGGGTCTCAGTTCTGAACTGAACAGGAACACCTTATCACTGGTTATCTTTTCTATTTCTTTTTGACCCTTTTTCTACAATAGAACTACAATGAAACTATTTGACAAAAAAAAATGTTTGAGGCTCCTGTACTTTATATTCATCTTTACTGATAGGTTTTCTACCATTTTCCCTTTCTTTCCCAGAGTACTTTTCTCCTTCTAGAGTCTCAAGGTAGACTTTACAAGGTCAGAAACAATCCCACTACTTTTAGTGCAAACTTTGTTCATCTTGCAGTTCAAAAATACCCACACAATTCTTTGAATGTCTTTTCCTACTTCAAAATGTGATGTTCGTTCCACTCAATGCTGATAGACATGGCTTTCCTTGAAGCCTGCTTATCCTTGATGGAGTTGCAATGGTCCTTTGGTTCCTTCATCTGATGCTCTCAAATAAAGATGTAGGACAGGGACTACATAGCTCAGGAGTAGAGCCATTGCTTCACATGTGCACAGGCTTGGGTTCCATCATCAGTACCACAGAAAGTAAGTAAATAAACACATGATTTATAAAGGTGCAAACAAAGAAGGCACCGTGAGAACTCTGAATTTGAAAGAAAGGACAATAAAGACAGGATTAGGCTGTTGACTTATATTCTCTAAAGGAAGAGATGAAAGGAGGGATCTAGATTCCTCCCCCAAAGAGTGGGAAGTGGATACTTACAAAGCGCACCCTTTCTACCAGATCTTACAGGAGGGTAGGGTAAAAGAGTGTGTGTTCTGTGATAGAAATAAAACAGGGTACAACAAATTTACACAAGGTCCAAACCATTTAACATTGTCAAAATTGTAGCTTTAGCTGAGGGCCTTGAGTTGTTGCCTACTGAGTCCTAGAACCTAAGAGTTCTAGATACCAGTCAAATCCCTTCATTATTTAGTTTCATTCAAATTTGCTGCCTTTATTATGTAAAATTCTTTTCATGTAACCTCCCTACAAAATTTCCACCCCTTTGATTGTAATTTTTTCTCATTAAAAATGGGATTTTATTATGATGATTACACACACACACACACACACGGAGAGAGATTATAATCTAATTATAATATTTCTCCCTTACCTTTCTTCCCTCCAATTCCTCTTATATACCTCTCTCAGCTCTCCTTCAAATTCATGACCTATTTTTTCATTAATTGTTATTGCATGTGTGTGTGTGTATATATATATTCCTAAATCTAACCTGTTCAGTCCATGTAATGCTACCTACATATATGTTTTCAGGCCTGAACACTTGGCACTGGACAACCAAATGGTGTGCTCTTCCCTGGGGAAGTTTGCATCTCCTATTCGCAACTTTCCGCTGGCATAGTCTTTTGTGCAGAGGTGAGACCTTGTGGGCTTTCCTCTGTCCAGTTTGCCATGTTTGTTGGTATCATTCTCGTTATGTTTAGGCTATCATTTTGGAGAAACTTTATGGGTGTAGCTTCAGACATTACTAGGAGACGCAAGGTCACAACAAACTGACTGATCCTTTTGCTCTTACAACCTCTCTATCCGCTCTTCTGCAGTTTCCCCAGAGCCTTAGATGCAGGAGTGTTTTGTGGATGCACCCTTTTGCTCTTTTCTTGAGATGAGCCTAGACATCACAGTGAGCCAGTTCCATCCTGAATCCTGGATGTATCACTCACTAGCTATAACATTTTTCAGCTACACTGACTTGGTTTTTAATGATTCCTTACTTAGTTGACCTAAATTTGGGAGATAACATATGATACAGGAAGGTACCTAGAATTCAGGATGTACCCAGTAACTGTTTATTATGCCATCATTATGATTGGTATTGTTTTCTCTGTGCCCACCCTCTTCTGAATCTTACTCGCCCTCAAATTTGATTTCAGGTTCTCTTGGAAATGATTTTCATCCCACTTCATTTCAAATCTATAGTCACTTTCTTACGGTTCCATTATGGTATGTGTGTATTTCTGTGTGTTTCTGTGTGCGTGTGTGCGCGCGTGCTTGTGTTTGTATGTCACAACCTTGTTCTTAGTTCTTTGAGTACAAAGACTAAATCTTATAGCTGGTGCTGCGTCTCACTCAGCTCTGAGTCTGCAGTAAAGCAGGGGAAAACAGTTGCTGGGTATTTACCTGTTCTGAACATTTGTACTTACTCTGTTTCCTAGCTTCTAGGATCATATTTTACAATGTCAGGTTAGAGTCAGCATACTGCAACTTCTTAAAGAAGTTAAAATTATGCAGTACAGTTACATTGGACAGTTAACATTCTAATACAGTGACTTTAACACACCATTTTTAAAAGAATGTGATATATATTCTGATATTTTTCAAGGCTGCAATTAAAATATGGAAAATATGTTTTCTTTCCTTTTAACAGTTCAGAAAAGGCCTTTGACTCGCATGAAAAGGTTCCCTTTTTGTGTTTTCCTATTAACTTTACTAACTGGTGTGAAAGCAACCACTGAGTGTTCTAGGAGCTGGCCCTCCATATAAATAACCCACGGCTTGCATTTGGCCCAGTGTCCTGATTTACATAGCACGAGCAGGATTATAAATTACACTCGTGGTTCAAAAGCAATGCCTGGCTTACACCACTTAAGAAAGGGCCTAGAAAGAATTTTCATTCTGCAACGGATATCAGGAGAAAAGTTCAAGGGCAATGATATGGAAAATCCTGAGTGTAGCTCAGTGTTCACCCACCTGCTCAGAGATTAGCAACCCTCTCGCCTGAACTTCACAGGCTTGATCCCCACCCAAGGGATACACCTGGCTCTGCCTCTGGGACCTGCCCCAGCCAGCGGCTTTTCTTTCTTTTTCTTTTCTTTTCCTCTCTCTCTCTCTCTCTCTCTCTCTCTCTCTCTCTCTCTCTCTCTCTCTCTCTCTCTCTCTTTCCCTTGACCAGGCCATGCCTTCTGTTCCTCGGCATGTAGACCAGTTGTCTCACCATTTCCTGCATTTCTCAGAATTTACTTCAGTAGATTATTTTTAGGAGCAAGCTGGAAGCTGCTGCTGGTTCTTACATTATCTACAAAGCCCAGAGTAAAACCTAAAGGTTAAAATGTACCCACCGGTGTCAATCTACTTTCGTATCTATATAACCAAATTTCTATTAATCATCGAGACTATTTCCTCTCTTTCACAACACGTCGAGTTCTCTCTGCTGCTTATCTTCATATCCTTCCCTACAGATCAGATTGTGGGGGAGGGTGCGCTAGCTGGACAGGATTAGAAATTTTCAGACTTCTTTGAAATGCGAAGACACATCTGTTTTTTGTTAGTTTGTTAGCATGTTTGTTTCTTTAAATCTATTGTAGAAACAACAGAAACCTCCAAAACAGAAGAAAAAAAACTAACCTGAATGACTAAGAGACTCCAAAGAGAGAGAAGGAAGAGGCGCTCCAGAGGGGTGCCTTTAGGAAAGTCTCAGGTCTGCCCGCTGACGAGTGATTTGTCTTTTCCTAGTGGCATGGTAGCCATATCTTGCAAATGAGAAAAATGCTAAATACCTTTGGGCAACCTCCAAATCAACATGCTTCGGTTTCACCATATCTGCTCAAGGGACAAAAAAGGGCAACAGACTGAGTCAACCCCTCAGTGAGCAAATACTATACCATCTACTCATCTGTGCAAGCAGAGCAGAACATGCTTGCTCAGAGGAAATTCAGAGCAACTCATGTCCTAGGCCCACACAGAAGCAGTTGCAGTTAGGACATAGAACACACATCTAAAATGTAATAATGGTCAGTGGAATGAAAGATGGCACTATGCAGTAAGCTTTTGGTTTTAGGTCCAGCTACTTAGGAAAAACGTTAATCTCTTCTTGTTTCAAAGTCTTTTTTTTCATTTTTTGTAAGAATTAAAAGCCCACTTAGGTAAACTTTCAATTGTTTTTTTTGATATCAAGTTCTCTGACTTTTTTTTTTTAAAGCAATCAGAAGACGTGATGCTTTAATGAGAATGAGAAAGGTTCCCCTGCAACTCTGGGATTCGAACACTTGTTCCCCAGTTGGTGACAGTGTTCGGGGTGGTTTAGGAGGTACAGTCTTGCCAGAGGAAAGGTGTCATTGCAGGTGGGTTTTAAGAGTTCATAGCCTCACCCCATCTCCAGTTGACTCTCTGCTTCTGCTTCATGTCTTTGAGGGAGGCTGTGATCTCTGAGCTTCTGGCTCCAGCCTCCACGCCTGTCTGCTGCCAAGCTTCCCTGCCGTGCTGACTTCTTGTCCATTTAGAACTGTAAGCCAAAAGAAACTCCTCCTTCCCTATGTTGCCTTGGTCATGCTAGTTTATCACAGCAGCGTAAATGCATCCAACACAACCAAGAACAACTGTTCATTCACCCGCCAGAGAATACTAGACAGTGTATAATGAATGCTGCTCTTATAAATAGGTAATTACACTAAGGAATTAGAATATGTGTTTACTATTGATCAAGGAAGGTCAGAAACTCCAAGGCCAGAACGTGTCCTACCTCCTGAGCCAGTAGGGAGTATTTGAGGAAATTCAGTTGAACAATGAGTGAGATAGGAATGGCTTGTATCCCTGCTTCTGGGGAATCAGATCAGGGCACCTCCCTAACAGTGTCTGGTTCCCTACGATGAGTCTCTAATGCTAGTTCTCCCCATCTCTCTCACAGAAAGTAATAGATGAAATAATGGCTTACACTATACCGAAAGAAAAAGAACTCTATCCAAAATTATTTGTAGATAAATCACCAAAATATATTCTATTTGGTGAATATATTACCAAATGGCAAAAATTCTTTAACTGTGATGAAGATAATCATCACAGGTAAGGAAATGCTTGTGGGTTATTTGGGTGGGCCAAATATAATCCCAAGGGTCCTTAAATGTTACCAAGGTAGAACTTTGAAGAAAGGAGACAAAGGTAGAGAATGTGGTTGGCTCAAGAAGCTGAAGGTAACTAAAGGTAGCTTTGTAACTTATAAAAGAAACTCTTTAAACTTCCAAGGATCCATTCAGACCTTCACAAAATTCCCTCCAAATAAAGATACCTTCCTTGAATATTATCTTCCTCTGCATAAATCAGCTCCACGGAAGGAGAAACCTTGTCTACCAAGATGTCTCCACATAGAACATTTAAAATCATGCTTGGCCCTCAAGAATAGTTGGTGAATGGAGGATTTAGGCATTCAGTAAAGGAGTAGTGGCTCTGAGTCTTACCCCAAGTGTCTGAGACATGAGAAAGGGCCATAACACGTGCAGTGTCACCTTCTGCTAGTCATTAAGAAAGTGTCTGTCACCATCTGTTTGATGTTGCTATAATAGAATACCCGAGGCTAGTAATTCACCAACACATTTATTTCTTGCGGATGTGGAGGCTAAAAAGTCCATTTCAAGGGCTGAATCCAGTGAGGGCATTCTAGCTGGTTAGTGGTGGCCAGTGTGCTCGCTGTAGGATGGCACATAGGCTCAGGCAAGAGATAGAAACACCTGGGCATGTCTTAAGATATCCCACTATTAATCTGTTCTTCTGTGGGCGAGTCAGTCCATCTGGAGGGAGAACCTTCACGAGCTAATCACTTCTGAATGTTCCCATCTCTTCCCACCTTTTATTATCTTACAGAGCGAGTCGATGTCAGCATGAGTTTCATCTAGAAGATTCAGCAGACGTTGGCCCCAATATTTCCATCCAATTTGATCATCTTTCACTATAGAAAGCGAAAAATTCTGAAAGTGGTCTAGATATCCCCCAAAAGTGAACTGTGAGATAAGAATAGTTTCTAACATACGTAAAGTTTCAGAGCTCTTGAGAATTATATGATAGAGATGTGAACATGTTAGCATTTCCTTCCTTTGCAAATTCTACTTCTGTTTATCTGTTTGATTACTATATAACATTTCCACTCTGACAAAATTCCACTGCAGCAAAAAGAGCGCACTTCCCTCTCCCTTGAAATGTGTTAAAATGGCATTTCTCTTGTGCTGTATTTCAGTAGACCTGTGCAAAAACACATCTCCTCCCAAGATAGCAAGCAACACACAGCTGTACTTCTGGAGAGAATAGGCTGTGCTTGGGATATTAGATTCTTCTAAATCTACCGAAGCTGGAAAAGAGACGAAGAGTTAAGACTGCAAGTCTGCCTCTAACGTGCTGTGTTATGCACTAGGCATTACAGTTAACACGTCCCCCCAGATTCTGATGACCTACTTCACTCAGCTTGCAAATGCGCCTGTACACATTAAGGACAGTGGTTCAGCAAGGATTGTGATTGTCCTTGCTTACTAGGATTGACCTCATACACAGAATGTAGTTGTGGGGTTTTGTATATGAGGAGCAAAGAGTGATAGCCAGAGGCTGATTGGGGCAAAGGAGAGGGACGAGTCACTTTGTCCTTATATAAACCCCATTAACTGTTACAAACGTCAAAAAGGAGACACCAGTGTTTTGAAAGAATTCTGACTATGCCAACCATTCCCTGCCCCACCCCTGTTTGCGTGTGTGTGTGTGTGTGTGTGTGTGTGTGTGTGTGTGTGTGTGTGTGTGTGTTTAATTGCTACAAATTTATCAAATTTTCTTTTTGGCTATTTAAAGCCAAAATTTTTCTTTTTCTATTTCTCTTAAGACCTTTGACTTCAATATTAATTTTTTTCTTAACTAGATTTAGAAATGGCAACTCTTCGGCAGACAATTCTTGTAGACAGGTCTCACCTGGATGTTTTCGTTTTTTGTTTTGTTTTGCCCCGAAGGCAGTTTTCTCAGTTGTTGGGACACCTTTAAGCACAGCCATCTCTGGCTTAGTTAGAGGAAGATTACACTCCTTTGGATTCTCTTGGTCTGGTTGCTTTACATGTGTAGCTTCCCCTTTCTTCTGTGTCCCTGCTTGCTAGAGCTTGCCACAGCCTGTGTCTGGCTTGTGTGAGAATCTTGAGATATCCAAGTCTAGGCACATCTATAAACCAGGGGCCTAAGACTTTACTCTGATTCTCCTCTGGCTCAGAACATGGCTTGCGAACACAGCTACCTTAGTTTTCAATCCCAGTCAGGACTTTTTTCTGCTATACACACTGAAATTAAGCACTGGAAAAGCAATTTACAAACTTAAAATCCAAAGGACAATTAGATTTATTTGTACGTAGCCCTTTTTTCCTCTAGAAAGTACTTGAGGCTATATGATGTTGATATGGAAACTCATGATAATTATTTTTTTAAAGTATCAAAGGTAGGAATCATTTTGGAAATGCTCCAGCATATCAGTGCCATGTGTATAGCAGGCAGCAAGCGTGAGGAACTGCTTTTTGGAGGGAACTTGTTAGAAATACAGTTTCAAAGGGGACAGATGTTTCATTTCCAAAGCTTTTTGACATGGCAGACAGACTCAAAATATCTCACTTAAAGGGGAAAGGGGGAATGGTCCTAAAAGTTCCAAGAACTCTCATCAATGTTCTGTTGCTTCTAGAGTGAGTCTAACTGAGGAGAAATCTCCCTAGAGTGGAGTGGAATACTCCTCAGAACAAGTGCAGAGTTGGAAGGGCAACCTGGGGAGGATGTTAGAGCAGGTAACACAGCAGCTAGGCTTACTGGTGAGTGCCGAAAAATAGGAGTGAGAAGACCAAAACCTTACCCACTGAACCAAAACCTCTATGGACCTGTAAATCCCAATTCCACTTCTTGTGAATCCATTTCTTCTTTCTGCTTCTCAGTGCTATCCAGTTAAACTCACTCCCCAGCTCAAAGTTCAGGGCATGCTAGGTTTTACATCCTGAGACAAGCTGGGAGCATCTCTCACTTGGCTTTTGTAGAGGCCTGCCAGCTGTTCTTCTGCGACAGAAGCCAGAGGTGGTTTTTAAGGAAGTAAATATAATCACACCACACCTGCTCTTATAACCTTCCCGCGGTTCCCTCTTACCTTTAAGATAAAACATTATGCATGCTCGTGAGTCCACTGGGCGCTTCCAGATCCTGTGTGGTCTAGCTACCCCAGGCTTGCTCAGTCTCAGCTCTACTGACATTTCCAACGTGGTCACTCATTCTTGAGGGGGACTCTTTTCTGCAGTGTAGGGTATAGAGCAGCATTCCTGGCCTCTACCCACTAGATGCCAGTAGACCCCTCCAGCCCCAATCATGATAACTGAAACTATCAGCCAGTATTGACAAACATCTGCCTTCCAGTGGAGACCAATTGAGCTATCTAAGGCCTTCCCCATAGGCATTGCCACTCTGTGCTCTCCCATGTCTAGCACCACCACCACTTTCCCGTTTGCTGGGCCACCCCGGATCCCTTTTGTCTCTTCAAGCTCATTCCTCTATCATTTTCACATTTACTCCTTTGCTACTCCACTCCACAGAACCCTGGGCTTAATTTCTGCTCTTCCTTCAAGATGGATGAACCCCTTTCTGAATCCAGGTCATTAGACTCCCTGCACTCCAAATCTTCCATGCATCCATACTGCTTGCCCTTGACAGAGAGCTTATCATTGTAGAAATCTTTTTTTTATAGACAGTTTCTTCCTTTGATCCCTTTTGCATGGAAGACTTCTTCCTGATAGGAGTCTTGTTTACGGAGCTTAATGACATTTCCAGGCCCTGTCACAGAGTGTGACAGAATTCCCATGTGAAACCCAGAAGCTCAGAGAAGTGCAAAATGCCAGGTTGTTCTGCAAGGAGTGTGGCAGAGCAGCCCGGAAGCTGCCCACCTTAGGCCATGTTGAGCACTGTGGTAGATGGTGCCATAAAATACAGCCATGATTATGTGTGTGGTAATAAGGCTAACGTTAAGTGTTTTGTACCTCATACTGAACTATGTAGTTATAGCAATACATTATTTTCAGAGGAACTCTCAATTCACAAGAATGTTAAGGAAATTGTCTAGAGTCATACATCTAGTAAGATAGAGCCAAAATTCCTGCTCTTAGACTTGAATTTGAGGGTCATTCCTCCAAATTTCATCACAGTAGGAAGTAAGGTGCCTGCAACTGTGATAGGACATTGTTTGAAGAATGTCTGTGGTTCATGGAGTGTGTTGTCCAACTGGTCTTGGGAGCAGGATCCTGCCCTGACATATGATTGACACCTGGGTGTCATATTATTAAAGAAAACATGATCCCCCTCTGCAGTTATCAAATGTCAATAGCTTATTAACATATCAGTCATTCCCACACTTTGGTATGAAGGCTGTAAGTCCTATATGAAAAGAGAGGTCCTTCAAAATATGCACATGTGACGTGTGTGTGTATGTGTATGTGTGTGTTTGTGTGTGTGTGTGTGTGTTCCCATGCACATGACTGTAACAGCATGGGAAATCTGCCACTCTTTCATGAAAAGAAGGAAATGCTTCACAAAAAAGTAAAATGTCTCCAAGACTGGTAGGGCCCCTGAATACTTTGCTCTATAACTGTAAGTGGAAGAAGAATACTGGATGTGAAGCAGGAAAATGCCAAAAGTAATTGCTCCCTACTATCCAATTACTCCTGGGCCAGAGGCTGAGAAAAATCATCCTGAGGGCTACCTTTGGCACTGAGAGCCAGCTGAAGCACTCTCATGAATAATGCGCTTTGCCAAAGCAGAAGTGACCATGGCTTGTAGCTCACTCTCCTTCCAACAATTTAATGTCTGACTTTCATTTGGCTTATCTGTAAAAACAAAAGGGATATGAGTATTCAGTTGTGAGCCAGGGCTTTTATTTATGAAGCAACATTTATAAATCATTATTTATATCATAGTTATGTAACTGCTTTTAAAAAATAAGATTTTTTAATGGGTACAGATTCATAAGAATAATAAGCATTCTATATACAGAGTTGACTGAATTCTATCTCTCCTGCTATTAAAACTTCATCTACCCAATGGTAATGCATGTCCCTAAGTGCCAGACAAGGCTCAAAATATAAAGTCCATCTGTCTAATGGACATTTTGCCTATCAATCAAGTTTGTCATTACTTGGATTAAGTAGATGAGATGGTCAGCTTCTTGGAAAATAGGAACAGTAGATAGACCATAGCAAATTATAATGAATTATAGGAACTTGGGGCAAATGATGCTGTGTCAGTAAGTATCCAAACTCCTGTTATTTAGATTCTCTTTAGGACCAATAGAAATTAGAATATTCCTTTAGATGTGCGGATTTTAGCCCTTTGGCTTCCTCCTGAGGCTCTCGCCCTGGTCATCATGATACTATCTCAGTACCTTGGCCACCACTGTCCTTATGACTAATTAAAAACTTGCACAACAGCAATGTTAAAGTCTGAGAGCACTTCTATCTGAAAGCAGGACTTCTGGCACGGGCTTTTGGCCTTGGTGATACCAGGCTGATTCCACGGCATGGACACAGGCGATTTTTGAGCCAAGCCAGCTCCAGTGTCTCGTCCCCTATAGTGGGAAGAGGAGCTGACCTTGCCTGACTCAGAGGGAGTGGATCAGGCAGACATGGCATCTTCTCTGGGGAAGTTGCAAAGAAGATGCGGGGTATTGTCTGCAAAGGACAGGCTGCTCAAGCCCCAGCAAGGAGCACAGGTGTTTTCACATCCTCCGTGGAGGCAAAATTTTGACCTCTTTACCCCCTTTTCCCTTCCCTTCAAAGTGGAAGGACTTGGCAAGGAAAATGAGATAGTTAGCTCTGTCCTAAACACATACAGGGCAGATCTAGCTGTAAAGAAGCTTAGCTACTTGTCTTGTTCTCTGCAGAAGTCCTTTGTGTCCCTGTTAAATGCTATGTTCCCCTGGAGATCAAGGGCATAGTAAAATAAAAAGAATCGCTTACTTAATTGAATTGGTCAGTATTTAATATGTAAAGATAAGTTATTTTGAACCCAATGAATGAAAAGAAGATTCAATTTAACTTAGCAACACACTGCATAACTACGTGATACAAGATATGCATGGAAAATAACATCCTCTTTTTGCATAAAGGACAGAGTATGAGGGAAAATGAAGAAACGAGGTAGTGTAGAGAACCATTACTTTCTCCCCCTTGTCTACAGTGGATAAGCTTTTCTGCAAGTCTTCCGGAGCCCATGCCTCACCTCTGACCCCAGTCTTTCTCCAAACACAAAACTCTCAGGTACTTGACTTTTGGGCTTATGCTTGGGAAAGACCTTAAGCAGGATGCTAGCTGTTCCAAGTACATTCTGGAACTCCTGCATCCATCCTCCATCCATTCCTCTCCTCTCCTCTTCCTGTGTAGCAACTGGCTTTACTTTAAGAGGACCAGCGCTCTGCTGGAGAGGAATCCTTCATGGTTTCCACACTTGGAGTCTCAGAGAGAAGCTCCAGCAAGGAGGCTGGGGGCTGTGAAGATGACAAGGACATCCTGACAACTGAGTCATAATGCAAGCTCCTTGATTTTCCTCACCTTTTATGCCATCTATTTATTGAAAAACTTTGGCGCTCTTCATATGGTTTGGAAGAATTGGAAAAGTACTGCTAAGGAAGCTTTTCAGCTGCAAGCTGATTTCCAAAGGCTGCTGGGGCACCAAGGCTATCACAACTGCAGTGCTTATTCCCTAATTATTTTGAGCTAATGGATTTTAATTATCAGAGGAAACACACTCAGCAATTTTATTACACATATTGTCCTTGTGATATACTTAATTGTCTACTTTTTTAAATTATTAGATCAGTATGTCATTCAACAAATGGTGTTGAGCCCTTCCTTTGTGTCCAAGACAATGTGAAGCACTAAATAAAATAACAGACAAAACAGAGCATGGTGCCTGCCTTTGATGTCCCTAAACTCTGGTCTCAGTGAGAAAACGTCACACGGTGTATGCCCCTTTCAAATGTAAATGTAAGAGTATCTGGAGGAGACTTTTCTAAAATGGCTACTTTCCATTATTGCAATTATGGAAGATAGTGTTTAATACTAAAGTATTAAGTAATGTTTCCTCCACAAATTATTTGTGTGTGTGTGTGTGTGTGTGTGTGTGTGTGTGTGTGTGTGTGTGTTATGAGTGTGTCTTATCTTCCCAACTACAGCACAGGCTTCTCCCAGCTGGAAGCTGAATCTTATACTGCCTTTCTCTTCCACGTCTCTACTGTCTTAGCAACAATCTCATGCCTAGGAGACACTTTATGCGTAATTGTTTTTTAACTCTTGCTAAATGGTAATAACAAACCTGAAAATATAAAGATATAAAAAATGTCATCTCCATCCTTTAGCTGACCAGATGCCAGTGAGAGTTTGGACGTTGCTATTAACGGACAGATCCTGCAATTCCTTTCTTCTGTGTTGAAAATGTGATTATTGGATTCTAGTTCTCACTTTTGTACGATGTGGGGCAAAATGGCCTTCAATTATGACATCTAAAAATAATAGTGATAACATCCGAAAATTGTAATAAGTATCATTTGATGTCACAAAAGGTTTGTAAAGAGCCCGGGAAAGGATTGCTACAAATCCAAGATGCCATTATCACTAAGACAACTTCTGCACGCTGATAAATCCCCTCATGATAAGGCGGCAGGACATTCTTTAGAAGCAATGCCATCACTTTAATTCTTTGTTTCACTTTTATCTGGCTCATATTTTTGAAGTCATTTTCTATTGTGCCTCTTCTCTCAAACTGGTTTTATTTTGACGGACCCAGCTTCCCTGGAGGAAGGCACATATGGAAAAAAACCTATGCACCACGGAGCTGCTAATAATAATTATCCTCTGCCCTTTCCCAGCCTCTTTTCTCTGAGGATATCAAAGCACTTTTCAGATGAACGTCTATAATTACCTCCATCGCACAACAGGATAACTAACAGGGGTTACAGGTTGACAAAAGAAAAAAAAGAAAACGCACATAATCTTTCTTTCTTCTTCCCTTCCTCTGAACTCCAGGACTCTTAAGAGCAGGGGATCTGTGCTAGACTTCGGGATCAGGTCTTCAGGATGGGTACTTAGCTCCAGTGGAAGCCTAGTGGTCAAGGACATTTGGACACAAATGACCATATCTCCACACAGCAAAGCTGTGGAGGCCATGTTCATGTTCTACTAATGATGCTGAGGAAGGCTTGTGAGCGGGAATTCCAGTGAACCCACCTGCATGGGTGGCAGGTTCTACACACCATTGGCCCTTTGCTGTCTTCTTTCCCGCCCAAGTAAAGCAATTAATAATTGGGAAAGAATAGGAACCTGTATTTCCCACAAGAAGCCACATTGAGGGCTATCCGGCTGCTTTTCTCAGTTCTCCCAAAGGGTACGGTGGTTCAGAGATGTGACGAGTGTGAGCTGCTTGCCTTGGGTTCCTCAGGAGACCATCCATCTATTCTTAGACAGCTTAGATTTTTCGTTTTCGGTTCTACTTGGAGATACAACAGTATACCTCAAACTGGTAAGTTTCCGCTAAGAATCGGTAAAAGGAAAGAAATGGATGGGAATTGTTTAACTGCCACTAGCTATGGGGCCTAAGAATTGGCAGAAGGTGTGGTCTTCCTGACAGAAGCAATGGCTCTAGGGCCTCCAGACCAAAGGAGAAACTGGGACCTATAAAAGCCGTAATGCCGTGAAGTGCCCCAGCCACCAGGTTATTCTGAAAGTGGCTGAGAAGAGCCGATAGGTGGAGGGACACTGGTTATCACCCAATGTTGCTAACACGTCCCGTAGAATATACTTGGGGATATTTCTCTGTTATTCATTTGAACAAGAACACCGGTACTCTTTATATGTATAATAAAGCTAATTTTACGTTTAATAGACAATTTTATTTTAATGTTAATAAAATCAGAATCGTATTAAATTTTAGAAGTGAATAAAACTTTTATAACATTAAGATTATCACTCTGGCCTCTATTTGCTGATTAAAATGTTCTTACTTCAAACTCAGATTAAACTGAATTTTACGATGCTCGCTCTATTTTTCTCTTAGGAGTATCACCATTGCTTAAAAATAGTGTCTTGTTGAGGTGGCTCAGAAGGTAAAGGTGCAAGCCTGGCGACCTGAATCTAATTTCCAGAATCCACTTAAATATGACAGGAGCAAACCAGCTCCAGAAAGCCGTCCTCTGACCTCTACAGGCATGCTGGCTGTGGCAAAGGTGTCCCCGAACCTCACACTCAAAATGAATAAAAATGTGAATGAAGAATGGCAGAATTTTTTCTAAGCAAGCTCTTTTCTACACCCATTTTCATATCCACTCTCACATTTATCTCTTATGGGCTTGATTTTTGAGACAGGGTTTCACTGTTTAGCCCAGGATGGCTTCCATTTAAGTCCTCCTGCTTCAACTTTCCAAGATCTGGGATTAAAGGTATGTGCCATGATGTGTGCTTGCTGTCATATTTTTAGCTGAATGATAATGATTTTTATTTCTTTCTGATCAATAAGAAATCGGGAATGCTTGAGTCTAGGGAAGCAATAGTCCTTACTTATGAAACATCTCTTTACCGTCTCTCTGTCTGGCTCTGGGTTAAGCTGTATGAACTGTCATTTCATCCTTAGAATCCCACTGAGCTAAGCTCTTGTATTATTTGCATTTTACAGGCTAGGAAATGCAGCTTGGAATCTAAGTCTTCTGACTTTGTCTCACAGGTAATAAACGATGCAGCTATCATTAGAACCCAGGTCATCCTGACTCTCTCACAGACTGCAACATTAACCTGTTGCATAACTGAATCTTAAGTTCCCGGTCTGTGACCTTGGCTGTGTCTAGCTAAAGTCATCACAGACCTTGAGCTACTGCTCTCTGCTCCAACATCCTCAGCCGCCTTGGCAGACTCATTTGATCAAGCTGGAAATGTCAACGTCTCTAGCCCTCACACGTAACTTTATTTCAGCTTGGGAAAACCCCCAACACCTTGGCCAACTTTCATGGCTGAAATGCCCTCTCCCGGGGCTGACCTTACTGAGTGTCATTTCTTGGTAAATAGACCTCTGCTGCTGATGCGTCTTGATTCATCATCACGCTGCTATTTGGTGTCAGGGAGGAGTACGCTGGAAGAGGCGGCCGTCTTGAGCGCTTATGAAGGGAAACAGGTGGCTGGTCACGTTGGACACATTCCCTCTGGCAGCGGTGGGGAAGCTACAACTTGTATTTAGCATTTTAATTGAGGCTGGCATTTACCGAACTACTTCTCTCTTTAAAAGTCTTTTCAGATGAGAGAAAACCAAAATAGAAAGTATTATAACTTCTTCCTGGGTCACGAACATTTAGCTCCTAAAGATGAAACTTCCCTTGACTTTACTCAGATGTGGCGGGCTAACCAGTCAGTAGACAAAAAAAAAAAAAAAAAAAACAAAAAACAAAACAAAAAAAAAGTCGAGTACACACAGGTGTTCAGCGAACAGAGCAAGTAATGTTTTTGTCAACATTTTCATCAAAGTTCCCCACAATCACCAACACTTCCCAAGTAGAATCTGCTGACTTCAGTGCAGGGTCGGTGGTACAGTGACTCACAGCTGGGAAGCAGAGAACAGGCAAGCTCAACAAAGGAGCCTTCGTATGGAAATGCTATTTCCTCTTTGCTGGAGAAAGATACATTTTCCACAAAATAGGACTGGGAGAAAGAAAACTCCACGTTTGTAGTTCCTCCTGAGGCTCACATATCCCTGGGCCTCAAGAAACACACACACCCTCTAACAACGGCAGCCCGCCCCTTCCTCTCCCAGCTCCTAGAGTGCACCAGAGGTATTTAGTTTCTCAGTGAAGAAAAAACTCCTGAACCAGATCCAGTGCAGCTCCTACCCACGCCACTTCCCAGAAGCTAGCCTTGCCAAAGTCTCCAGTAACATGCTCACTGCCAAAACCAAATGGCAAGCCTCCATCGTGATGCTCCTTGACCTACGTACAGAATTTGACACTGCTGATAACCAATTACACAACTCTCCTTTCTTGGCTTCTGAGCCTCTTTCCTCATTTAGTCTGCATCTCCCTCCATCTGATTTAGACACCCCTCAGGCTGTTGGATCCCATACCTCCCACTCTCCCTGGGCTTTCCCCTGCTCCTTCACTGTTTCTAGGTTTCCACTGTGGCTTCCTCACTGATAACAGAGGTCACTATCTATTTACTATGTTAGAATCCCAGAGTCTAGGCAGTGTTTGCAAAATAGGAAATGCTCAAAAGATATATGTTGTATCTACGAACATACTTAATAGATCCATGTCCATATTTACTTCAGTCCTGTATATTTACCTGGATGGAATGCAGGACCAATCTATGTTACTATTGCTAGTTCATTTTGTTCTGTGTTAACCCAGGTTCTCAGTATTCCAGCCTGGCTTAAAGCTTATTATGTAGAAGAGGACCTTGAACTTCTGATCCTTCTAATTCCTGGAATTACAGGCATGTGCCACCTTGTCCAGTTTATTCAGTGTTGGGAAACTGATCACAGGGCGTCATTCATGACAGACAAGTGCTCCAGCAACTAAGCTATGCCTCCCAGGCCCTTTCCACTCGTCTTAAACAGAAAGTTTTCTTCTTCCTTTAACGTTCCCCACAGCCAGCATCCACGCCTGAGTGAGGAGCACCAACAAATGCCAATGCTTCTGCGTGAAACTTTTTGCTCCCCTTTGTTGTTTATCGATTTCTTTTTCCAGTCCCCAATTAAATTTGCTTTTTCAGTCATGACATGTTCGGAATCTGATTTGTCTTCTCTTCAACACTTCCAATAGGTTTTTGAAATATTTATTTTCAGGGTAAATTGTAAAAAGCACTCTGTGTTCAATTGGCATTTTGCATTGTAAGTACTTGCCCTGATACATTACAGTGTGGCCAATTAATATTTGTTGAGCGATGACTGTATGAACACATGGATTTTGTGCATTGTTTCTTAATTTGATCACTACAGTCATCTCACAAGTAAACTAGCTGTTCTATTATCTGGTTGCTTTTGCCATTTTAATTGCCAAGTCATACAATCTCATAGGTGTCATAATCAAAAGCATAACAACCTATTATTTCATTGAAAAATAATAACTTAATTCAATACACTTAGTTCTGTTGAAAGATTTCTATGAAATCTTGCTTCTCCTATTCCCAGTTAGATATGAATCTCCCTAGAATTCCAAGTCTCAGTATTTCATTCCTATAACTCTTCAGTTCTTCAGTGCCCCACCCCCTTTTGTAGGGCTGTGCATGAGCCTCTATGTGCTCGGGAACAGGTTTTTACCACGTAGCCCAGGCGAACTTATGACCCTCCTATGACCCTGCTTGAGTTTCAGCTGCCGGGATTATAGTCGCTCCATCATGCTGACCTGATATTGACCTTGTCACTTATTATTTATCAGATACGCTCTCCTGAAGACATTTTTTAAAAATTTGGTGTATAAATTATGTCAAATCCTCATTTAGTGGCAAAGTTTTTCTAATGTTTTTAGAATCTTTCCTGTCTTGGTTACTTTCTATTGCTGTGAAGAAGCAGTATGACCAAGACACCTTATAAAAGAAAACATTTAATTGGGAGCTGAAGTTTGCAAGGGTTAGTGAGGAACACGGTAGTAGGCAGGTAGGCACAGCACTGGAGCAGTAGCTAAGGGCTTTCATATAGGAGGCAGAGAGAGAGAATGCTAACTGGGGTATCTTGGGCTTTTGAAGCATCATATGCTACCCCTAGTAACATACCTCCTCCAAGAAGGCCACACCCCCTAATTCTTTCCACACAGTTCTACCAATCCTGGAACAAGGTTCAAATATACGCGTCTATGGAGGCCATTCTCATTCAAGTCGACAGAGTAACCCTTCTCCCTCTTCTTGTTTCCGTCTTGTGTCTAAAGATACCATAGTCATTTGTCTGTTCTCTATGCTCGTCCAGGAATCATTTCACTTTACATCCCCCATTAAATGGATGGATGGACGGATGGACGAACGGATGGACGGATAAGCCGACAGGCAAACTAACTTCCAAGATACTTTTCCAGAAATTTCTTAATACAGAAATTCAGAAATTTCTTCTAGAACTAAAGTCTTACTTCAGAGAAGTGTCTTATTTCATGCTTTCATTGTAAGTTCATCTTTCCCACATTCCAGTGGACTACTGAAATTGCTTATGTCTGAACACCATTATATTTGTGGTCCCTTTATATATTTCTGGATACAAATTCTTAAAACCAAGAACTGTTATTTATTATACATAATCTAAAGACCTTTTAGCATTGTTCTGTGGAAACATAGACAATTAAAACATTATTTAAGTCTGCTAACAAATTAGTAGGTTCATATCTGAAACCACAAAAATCAATTTTTTCTTCTACCACTGGCCGTTATATTCATTCATTTAACATTGCTAGAGGATGCTTATAATCAGAAACGGAACCCTTCCATTATTCAATGATTCTTGTTAGATCAATAGTATTTCCCATTTAGTAAAATGTGATGTCTCATGACTTTTCATGGCAATCTGTATAATTGGAAGAGATTCACTTGATTAGCATGAAGCGTGGTGAATCACACGAAGCATCACAATGAGCTCCAAGAGAAGCCTCTGTTGGCTTCTAACCCACAAGAGAACACCTTTCCCATTCCTTGACGCCTTTTCCCCTCCCAGTTGATTATTTTACTGAAACGCATACATTCCAGATTCCTGTTTGCACTTGGAGTCTGATATAGATAGACTCCTTTGCCCAACATTTTGGGTCTTCGATAAAATATAAATGAGCAACAGCTTCCTGCTAACCACAAATTCCCCTTCTAGTTTTGCTTTGTCTGAATGTTCTTCTTGAATGCCCAGAGGACTTTCCCTTCCTGCTTGGCACAGTCCTAAATGAGTTTGAATCACATTATTCTTCCATCCATTGCATGTACCTACATTATGATTCCGAGGGTAATTTGTGTCCTTTAACCATAGTGTACTTATCATCAATGCTTCAAGGGAATACAGTCTGGCCTTGATCTTGCTCAGTTCATCAAGGTTGCTTGAGGGGTGGAGCTACTCCCTGGCACAGTATTGGTTGCATGCCTATCAAACTAAGAACTCCTTTTCTCCAACCAAAGTGACTTTCCAACAGCATTTGTTTCAGCCACACCTGCAAGTTTCTGCCCATACAAAAGTTACATCCCTTTTTACATCTTTAAATTCAAAGCAAGCAATTTTGTATAGCATATTTCTGTTCTAAATTTTAATTCCTAAAAATCAGATAAGAAGCTTCTTTCACCACCATGCATGCCTGTGTTCTTTTCTACTCATTACAGGTGTGTTTTATGATTTTCATTAAAAGTATAAGAAGCAATATTGGAAAACAAATTTAAAATTAGGAGAATTAGGAGGTTAAGAGAATTAAGTAAGTTGGCTTTGCCTTGCTTTCTGCTTTTTCATGCATTTATCTTTCCATGAATAGATTACATTAAAGCTGGCTCAGTTGTTGGGCCAGAACACATATCTTTTGAACAATCTGCTCCATCTATAGGATGTGGCCCAGAAACACTCTACCATTCTTGAGCTATCATCATAATGCTATATATTTTTGTGAACATATAGATCTTTAAGACACTGTGATCTAGAATTTTGCTTTTGTAAATGATTTCCCACCATTTTCTGTGTCTGTTTTCTGAGCACTAACCTGGTTTCTATCCTCTCAGATCCAAGTCACTGTGGCAAACCCAGCTGCATTACCATGGAACACACCTAACCATTTTCTAACCGCCTCTGAAACTCATGGTTCGCAACGCTCTCAAAGAACTAATAATAATGGGGAAAATTATCAGAGCCTGTATTTTGCACAGTGTGTGGGAAAATACTTTATGGATTTTATGTATTACACGCTAACCTAAGTTTGGGGGTGAACTCTATACCTCGGGTGCAGATTGTCCTCCAGAATATATCAACAATCAAGTTGTAAACGTGTATGTTAGAAGTGAGGGACTTTACAAGATATTGATTGTGGCTTCCACTGCCTCATCTAAATGCTTAGGTCTCAAAAGACCTCAGGTCAAAGTTGAACTTTGCTGCTTTTGAACTGGTATTATGATACAGAAAACAAGGCAGCTGCTTCATGGCACCTCAGTTCCCTTTCCATAAAATAGGCAGACTGGGCCAGGACAGCAACGGTCTAACCGGTATACCAAAATATGCAGTTCAATGACAAGCACCAGATACAGACCCAAACATGCAGTCTGCGTCTTTTATTATACACTCTGGTAGCCAGGGGAATAGGTGCCACAAAACTATGAGCCCTCTCGTATAATACAAGAGATAGTGAAGTGAAGTGTCCCCAGAAAAGAAGAATTCTAAAATATTAGATATCTGTAGGGGAAAATGAAGATATCTAAGAAACAAAGTATAAATATCATCCCTCACCTTTAGTCTCAAATTTACAACTTTCTTCAAATTGTAACTATGCTATTATGTATTTTAATGTTTGTGAAACTCAGAGAGTAGGCTGAGTTGATAGAACATGACATAATAAGGAAGGACTCCAGAGACAGAGGCTGAAGTAACTAGAATTTGCATCCTGTGTGAAATCCTGGAGAGGCTCTGATTATCACCAGGCCACAGAGTTAGGTGAGAAGAGGAATGTTTACCCATTTTACCAAAGCATAAGGAGTGTGGACATAAGGAAAGATCCGCCCAAATACTGCCTGTTCTAGGCTTTCCATCATCAGCTGGTCCTCTAGAGCTCCCTTCTAGGACAGGCAGCTTTAGCAGCAGTGTGATGGTTGAAGCAGTAGGAGAGGTTATTGCCAAGTGGTCCTGACATTCAAACTGTAGCAAGCAGCATGTGAGGCAAAGGTGGATGTCAGTAAATGTACCCACAAATTTCGCCTGATAGAATGATTGGACTATGTTTGACTACAAAATGAATGTGATAAGGTTAACAGGAAACATCTACTAGGGGATTGTATACATGACTGAAGAGGGTTTCTTATCAGCGGTATTTGATTTAGCAATATTAAAATATAGACAATGTGTCAATTCCTGTTTTTAGAATCATTTAGTTTTCCTGTCTCAATTCCTTTCTTCCTTCCTTCCTCCCTCCCTCCCTCTCTTCTTTCCTTCCTTCCTTTTTTCCCACCCTCCCTCCCTTCGTTCTTTCCTTCATCTCTTCCTGCTTTCCTTCTTCCATCAGATTTATCTTCAGAAAACACAGTTATAGATAAAATAAAAGCTGTCTATTATTTAAAATTTTTATTTCTTTCACAGTGTTCGAAGTAGAACCCAAATTCTCACACATGTTAAGCAAATCTTCTACCCCTGGGCTGAGGCTGTTGCTCAGCATTTTATCTAAAATGTTTTTATATTCCCTTATCTTTGTGTAGGGGATGTTGGGTGGTGGCGTGCATGTGGCAGTCAGAGGACAACTTGTGGGAGTTGGCTCTCCTCTTCCACCATGTGGAGTCTGGGGATCATCAGGCTTGGTGACAAGCACCTTTATCTGAGATGCCATATAATTGACCTTGTAAAAATTGTTTTAAACACTATTTTTAATAGAGTTTGATGGAAACTTTTGCTCACATATGTAGTTTAGGAAGTAATTGTCACAGTTTTCATATCTATTGTCCTTAACATTATTGTGTTTTTATATTTATAATGAAACAAATATTTTTGAAGCTTCATATTTTTCACATGTCATCTGCCTAAAGCGGGGAATTACTCTGTCTCCACTCCTCTGTCAGTATGTGCTCACAGGAACGTCTTTTCCAAGTCGGCTTCCTCTTCCCTGGCTAGTCCTTCAACCTGCTCTCCTCAGGTGAATGAGCGCTTTTCTAGGCTCTTTCCTTGAACTATGCAAATGGGAATCGCTGATTGAATTATGTCTCTGTGTATTTATGAAGCTTTCGCTACCGTTTGGCTCCATTGTAGTCATTTTAAAGTTACGTGAATGTTCCACTAGGATCATTTAAAATTCAATTTATTAAGCCAGCCATTTTCCTCCGGTGAGAGAAAACCAGAAGTACACATGAGAACCCTGGTCAGAAGCTGAAGCATAACATGGGATGGTTTGTTTCTTCTTTAGATTAGACAAAAATAAAGACTTTCATTAGCATACTTTAATTACAGTTTTCATTGGAAACATTTGGGTTTGTGAGAGCAATTAGAAATCATTTGAATTATTTTTACAAATGGGACAATTTTACAGATAGTTATTTTCATATTATCTATATTGCTGTAAGACAATAAAGCTACAATAATTATTAACAACTAAACCATAGTGCTTATAAAATATTAATTTTTAATGAAAAGAGATAAAATGAAGGGCTGGTAAGATGATCAGTGGGCAAAGGGGTTTCCCTTGAAGCCTGACAATGTGCCCTGGATCCCTGGCTCCACATAGTTGAAGGAGACATCCAACCCCTAAATGTCGACCTCTGACCTCTAAAGGAGCACCACTGTACCATGTAACCACCCAGGCTCATCCGCCACCATGATGCAGAAATAAGTAAGTAAATAAATATAAAGCAAATAGCCAAAACACAGACATAGGAGGTATGCAGTGAGAAATATATTTTATTAAATACCATTGATGATATCATAGATATTAATATTACCTTCACAGAAAGTTGACTCTTAAACTTTACGTTTCCTCTTTATCCCTAAGAAATCCATCCCCAAAGGAGTGTTTCAATTTCTTATAATATTGACATTAAAAAAGTAACACTGAGTACTTTTTAAAACCTAGCAGGGTGTATTTCATTTTGTAATACTTTTAACTCTTCAAAACTCTAATGGTTGACTGAGTTTCTGTCCTGCCCAGTTCTGCAATTGTTAAGTCCCAAAGAAATCACACAGAGATCTACATTAGTTATAAACTGATTGGCCCCTTAGCTCAGGCTTCTTTTAACTCTTATAACTTATATTAGCCCATTATTCTTGTCTATGCTAGCCATGTGGCTCAGTACCTTATTCAGCAAGGCAGTCACATCTTGCTTCCTCTGTGGCTGGGTCACAACTGCCCAGTAGGACTTCCTTCTTCCCAGAATTCTCCTGTTCTCATTGACCCACCTCTACTTCCTGTCTGGCTACTGGCCAATCACTGTTTTATTAAAATACAATTGACAGGTATAAACCATTGTCCCACAGTATCTAATTTAAGTTTTTAGCTGATTAATATAACAAAAAAAGATAAGAGTCTGCTGAGATGGTTTATTTATTACCATGAAGATTTTGAGCTACATTGCTGGATTGGATGTGTCCCAGTAACTAAATTCATTCATTAATACATGCAAGTAACTAAATTTTAACATCACTTTTGCATAAAGTATTTCCTGAAGAATGGTAGGTATCCTTACATGCATGGTATGGACCCACAATGATTTATCGAGACAAGAGGGCACTGCACAGCCATCTAGCCATGGTTCACCTCTAATGCCACACTGTTTATACACAGATGTGATATCCAGAATGCTCCCTGTTTGGGGTAAAGATGGGGATCTCTCACCCTTCACTTAGTGACGAATACACTTTTCAGAATGCGAGTTAAGATCGCCCTGCTCAAAACTCTTCCATAAACGACTTACAACACTCCGCTGCCATCGGAGCCAGCTCAGCCTGGCTTCTCCCTTGTATATTTATATGTGTCACTTAGCACCCTTCCTCCTGCCTGGAACGCCATAAAGAACGTTCGCCTTTGGAGTCAGTTGCAGCTCTGTTTAATGAGCCAGTCGGCAGCATCCTAGACAAGCATGATTGGAAGCCTGTCTGTGCTTTTTGTCCTGGACTAAGAAAGCCATTACCTTAAAAGCCAGCCTTTGAGAAATAGGCTTGAATATGCTCCATAGACACAGACAGTCTCAGAGCCCACCTGACAGCCTGGGCCCCGAACCCAGTCGTTCTGTCCTAACTGTCGTGTGTATGTCTTCCTGTTTGTGTCGCTTTGTCAAGGCAAGAGAAACCAGTGAACACGCTCGTCTTTCACCTCTATTTCCCTTTGTTCCGGCAGAGGCTGCAGCCATTGGCATGTTTTGGTTAGCATCCCAAGGGAAGCACACAAACACCCCAAACCTTCTAACTTCTATTGCTGCATCCCCCACCCCTTCCCACGTGCCTCACTCCCCCAGGATATTAGCATATTTAGCAGGATGGAGTTCAGTTCCACTTAAAACGATGGAATTAAACAGCCCATCCAATGTGTGGGTTCTGTGCACTCTTAGATGCACAGTTCAATTTAGTCAGATATTAGGCCATAAAATTAATCGTTCTACATTTGGAGATCAACAGATTTTTGAGTTTCATTTGACATTTTTAAGAATGAGTTAACATAAATATATAGTAAAGCACCAGGGCCGTTAAGCAAAACTATTTAGTGATGATATTTCATATTTTATGGTCTTACAATAATGCAAATTGGTAGAATGTATTTTACCTTTGAATATTTGTTTTTATGTGCAAAACAATAAAAAGCAGTAAAGAAATAAAATGCAATAAAGAAAGCACTGGGAATACATGAAGAAGTAATTGTGTCATCAATAAAATTTATTACTAGTGCATTTTAAAAATACATGCAGCATGTAGTTTTTGACTGAATAGAAGTCAATCATCTCTTAGATTATAATGGGAAATTTCAGATTTTTTTTCAGGGGGTCCATGCTGTGTATTAAGTCTAGAGCTTTTCACAGAGAGTCACCCATATGTTTTCTGCATTACTTGAAGAAACATCTGGATAGGGTGGCAGGACCTCATTTTGAATATAAACATTTGTGTCTATCAAAGCATCTTCAAGTGAGTAGCCCAAAAGACAGGTTATCAGTTACTAAGGGATAGGCAATGGAGGAGGATATGAAATAAAAGCCATACAGTGACACAGGCAAAGCTATTGTCACGGGCAGTCACTTGAGGCTGTCTGCCTCAGATTTCTCAGCCATTACTTAAAACTTATTAACACTTACACATGCATACATGATTCACAGAGGACGACGCATTGCTCATTTCCAGTTCACAGAAACTGAGTCAAAGCTATGAAGATTCTCCAGGAGCAAATGCCCATGTGCACACAAACAAGCGTCATTGCAATTGTTAGTGCGTTAGTATTCCCAAAGCCACATGCTAGGATAATGTGGTTTCATGTCAACCAAGTGTTGACTCTGGAAGAACTAGTCACTTTGTCATTAGATATCTTTTCTAATAGGAACAACTGCTGATTAATTATCAACTGACAACATATTAGCTTCTGCTCTTTCTAGTTGTTCAGTTTGCACGTGTTTATATTAGCCATATATTGTTCTAATTATTGGAAATTGAGCATAGGTATATATTAGAAATTTCTAATCAATCACTGACATTCCCAGATGCAAATAGTTTATTATGAAAATGTTGACAGATGTATAAGAGTAGGAGGAAGAGAAAGAGACAGGAGCCTACCTGATTTAAAGAGGACAGGTTTTTTTTTTTTTTTAACTATAGCATAAGAGTTTTCTCAGGTCTTTAAATATTTTATCAATGCCTAATGCATGTAAAAACTATTACTGATTTATCAAATTCTTTCTGAGTGCATATTTCCGTGTGCATAAATTTACATGCTACCATTGTCTATGCTAATGAAAATCCTAACAGAAATCCTTACTTAGAAGTAGCTTTATTTGACTCATGGATATGATAAACAAATAAGATCCCAAGTTGATATCCAGAAAATCTAGTCCCAAATAAAATGCCTGTGAAAAACATATGTACCCTGTGTTTCACGTCGCCCTCTAATCAGTGAGCCAGACTATCACCACACTGAATGCTTCTGAAAGAGCGTGCTCGGGCAACGGTAGTACGGTTTTTTACTCACCCTTCTTACTTACTTCACCCTGTTTTCCAAATATTATATTTTGTTGTTTTATTTTTATGTTTACCTCATTACATCTTATTTAGCATATATGAGTAACATGTTTGGCAAGTTGTTGTTCATGAAGTTTTCGGCTATGTGATCTCAGGCTTCTAGTGGGAAATCAGTGAAGGACAGTAAGGACGGTGACAATGTGGCATAGGTTTCATGGGAGGAGAAGCCTCCAACTCTATGCTGAAAGATGGGTAAGATTCGAGCCAGAGAGGTGATATTCTAGGATCATCAAAAAATAGGCAGAATTCCACAAGGTTCAAATGAGCATTAGACATTCCAAGAACAACTATTTTGCTATGTTGGGTTAAAATGGAGGAGGGACTCGATACTACAATATCCTTAGTGATTTTCCCCTCTTCTTGTGTTTGGTGTTAGACCTTTGACTTAATCACATTTCTCCTAATCAATTAAGAGTTGCCTGCTGATAGAAAACACATACACACATGCTCTCCAATTGCTTTTCGGTATTCTTCCCGTTAGGCAAAACTTTCCTTTGGTTTCAGTAGCTGAGCAGATAAGATGATGTGTCTATAGGGTAGAATTCCCTCAATAGTTGAAAAGAACAAAGTGTTTGCGATCGGTAATACCTTAGATGGATTTTAAGTGCCAATGCTTAGTAAGAACTATGATTCACAGCTCACACACTGTATGATTCCATTTATGCAATGTTCTAGAAATTAAAAAACAGAGGAGATAGAGAAAACATTAGTGGTTATTGGGGATAGGAGCAGGAATTTGGTTAATGTGACTCTACATTAAGCATGAACAAGATACTTGGTGGTGTTGGGGTAGTTCTATCCCTCATTGCAGTGGCGGGCCCATGAATATTTGCATTGAATTAAATTACACAGAATCATAATATACACCACACACAGAGAGAACGAATGTAAAAAGCACACAGAAAGTGCGAAAAGAACCCTGGTCCAATCGCGGTATTGTAACGTCCGTTTCCTTGTTTAAACATTGCACTCTAACCATGTAGAACACCACCATTCAGGGAGACTGATGGGCAGTTCTATGAAATGTTGTTGCCATTTTCTGTAAGCGTTGGTTACTTCAAAATCAAAAGGATGAAAAAAGAATTTGGGCTTTCCCTTCTGCTGGCGCCATCAGTGCCTTGCTCTGCCTGTTGACCCTTCCCAGCAGTCTTCATTGGCTCCCAGGAGTGTTTCCTACTGTTACTCATTTCCACAGCGCTTCAGTTCTCCTTTGAATCTATCACATTTGCTCTTAGCTAACACCATCATGAAGGCATAAGCTGGACTGCCTTCCTCGCCTCACACACATGGAAAAGGCACCATTCTGCAATCAACCCTGAGTTTATAGCACTTCATCTATTCCCCAAAGCACCTAAAAGCCTAGACAATATCTGTTGAAGCGGTGACTGAGCATGACACAGCATGGGGGAAACATTTCTCTGTAGTAACCAGAGGGCGGGCTGCTTGTCGTCCCAGCCACCCTTGGCTGTGTCCTGCCACCCAGCTCCCGGTCGCACGGCTAGCTTATACCCAAAATAATTACACAGAAACTGTATTCATTTAAATACTGCCTGGTCCATTATCTCCAGCCCCTTATTGGCTAACTCTCACATATTAATTTAACCCATCTCCATTAATGTGTATCGCCACTTGACTGTGGCTTACGGGCATGAGTCTAACCAGCGTCCATCTTGGGCAGGAAAACCATGGAGTCTGCCTGTCTGTCCTTCTTCCCAGCATTCATTTCTGTCCACTCTCCCTACTTAAGTGCTGCCCTATCAAAAGGCCAAGGCACTCTCTTTATTCAACCAATGAAAGCAACAGAAATACAGAAGGACCTCCTACACCATTTCCCCTTTTTCTGTTTAAACAAAAACGAAAGGCTTTCATTTTAACATAGTAAAATTACATATAACAAAACAGTTATCAAGCAATACTACAGTTACCATATTTAGATCTATTTTATCTTTTATCATAACAATGGAAAACTATAACTAACATGCCCCGCACCTCTTACTACATTTCTCCAAGTCACATCTGACAAATTTCAGGGAGAAAAAGAAAATGAGATCAGGAGAAAAGTAAGTCTATAAATAACAAGTCCATCATAGTCTTACAGATGTTTAGAGACACAAAAGGTGATTAATTCCCACAATGCATGAAAGTTCATTTAAAACTAATCACGTGTCTGTAGGATCATCTCCATCTTTTCATCAATTCTATCTAGCATTGGTAAAATGAATCCTCTAAGTTGTCTATTCTCTGAGGTATTTCCTCAACCAAACTTGCTAGAGCAAATTCTGATAATAAGACTATTGCATGGAAACGTACTAGCAAGTTTGGTTTTCAAGTTTGGCTTTCGTTTGATAGTAAGAATATCAAAGAGAAAACTGATCATTCATACTCTTGACCCCCATTTTTGTTTTCAGTTCTTCTGCATCATGAAACCTACATTATTATTGCTCACTATATTTCTTTCCTTCATACTAGCTGTAAATAACCCCATGGTAACATTCATGTGCATGTTCCTTTGTCTTTCTGTGTGTCTTGCCTCGGTCTCTCTCTCACCTCTGTCTCTGTCTCTCTGTGTACATGCGTACATCTCTGTCTCTGTCTCTGTATATAGTTCTCTCTCTCTTTTCTCTATTACACACACACATGCACGCACACACACTTCTCCATCCTTCCTTTGTTCAAATCTCCACCAGTTCTGAGCTTGAAGGGACACTAAGGTGTTCAGGTGTGCCCATAGGAATGAGCAAATATGGGTGCCTGAAGTAGAGCAGAGATGATGTTTTTGAGCAGAGGTAGTGACTATCTAATCTAGAGCCACATCCCCACCTCTCCATCCCATGCCAGAAAAGGAGAGACTGAGACGGGAGCCTGACAACTCATTTCTGAAAGCTTTCCAGTCCTTAAAGTATAAGTCAGATGAAAAGCACAGGAGACATCTGGACTTGCACAACTTTGCAATGCTAATATGTGTGTTCTGGAAGCGGCTATGCTAAGAGATGAGTGTAAGATTCCAGCCTCTTTCACAAAATTAGTTTCAGAGGAGCATAGTGAGGACACATCTAGTAGCAGAAACCAGATGCCAAGCAGCTCTGAAGTGGGGGATGAAGCTATAGAAAGCCAAGGGCATCACTCAATAGTTCTAAAGTACATTCTTATGTAAGAAAAGTTTATTTTTATTTTACTAGCTGTTTGGTCTCTAGATCTTTAATAACAATGGATGCCACCTGATTGTTCATTAATATCATTGATTGAGCATTTTGTAGAAGTTTGGTTTGTATGTAAAAATCTTACAATATTTTTATTTTCTGTTACCCAAATCATCTCTCTAAACAACATGAGATGTGGAAAAAAGCTGACTTTGAAGAACAGTACTGTGAATTAGTGTGAGAAAAATAAAAAACAATTAATATAGTTGAAATTTTCTTTGCACTGTCAATCAGCTCCCAAATAAAGACACGGAGACTTATTAATTCCGATGGCTTGGCCTTAGCATAGGCTTGTTCCTCTAGCACTTTCAACTTAATTTAACCTCTTTCTATTCATCTGAGTTTGCCTCAGGCCTTTATATCTTTCTTCCATTTTGTAGGTCCTGCCTTCCTACTTCCTCCGTGTCTGCCTGGATGGTCCCTGGCATCCCCCTAGCATCTCTTTTTTCTTCCTTACTCAAATCTAAACTCCTCCTCCTACTTACTCTTTCTACCCAGAAGTTCTGCCTATACTCCTTCTTTGTTATTGGCTGTTCAGCCTTTATGAGACCAATCAGGTGCTTTAGGCAGGCAAAGTAAAGCAGCAACATGTCTTCACACAACTAAGCAAATGCAACACATTTTTACATAGTTAAACAAAAATGCACCACATCTTTACATAGTTAAACAAATGCAACACATCTTTACATAGTTAAACAAATGCAACACATCTTTGCACAGTTAAATATTCTTCAACAAATTAAAAATTTGCTGATCAGATTTTGCTAAACCTCACTTTACCCCTTCTGGAATGATAAATAATGTCTTGAATTTCACTTCTTACCTGACACTTTTCATTTGAAAGACTAGAGGGCTGTATTTTAATTGATTGCCATGCCCATTGTATAGCAGATTATATAAAAAAAAGAATAGACCATGACCATCTTCTTCATTCTTAAATGATGTGCAAACCTCCGCACTCAAGTTTGAAATATTAAATTAATTTATTTTAAGTACACCTGTGTCAATACAAATGTATATGTTATCTTTAAAAGTTCGTGTGCTTTTAGAACAAAAACACTAGACACCAATGAAGATAAGTAGCCCAGGTGATCTAGTCGTGCAGTTCTACACATGGCACTGAATGGCTCAAGCCTACAGACAGTGGCCAAAAGTTGCACTGTATGCCTTGGCCTGTTTGAGAGACTCTGGGACTAGGAAGTTACATCTGGTTCTGTGGTTGCCTGTTTGAAAATCTTTTATAAGCTTTCTAAGGTCCTATGTGGAAAGACATAGCACCACATTGGATACCATATGTAACGAGTCTTTCTCTGTCCCAACTGTCAGCTCCCAAATAATAACACAGAGACTTCTTATTAGTTATGAAAGCCTTAGCTTAGGCTTGTTCCTAACTATTTCTTATAACTTAAATTAACCCATATCTTTTAATCTATATTCTTTCATGTGGCTCTAGTTGTCTTTTCTCTCTGTGTCTACCATTCAGCTTCCTCTGCATCTGGCTGAAGAGTCCTGCACATCTAGGTCCTTCTTCCCACTCAGATCCTCTCTTTCCCTAGAAGCCCCACCTATTCTCTCCTAGCGATCGGCCATTTGGCTCTTATCAAACCAACCACAGTGACACATCCTCACAAAGTGGAAATAAATATTTTGCAACATTCCAACGACATCAAACTAAGCAGAAGGAAGGGTTTTTAGTGAAGTATTTTGATCTCAACGCATAAGGGGTAGAGGCAGGAGGATCAGAAGCTGAAGACCATGCTTGGCTTCATAATGAATTCAAGCCAATGTGGGTACATGAGACCCTGTTTGTCAAAACAAAAAAGGGCAACAAGCACAAAAACAAAAATCAAGCGAAATAAACAACAAAGCAGGCAGTTTGGTGACAAGTTAACGTTTTTTTGGTATAGGTTATGGCTTCATTCTTGGGCCAACATTCAAGTAACTTGTTAGTTATGGACATAGCTTTCAAAACCAAATCCAAACATACATGCAAAATTACTACATATTTTCAGTACAGATCATTCTATTTCATCTCCTTTTTGGAAACAAGTGTCCGTAAGAGTTTCCTTGGTGCTACTTTGTGGGCAGCATTTTTGCAGCAGTCTTCTGAGAAGCAATATTTGTTGCATACCTACCACATCTGAATAAATGTAAGCGATATCTAACTATGGGCTGCTCACCACTTGTGATACGCATGGCTTCTTTGGATGGGTTGACAGTGGAAATCATTAGAAATCAATTGTTTTGCTAGTCAAGTGCAAGATACAATTCCTTCTCAACTAAAATTTTATGACTAATCAACTTTGTAATTTTAACGGTAGGATAATATGTTAGGTACCCTCTACTCAAGTGACTGGATAGTTGGCATTGTTTCAGTGTCCAGTCATGTAGAGGGTGTCATCTGTGAAGGGTACTGTGGCATTTAAAACCATCAATAGAGACTAATGAACTCCTTGTTTCTAAAGTGCAATTATAAAATAAATAGGCTTTTAAAATCAAATTGGAAATGTCTGCGTCACTAAAAGGTTATTTTGGAAAGAGCTTTACCTCAAATAAAGATATCAGGCTTTTAAATAGGTGTGAGTACTGGATGTTATGACAAGACATTGAGCTTTTATTGCTGCCCCGTGGACAGCATTACCAATCTGTTAGCCTAGACTTTGACCCAGGACCCTAGAGACTCATATTGTAAATGTCGGAGTCTTCGAGTGAAGTTAAGATTAGAAGCAAACACTGTACGCTAAGTCACAAACTGCGAGAGTTGCAGACAAAAGATGCCTTTTTAAAGTTGGATTTTTCTCATTGCTGTCTCCTGTTGTAAAAGTGAAAACAAGGGTTGTTTGCTTTCAAGACAATGAGTAATTTAGCCTCTTGTTTTGAAAGTTTTGACACTAATATGCTGCATTAAAACAAATGTTCGGTGCTCAAATGGGCGCTAAGTGAAACATAAATGTTTTATAGGAATTCATAAATTCCGCATTAAATGTTACAAATCAGCCAACCTTTGCAGGGAAGCATTTAAAATGGTTCACTTGTACACTCAGTGAATTTTTATTTCTCTCTTTTGAATTTTGGTTCTCAGACCTGGTTATAAGATGTAAACAGGATAATTTAGAAATAATCAAAAGATTATTCTTCTGACTCCACCCCCTGACCAATCTGTTTCTATACTCAAACCATAAAGCAGGAAGGAGTAATGTACAGTCTAATAAAAGACATAGCATAGCCATCTGCCTAAATTGATGCATATTAAATTGATTTCATTAGCGACAGTGCATTTGTCCTATCTTTGCTTTGGTGTCTTGGACCAGTCCCCTCAGTATTTGATCTATTGGAAGTCACCTGGCAGATATTTGATCCTGCAAAAGCTAGCAACTTAGGCCCACAGCAAGAAATTGCATCATGTGTCTAACTTTTGAAAATGAATGCTGCTTGCAAGGTGGTTCTCTGAGAAGGTTCCGAGCTCAAACAGGCCTGAGTCTTTGGCTGAAAGGTTGGTGCGCGTACAGGGCAGCCTGCCCAGGGCGTGAGCCGTACTGTAAAGATGGCCACATTTTGCTCCAGAAGCCTCAGAAAACAAGATGCTGTTTTGCTAATTCATCCTCTCAGAGCTCTTAACACTCTTTCCTTAGAGGCTCTACTCCTGGGTCAAACATGAGAGCTTTAATAACACATGCACAAATTCTCTGTAGACATTAGTGGCTCTGGTGGGGTAAAGGTATTTTCTAGAATCATAGTTTAAAACCTACCTCGTGAAATTGGTAGTAGCTGGTCCTTCATATTTAAAATGGGGCAGATTTTTACTTTTTCTTGAAAATTACAGTATATTTAAACCTTTCCTGACATGCAAAGAGCCTATTTTATTTGTCCATATGAAATGTTACTAAAGCCACTAACATAAATGTGAAGGGAGTTTCTGAAGTTTTAATTACTCCAGGTAAGTTTAGTCTGATATTGTAGAAGTTTCCTTCCAATGAACCAGGAGATTAATGGAAAACTAGGGAGTAGCCAAGAATAAAACTTGCTTCCTGACACCACCGTTTGTACTCTTGTACCCTTCGACAAGGAAGTGAATGGCTCTAAGCCTGCTTCCTTCTCCAAAAGTGGAGCTGACAATAGTAGCCACCTCCAGGAGATATTGCCAATGCTAAATAAATAATCCATATAAGACTTACAGCCGAGCACCTGGAAGGCACCCACAGCCCTGAACCAGTGGGAACAGAATAAGCAGGGGATGGCAGAATTTCTAAAAGATCCTCCACATTTCTGAAATTGTCCCCAATATGTTCTGCCTCAAAAAGTAACCCGGAATTATTTTACTGACATCTAACTAACAGAGGAAATAACAGTTGAAACCATCTACCATGTCCCTTTCCTTGAGCTCTGAGAACTATGAGTTAACAAACCAGCACTGCCGCGACGATGCTATGGTCACATGGTGGAGCTGACCTTCGGAAGGATAGTTAATCTTGGTAATCCTCGGGTAATCACAGCAGCCTTTTCTGCAAGTAGTGGCAGAAAAGTGGGTCAGAGAGATTTGTAACACTGAAAGGGATCCATTGAACCATTGCTGGCTCCGAGAGAGAAAGAACCACATGTAAAAGAGTGTGGCACAGTTTGGGGACCTAGAGTAGCTCCTTGCTGCAGCCAGCAAAGAAATAGTGACTTCAGTCCTAAAACCACAAGGACTGGGTTTGGCCAAAAATCTGCAACCGGGTGGCAGTGAATTCCTACCCGGGACCTCCATATACCAGGCAAGCCAGGTGACAACGTGATTTAAGCCTCAGGGATTTGGGTCAGAGAACTTCAGCCCAAGTCTACCTGTTTGGCTGGCGGAGCTTCATAAGCATGAGATAAACACATGTTGTCTTAGATTGCTAAATTTCTGGGGGTTTGCTAGAAACTGGCAGAGAACTAATAGAGTCTGAAAGGCGGCTTGAGATCCAGAAAGGATACCTATTTGAATTGTTAGAGTAAATTTACTAAAAGAAAGACCGTATTTGCATTTGCATGATGATAAATCCTTTAGGAGAATATTAATCAATAATTGTGGTATAAAGGGTAATGCTGTCTTTATTCTCAGTAACACGAGAGCAGAAGTGGTAGCTGTAGGTACCAGCTGTCAACCCTGAGAGTAGATGGGCAATGCTGTCAGTGGCCAGCAACACAGCTCAAACAGTGGCTGTCCTAAGCGAGACAGACCCCCTAGAGGTTCGCAGACTTGAATACTTGGTCCTCACTTGGCAGAACTGTTTGGGAAAGATTAGGAGGTGTGGTCTTGTTGGAGGAAGTGTGTAACTATGGGCGAGCTTTGAGGCTCCAAAGGCCCGTGTCATTCCTAGTCAGCTCTCTCTGCCTCATATTTGTGGATTATACAAGCATTCAGCTATTGTTCTCGAATCAGGCCTGCCTGCCCGCTGCCACTGTCTTCAACATAATGGTCATCAACTCTAACCCTCTGGAGCCCCAAATCAAATTCTTTCTTTTGTAAATTGCCTCGGTCTTGATGTTTTGCCACAGCAATAGAAAAGTAACTAATACCCATGGGAATATTTTCAAAGAAGCAGATGCAGCAAGACTCTTTAGATTCTCATAGGAGGAATCAATTCTTTCATATTCATGTGTTGTTTATATTATTCAAGTTTAACAAAATATAGTTTAAAATTATTAGGGTAGCATCTAAATTTTCAGTGCTTTCTTAACACACAGAGCCACTCACATTTTGGATTTTCCTGCCACTCATGTTTTGGGTTTTCTTAGCATTGTTTTTTTTTTTTTTTTTAAAGAACTGTCTATCTTCCCCGTAGCCCAATGTATCCACTTGTAACTTGTGATAAACCATAGTGATCGAAAGCAACTTATAGAAGAAAAAGGTTATTTCCGTTTATGATTCTAGAGGGAAAGCCATTATCACAGGGACATATCACTATTGACAACAGGTGGTTGGAGCAGGAATCTGTGAGATTCAGTTGCATCCAGAGAACAGAGTGTAAACTGGGAATGGAGCTAGGCGAGCGGGACCCAAAGCCTTGTCCTGGTCACATACCTTCTCTAGTGAGGCCTGCAACCTCCCAAAACAGTGCCACCAACTGGTGACCAATTATTTAAATAACTGAGTCGACAAGGGACTCACCACTCAAACCATCATATTTAACTTATATAATACAGCCTCTTCCTTCAAATGGTTCATATTTGCTTCATGCTAACACATCAGAGAACCACAGATTTCTGGCCATGGCGCTGGGTCTAAGCATGCAGATTGGTTTAGAGGTTTTTACATAATTACCCATCCTCAATCATAAATGACCACATAACCAAACAGATAGCTCAGTCACTGTGAGGAAAGATTGGCTATATCATCCATCAAGTTATAGTGTGTGTGTGTGTGTGTGTGTGTTTACAGACTGTTCTGTTTCCCTTTCATTTCTTCCTAAAATTGTTTTTTCTGTAATCATTATTATTTCACATTCCCTTGAGTTTGGAAAAATGAAAACTCAAAATATTTGTATCTGCATTGCCATTTTGGGGATGGTAGTATGTATGAGTGATAACATGGAAATTATCTGCAGATATCATGCAACAAATATTATTCTAATTATACTGCCAGAAAACTGGAAACAATAGGCTACCTTTTCATCTATTTACATAAAAGCCTCTTAAACAGACATATATTCTAAAAAGCAAAAGTTTAGAGTTCAGCATCTCTCTGTAGGGTGTGATTTGGTCACAAGTGAGGTGACTAGCTAATTTGGCAAATTGCTATTTGCGTTTTTTTTCAGTTGAACTTCTGCTGAGAGAAGAAAGAACAAGCAGGCAAGCAGAGAACACACTCTATGCATCACCGAAACTTATTGCTTATCTTTATTGCATTTGAGTAAATGCTCTTTTTCTACTGTTGCCAAGTAAGTCATCATATTTTAGTTCTGCACCAAATCCCTCGGTAGGAGACAAGGTTTGAATAGAACCAGAGTACAGGAAATAAACAGAATGCACACTTGGGCTAAAATGCTGTGTTCCGAACCCTCTGATACCCCCTTCTCTGGCAATGTGTACAGTTTGTGCTAGTATGTATGAATTGTATTCTAGAAACAATAGCAGGCCTTTGTAAAAAGGTTTTCAGCTACTCAAAAACATCCTCAGTTGTTCGTCTGATAGAAATCATACTTGCTCATTATATAACAAAAACATATAAAGGAAAGAACAATATTTAGCTAAAGTTCAGCATCTCAGAAGCCCACCAACACTGCAACAATCATCCTTCACATCTCTATGCAGAGAACTATACAATATTGTTGGAATACAACAACAGCAACATTATTTTTCCTTCCATGAACCTCTTTATTTTTGTACATTAATGGCTTTTCCCTCCATCTTTTGTTCCATCCATTGATATGTTCTCTTAATAAAGCATAAGCCTTACATGTCCTCATTTAAAGAGTTTGCTATTACACCAAATGAACTTATTTTCCTAATATTTTTATCACTGTTTTCAAGGGACAAATTTAACATTGCTTTGGGTGATTAAGTAACAGATACCAGCAATAGTTACTTAATAACTCCTCAGGTATAAATTTGATGGTTTCCAGTGTTTTATCATCACAAATAATGATGCAGTAGCTATTTATATGTTTTACTTTTATATAAATTAGCATATGGTGGTTTGAATAAGAGATGTCCCCTATTGGCTCAGACTCTAGGTCCCTGACAGTGGCACTGTTTGGAAGGTTTTTGAGGTATGGCCTTGCTGGAGGAAGTGTATCAGCGCTGGCTTTAGGGATTCATAGCCTCATCCTGCTTCCAGGTTGCCCTCTCTGATTCATGCTTATGGCTGAGGGTGAGCATATTCAACGTTCTGGTCCTAACGCCATGCCTACCATGTGCCATGACTACCCTCTAGAACTGACTCATTCCTTTGGATCTGTAAACTTAAGCACATCCCTTCTTCCAGAAGTTGCTTTTGCTCTTGGTTGAAGTTGGGTTTTCTGTTTGTTTGTTTGCTCTGATTTGATTTGGTTTTGCTTTTGCTTTTTAAATCACAACAACAGAAAAGTAACTAATACAAAGTTTCCCGGAGTAGGATTGTTGAGCCAGAGTGCATCTGCATGTGTGCATGTGTGCGTGTGTGTGTGTGTGTGTGTGTGTGTGTGTGTGTGTGTGTGTGTGTGTGTGTGTGTGAGTGATGTGGGATTCCCTTCGGTATGCTGTGAATACCATTGGTGAATAAAGCAACTGCCTTGGCCTGTTGATAGGGCAGAACTTAGATAGGCAGGGTAAACTAAACTGAATACTGGGTGAAGGAAGGCGGAGTCAGAGAGAAGTCATGGAGCCACTGCCAGAGACAGACATGCTGAAACTTTGCTGGTAGGCCACAACCTTGTGGTGATGCACAGATTAATGGAGATGGGTTAAATTAAGATGTAAGAGTTAGGCAGAAATATGCTTAAGCTATTGGCCAAACAGTGATTTAAATAATATAGTTTCTGTGTGATTCTTCTGGGCCTGAGCAGCCAGGAACCAATAAGCGGCCCTCCTTACAACATGTGTGTGTGTATGTGTATATATGTGGTGTGGGGGCATGTATATGAGTGTGTATGTGTGTATATGTGGCGTGCATACGTGTGTGTGTATAAATGCTCAATGCTTCACAGCACAGCTTCAACACTACCCATGCTTACAGTGATGTATACAGGTTCTGAGACACAATCTAACCCTGCAAACCACTTGACGTATAATTTGATGGCTGCAGTGTGAAATTTCATTTTTATTTTGCCTTACATTTCCCTCATCCCTTTCCATTCTCCCTTAGTTTAAGTTGACCAAGCGTTTATTTATAATATAGCTATTATTGACAATCCAAGTGCACTGATGTGTAAATTTACTATTCCTTTTTCTTGCCCACCTTACTCTGGTTTGTGCTTATTTTATGTTACCATTAGAAACCACTATTGTTGATTATTTGGAGATCCTGAAGGAAATTTTGATCCCCAGGTTTGTCTCTGTTGACACTACCCAGTATTTTCATCTCTCATTAAATGTGAAATCACTGCAGCTGCTGTCTCTAATAGCCAGACTTTCAGTATTGAGTGAGCGCATTTATTAGCTATATAGTGAGTCTAAGCAAAAGAATAAATAACAAGAGATAGAAACATAGGATGATGGACAGACAGACAGCAAAACATCATCAAATTAAGTGTTCAAACTTGGAAGCATCGCTGTGAAGCCCTACTGAAGCCGTCAGCTGATGTTCTCCAGAGAGTTCTGGGTAGAATGTAGAATGCCCTCTCCCATGAGGCTTCCAAGTAAAAATCAAACAGCCACACCAAGAGACAGCGTTGCTACTATCCAGCCAAAGCTGACTAGAGAAGTTGAGGCGTCAGTAGGAGTTCCAGTTGAGCTTTCTCTCCGTGGGTGAGCTTCCCATGGTTGAACGCGAGCCCTGTCTTCCCTACTGCAGGGGCCTGCTCATCATGGATAAACAGCAATCATCTCTTTTGGAAGTGATTCACCTTCTAGCTGTTCCCAAGGACACCATGTTTTCACTCAGGAGCTGTTTTGCCATTCATTCTCCACCCTCCTTGTCAGAGTCAGGCAAGGCAGCTTACCCTCAGACAAGGTTCTGGGGGTGGGGGGGCAGCTGACATAGGCAGGACTAAGCTGGAAGTCAAGGGCCCAACTTCACTTCCAGAACCAGTTTCTCAGTGAGTTCAAACAACCCGTGGCAATTTCCATGCAACGACTTTTTCACCATGTTTATCATAGACTGTCCTCTAATTATTTCCATTGAAACAGCTTGTTTGGATGAAAATGGTTTGTTTTCTCCATGACCTTGGCTGACATTGCTATGTGGCAATTATCCTGAATAAATTATAAGTCTTTGGGGGAAAGGGGATTATTTGATGTTTTTTGACATTTTGTTTCTTACCCATCTTACTTGTCTGTTGTAATACAGCATCAAAACAAAACAAAAAAAAATGTGTAGGTCCTCTCCTGAAAGTTCTAGAACTGGGTGTATGTAACTGTTTCTGTGGCCCATCCCAGCCTGAGGTGGTGAAATGTGCTGAGCTGTCGGCTGCAAACCAGCTGTGAGATATCCCCCAACTTAGTTCGTCTCATTTATTCCAAGTCATTGATAACCAGCTATGTTCGAGTTTGTAGGTTTAATCTTTATGTGGGCATCGGTCTGTAGCTTTGAGAGAACATATTACATTTCTCAGCAGACTAAGTTACGGTCGGAGGGCCTATGAGCAGCAGAAATACGTGTATATTTAGTTCTGTTTGTTCTGGCCAACTTCAGAGGCCGGCAATGTGCGTCTGAACTTGACCTATGCCTCTGGTTAGAACCGAGTTTTCAGCTGGTACCTTGCTCTCTTCACTTCAGCTCAAGTGGCATCTTGTACCCACTTCCTTCTTGATGGGACTCCCAGTGTGGCGGATAAATCTTCAGTGTAAATGGCAGATTCCAAACAGTATAGCCAAAGCCAGTACGTCAGAGAGAGAAATACAATCCAGCCTCGCGTTCTCAGAGAGCGCCTGTAAACGATGGTAACCACATCTCTGAACCGGCTGGCAGCTGTAGAAACTTGGAGTCAGGCACCAGCGCTAAGAGGAGGCTGTTCTCCAGGCACTCAGGTATGCATCTCCAGCTCCAAGCATGCAGCACAGAGCTGGGGAATTGGGGAGGCGCTCTAGATTTCCTCGTGGATCCTCTCTTTTGTTCTCTCTTCTCTCCCTTTTCTTGAAGCAGTTCTCTTTCCCTTGAAGGGATCTTTTAATTACCCTCCGCTGGACTAACCACCCAGGCTGCAAAACCCTTAAAGCAACTCCAAGCTTTTCCACTGCCCTGCAGCCTCAGCAGGTTTCCCTGCCGAGGGAAGCAATTTCTTGCAGCCGCTTCCTGCCAAAGCAAAAACTGAATGCAGTGTGTTGTTTAAGGAGCCACTTTATTATCCATACGAAGAGAAGACTTTGAAAAGCAGCGTCCTCAGAAGGTGCAAAGTGACAAGACTCCCAAGCAAAAGAAAAGAACAGGGTCCCCTTCGCGTTACTAATATTCTTTCTTTCCGAGGGGGTTTATTTTCCTTTTATGGTGTGGTGTGATATTGCCTTAGGAAAACAGTGACAGAATTTGTTATGCAAAAACTATCTGGAATTTCCCCTGTTCTGTGGCTCTCAGCTGTGTGCCCCTCCTACAGCAAGGATTAATACAGCTGTAAGTCGGGATGAAAGAAAGGACCATGGCCTGCTAGTCCAGCCTGTTCAATAGCATCCTACGCTAGCCATCTGCACAGTGAACTGGCATCATGTCGGCAAACACTGTTAATACAAAGCTATATTGTCTATCAATGAGATACAGTCATCTGGCTCCAAGCCCTGTTTCCATTAATGAAGTTCTACCAGTCACTCGCAGGTTGATCTGGGTGAAAGACCATGATTAGTGTGTAGAAGAATGAGTCACCGTACCCAACTTAGTAGTGGAACAGAGCTGGAAGAGGCTTACAAGCAAGATCCAACTTTCTCTCTGTCTACAGGTTAGGTTTTGGCTTGTGAAGCCAACTAAGGTGATATTTATGAAACACAGGCCAGGTAATATCCACCAGAAAAAGAGACAGTGAGGAATATTCTGGAAACCATGTAGATTCGTAATTAATGTTGTAATATTAAAGTCTCCACTGTAACTTTTAGCATCAAATGTAGTTTAACTTGGTTTAACCTAGCGTTTCTCAAAAGAATCTGCAAGTTTGGGTTTGTATGATGCTTCTAACCCTCCACAGAACCAGTTGCACAGAAACATACTGAACAATGTTGGTGCTGTGATTACAACTTCTAGGAGGCCTCCATTGAAAATTTTAAACTGCCTTTCAGAGTCATGCCATTCTCTCAGAAACATCCAGTATTATTCTTCGTTTCATGGGAAATCTTCCTTTCGGCAACCTGGTGTGTTGAGAAAAAGGGATCTCTTGGTTGCTGATGCTGAAGGGGAAGGGGAATGCTTGTTATTCGGCAACCTATAATTTCTTCAGAGAGTCAAAACCTGGGGCTGCCCTTTCTGGAAACAAACAAACAAACAAAAAAAAAACGCACTGTCTCTTCCTTCATCTTTCTCCTCAAACCTCTTCCCTCTTTACTTTCCCATGTGTTCTCCCACCCTCTCTGTCTCTGTCTCCCTCTCTCCTCCCTGTCAACTTGTTCTCATGATCCTGAAAAGGAGGGGTGGTGATTGAGGAAGGAAATAGACAAGAGACAGATGATAGAGTCGGGAGGGCTTCCAGTGAATATTGTGACAGCCTCAAGTTTATTATACAAAGTCCCTGTGTACCCCAATCCAAAGGGGGAGGGCCAAAGGCTTCCCTCCTGTGATACAATAAGGGACAAACAAGCATAATTGCCTCCCTACATCTCAAAACACCCAGTAACCATGCCTAAGTCAAACATCCTCTTGTCTGGTCTTTGAGTAGCAAACATTCAGTAGCCATACCTTTGGCCAAATATCCTGTTATTTGCCCTTGAGGAGCAGGAATAGGTTTGAACTCTCTGACCTTTAGTCAGGATGGAGCAGATTCAAAACTGGACACCCACACCTCCCCTTCTCCCTCTCTCTTTCTCTTTCTCTTCTCTCTGCTCAAGATTGCAGCAAAATCACTAGTCTTGCCTTGTTTACTGTCTTTCTTTTCTATTCCTTGGACAGTAGGCAAGGCCATCTGAAAACCTTCCCCAGGCCTGTGGACATCTTGCTTTGTGGGCTCTATGTTAAGTGAGACAAAAAGAGTGAAGTAATGGGAGCCTCATTTTGTGTTCAAGCTCAATTTGCACACTTTGACCAAAGTAAACAAACAATCAAAAGAGAAAAGAAGAAAAGAAAGAAAGAAAGAAAGAAAGAAAGAAAGAAAGATAGATAGATAGATAGATAGATAGATAGATAGATAGATAGAAAGAGAAGAAACAAAGCTATGTTTTTGAAAGTATTAGAATAAGTTCTATCCTTGGGTGCTCTGATCTGTTCTGTTCCATTCTGGAATTTGGAAACCGGAAGTGGGGAGGATAATAATTAATTGACATACTCATTCCCCAGCACCTATTATCCTTATGAGACCACTTCATCAGTCGGAAATGATTATGAGGTCACCCTGCAGCAATTTCTTCTCCAGCTCAAGTAATTCCAAGTTCTTTTCACTTTTGTTCCCCATAGGTCCATTTGCCAACACTAATTATTTTTGTTGCTCTTTGCTGGTTCTTTTCCAACTTTCCAAATCACTTAAAAAATATAGAGCCTCAAATGGGACAAAGCCTTCCATGGCATTGGCTTGGTTTGCTTCAGGACGGTGTGCTGGCCACTGCAGCATTTTGTGCTTAGTGGAGATTTGAATGCATCCTCATGTTCTATGAGTTTTCATAACCAGAAACTGACGCCAGTGACCCCATTCTACAGTTTGCTATAATCTGCACTCCTGCTCTGAGGAGACGCTTAAGACCCACGATTTTGTGATGGTGGAGCCAGCTAAGCATTTCCCACTAAGTGCTGCTATCACTCTATTTTTCGATGTGCTTCACATCACGTCTTATTTGACTGAAGTCTAGCGAGTTTCTCTTTCAACGTATCTTTTAAAAAATGTTTGTTTTCACTTTTCCTTGTGGTTTAGGTTAGGAAATGTTGTTCATTAAAAAAAAAAAACCTCCAGATTAAATAGTCAGACTTTCAGATTTAAGGTGAGATGGTTCCGCAGGTAGGAGCATTTACTGTGTAAACCTGACAACATGAGTTCAATCCCGGCCATCCATGTTCATGGGAGGGAAGAATCTACTCATAAAGTTGTCCTTGACATGGGTGCCATGACACTTGTACAGCCTACACACATGATACACGTACAATAGTGATAATAACTTAAGATGTATAAATGGTTTGCATAATCTTGACTCTTATTCAATGCATACACATTGCATTGATTTGCTAATACAATGAAAAAAGCTTTGCATATATAAAAAGAACTTATTTTATAGTGCCTTGCTTTCACCGTATACACTCTCCAGTCATTCAATATCTACTGAAAGCGTTTCAGAGCTTGTGCTGGATATTAATGGAATAAAGCAAAGTAACACATAACTGGCCCCAAGAGATTCACAATGGGGGGGTGGGCGTTGGAGCAAAAACTTGCCCTACCATGTGGGAAGTGGTATCAAATAAAGGGTGATGCTTTTTACCAGGATCAAGAGGAGAGTTTGCAGAAACAGGAGCAGACGCATGAGGCTCACAAAGAAGACCCAGATCAGCGGACCTCAGGGAGAGGAATGGAAACAGAAAAAGCATAAAGCAAAATGTGGGCAGGGTTCACACGCTGAGTGTTAATCCAACACACTCATTCAGTTAGAGTGTTTGTCGTCACACTCACAAATAGCAAATCTAGGAACCAGAAGACACAAGAAGGTCAAATCTGAAGGAAGACCGTTTCCAGCCTTGACCTTCCTAAGGCAGTTTTCTCTCTACCTCAAATGTCTGCTATTAAAGCGAATGGACACGTGTTCTCGAGTTTAGCATCCAATATTTTCCTGTATTTTATTTTTATTATGGAAATTTAAGCATGTTTATAGCAGGAAGAACTAATAAAATCAAAGGTAGTAACATTTAAAAATATTTTCTCTGTCATTTGTATATGTAAACTTGCATGCATATTTTATAAAATTGGCAGTATTATGTCTCTATATTATATCCTGTTCTGTTCCTTGAACAAAATATATTGTAGTTTGCTCATATTCATAAATAGGTTTCAATAGTATAACTTTTAATGTCTGCAAAGTGTTCTATTTTTAATGATTGTAGAATATTGGATATAATGACAATAATTTGTCTATTTCATTATTGTTGAAACCGAATAGTGTTAGTTATTAGGACTAACACTACTCTTCACAGTGCTATGAGGTCATAGAAGTATTAGAAGTAATAGGTTTAGGGATAGGTTTATTAGGGCACATGGAGATGTACCTTCTTGCCAGGCAAAGCATCAGAATTTCTGTACTCTTCAGTCATGGGAAAATGTCCCCTTCCTCTAGGGAAATTCCCTAGAGCCATTCAGTTTACTTCTTGTCCTCCACAGCTGACCCTACCAACCAAGAACGTCAGGTGCTGCATCTCTCTTCTGACCCAGACTCCAAACCAAACCTGTGCGTTTATTCTCCCAAAACCAATTCAACTGGGAGATATCTACATAAAAAAGCCCTTTTCAAATTGCGAAGGATTTGAGGCATACAGAACAACACAGATCATATCGTGTGCTTGCAGACTTTGTATGATCCCAGCTGTTCTGTTTTACATAGTTTCATGCTTGCTTTCATCACTGAACATGCTTCTTAAGTGTGTGCATACTATCACCTATGAATCTGCTTCCTCTTATGTAACTACATATGAGGCTCTGTCAGAGGAATATTCCCATGATTTATTTCTTTTCTTATTGCTGTGTGCCCAGATTTTCCAAGTTTTCCTGTTTAAAAACGATGCATCCTTGAATTCAGTTTTCTTTCTTTTTAAATTGAGAATGAACTTGCTCCTGGTAGGAAGCACATGCTCTTAAATTGAGTAGACCTTGTTAAATTCATCTCCAAAGCAGTCGCACAAGTGGGTGTGCACCCAGTAATTTTAGCTTCATTTATCTTCCACTGACCATCCATTCTACATCAAGCCTAGAAGATTAAAAAAAAAAGAACAAATGAAAGAAAAAAACTAAGAAATATGGCTCAGTGGTTGAGAGCACTGGTTGCCCTTCCAGTGGCCCTAAGTTCAATTCATGGCACCCACAGACTCCCCCCCATCCTCCGCCCCACAGAGGGGCAGATAGTCACTTCTCAGTCACCTAACTGCTGCGGGTAAAGCGTGAACTTGGCGCTAAGGGTCTTGTTCTTTGCAAGAGAAGAGTTGGACTCTCACTGAAAAGCAAAAGCAAGAAAGAAATGAGAGTCAGATAACACCTTGCTCGTGTTCCTACCTGCTCACCAGGATCCAGGGGACAACGGAGCTCTTAAACATCTGCCTGGAACTGGTGCACGAGGGTCAGGAAATTATGGAAACTACAGATCTGGAACAGCCTTCAAAAACGAAATAGCCCTACATGCAAACATGATGTTCACCAATAAACACATAAAGAACATTTAATATTTTGGTGGTATTTTAAACTGGAAACAATCATTTCTGACAATGTCACAGTAAATATAGGTTGAAATTTTTTAAAGGTATAAGAAGAAAATTAATAAGCTGCATATATTATATGAAACATATATGTACATATATTCACATGTTCTGAAGTGCACACACAGTGATAGATACGCTATGCAAAGAAGAGCCATTGTGCTTGTATTTTTGTGTACATATATATAATGTAAATGTTAACACTGAAAAATGAGCTCGAATGTTAACAATTATTTTAAAAACAGAGTTATAATTAAGCTTTGTTTTTCTTTAATTTCCCTAAATTTTTATGAGGTTGAATAGGTTAATTTTAAATGCATGTGTTTATGTGTATGCGTGTGTGTGTGCGTGTGTGTGAAAAATAAATGAATCTAGGACCAGGTTGGATGTTATAATTTAATTCAACTGTAAAGGCAACCTGACATTCCTTAGGCAATTTGAAAAGAAACCAGCTCACCGTCCAAGGTTTGCAGTTATAAATGTCAGAAAATATTTGGTACATATAAATGAGTGGCTGAAGAGCCGACCTTTGTCCTGAGTTGATATGGACGAAATCCCATGAATATGCAAAGCAGCTCATTTCAAAATTCCAATGGTCTTTTTACAGAATCAAATAGAGTATGTTTCAGTGATTGACTGTAACCAAGGTGGCAAAAAAAAAAGATTCTGCTAAAAAAAATAATAATAATAACAACTGACCTATTGGCCATGTGTAGACCTACAGTCAATATTAGGATCCAGAAAATGAGAAAGTAGAGAAATGGTGATACATAGTCATTGGATAAAACATTCAGAAATGCTTTGGAACAATTCCTGACTTCTCAGCTTCGAAATCCCTCTATTTCCCCCATTTTCCTTTAGAAGCCTGTGGACAGACAGCACATATTTATAATTCTCAGTTAGAAAGGTTTCATGGTTTGCATTTCATCTCTTCAGTTCCGAGTCATTGTAGACTGCGTATAGCCTGTGGGTGCCTTGTATCTAGCATGATAAACCATCAGGCCTAGCTTTAGATCTTTAGAAAATTCCCTGTGACCAGGGGAAAAGCCGTTGTTTTCCTGTCTTACACTTTATTGCTGCTGAAGTAATTTGTTAACAAATTTTTAATTTAATTTGAAAGTGAGATGTTAAGTTAGCTAAAACTGAGTGGAAAAATTATAAAACAAAATGAAAGCCAGAAATCATAGCCCTCTCGCATCCAGTATGAAGGAACATTCCTCCGGAGATGATGACATGCAAACATGCTGTCATTGCTAGCATATTAACAGGCAGTTGTGTGCATTGATAAAAATCACAGCGTCTTCCCGGCAAGAAAGGGATTAGACATTGTGCAAGTCCACCCCTCTTCCTGTAAATAAGAAAATCAAAACAAACAAAAACGAAAACCAATGACCTGCTTGCATTGTGACTAAAGAGCACTAAATTGCAATCTACTTTTTTCCAACAACAACAACAAAAAAAATCAGTCAACCAAATATACATGCGCAACCCAATTCTTTCAGGGAATTCTGTATGATTGTCCTGCCTTCCTGCTGACTCCGCACACTAAATCCTAAGAAAGCAATACCAAGCAGATGCTGCATTTCACGAAGTCAGCCTGGCCCAGCGGAGCAGATGCCTCTCTGAAAACCTCCCTGACCCGAGGACCTTCTAGCTATTCACTCCTTCACTCCACACTGCAACTGACCGAGACGATTTAATTTGGGCAGCAGGTGACTACAATGATGTTAAAAGAGAGAGAGAGAAAGACCACTTAAAATCCAATTGCTTTTGGAAGGGCTTTTTAATATTGGAGTCCACTATAAAACTGGTGATTATTTAATGTCATTGCGGGAGGCCAAGTTTTATGTGAAGGATCTATTTTGTTGATTAAATGACATTCTTTTTTTGTGCCATTGGGTCACATATTACATATGTCCAGTCAATTATTTTAGCAGTAGTTGAAGATTTCTTCTTTTCAGAGTAATAGTTTTTTTGGCAATCAATAGAGCTTTGAAGAACCATTTTTCCTGAGAACAACACAGATCCTTTCCATAGAAGTTTCTTTTCCCCAAGATGAATAAAGTTGGACCATGGGCAAAGGTGATTAAGTCTCCTTTACTGTAATTTTCCCAGAAATACCAATGGTTTTACATTCTGAAGTGATAGCAAAAATAACAGTTTTTAATAACTGAATGACTGAAAACCAGTGGGGATTTGACTTGACATATGTCAAGTTAAAAATATTGATACCAAAAAAATAGCCATCCTTTTCCAGGAAATTTCATCTCTTTTTATCTTAGGAGATCAATAAGATAAATTTAAGCTCTACCATGGTCAATCATCTAACCAGGTAAAAGACTCAGTATTAGATATTTCAGGATTTAGTTTCAGGTCTAATTCTGATGGATAAACATTTTTGCAGAATGATCTTTAACTTTTAATATTTCAACTAAATTGCAAGTTTTCAATGATCTTTTGTGCTCCCTGAAGCAAAATTACATGTTTCCTAAAAGAAACACTTGCATTTGTCAGTGTTTCTTTGCTTCTAGTTTGTGCTTAAATTAAAATAAATAATTTACAAAACCCACTGACCTCATCCTTAGTCCTGACATACCATTTACACAGGGGGCCATTTCCCCCTGAAACAGCTGCAGAACCTAAGCAGAATGGCTTACCTAGCAGTGCCTGCTGAAATAAACAATACTTATCCTACCATTTGGTTAAATATGCCATCCTATACTATTTCAGAATCATTACCCATTATGTGTATGACCTAGTGAACTCTGTTGACCTGCCCTGACCCCTTCATCCCATTGTCTGAGCACAATACTTGAAACTGTAGCCCATCTTCAAGCCTTTTACCTTAGAGTATGGCACCAGAAGACAGAATTTGAAAACTGTTTATTGCAGTCAGTGTCTAGAACAGAGCTGGTCAAACCAGAATGTGCTGGGTGTACATACATAATGTAAGGGTCACTCCACTTAGGAGAAAGGGAACAAGCCTGGTCCTGTTTACTATCGTCACGCAGCAAATGGGAAAGAGAGATAAATACTCTGCACTGCATCGAATCAAATCTAGAAAGAAACCACATGCAATTCTGGACCCTGACAGGTTGAGAATCATTCAAAAGTAACTTTTGTTAGAGATTCACTGGAACAAGTGACAATTCCAAGCAACTCCGCTATCAAGAGATCAGGCAATGATAAAGGGCTACTAGTTGGGGGGCTTTCATGGTACAAGCTGTGCATTGGGACCACTCAGAAAAGGCTCATTTCCTATCACACAAGTCTCTGCTTCAAAGGTACATTAATGTTGCATGTATTTAAAGTTCTATAGTTTACCTTTATCTCTTGAAAAATCATTAGGTCCCATAGCACCCTTTTCAAAAATTACACAAATCTGTTTTGCAAATCTGCCACATCATTTATCAAATTCTGAAGCAGGATCATGGCTGATAGATGAGGACCAGCTTCATGGCAGTTTGGATCCTTTGCTCCATCGTAATCCTAAGTCTTTGGAAGTTGACCCTTCATCTGAGAAGATGCAAATGGCTGACTTTTCCCTAACTTTTGAGTGTGCTTGAATCAAATTAAGTATCCAACAGTTGATGTTAAGAATTCTAGACCAAGTAGAATCATAAATGTTGATGTCTTCTTGACATACATGTATAATTGAGCTCTTTCCTTTATGTTTTTGTTTAGGACTATTGTAAAGATAATTTTAATATAATGGATCTATTTACCATTAACACATATGAAGAAGTCTGGAGGTAAAGCCTAGAATGTCACAATATCTGGAGCCATAGTGGGGTGCAATAGCTGACAATGTTGTCTAATTCCTTTGATTTTGTAGAAACCAGAAATCATGTTTGTGCCTCACTTTTACAACATGCTACCCTAAATAGTTCTTAAAAGAGCAATTCAGCCCATGGATGATCCATCACTGGTCTATCCATCAAAAACTCTGACAGACATGCTGACATCACCTGGCACCCCAACAACAACACAAGTGATTCCACAAGAGCATCATGGTAAAGAAATCAACACTGCATATGGGACAGGAAGTTCTGACGCTTGATGCCAAGTTTCAGTGAAGTCTCTGGACAAGTGAAGACAAAACGTCCAAACATTGTTGCTGAGGACAGCTGAGGCAACCAGAACACTGAAGATAGATGAGATGGTCTGAGTTCCTTAGGTGTGTCTACTCACCTACTGCCCCATTCCTGAGTAGTCAACAGGAGGAGATAACAGTTCAGATGACCCAGTGGGTCTCAGGAGAACAGACGCGTCTCTTAACACTCATCTGTCCTGGGACCTTCTGGCCCAGCAGACTATAGAGCCACTGATGGAGATAATTCATTTTGGATTCAGGCCTATAAATGCCTGAATTGGTGCCTGAGCAAGGTACTGCCCAGAATCTTTCCTATACTTTGCAGGATCCCTATTATCTTAGAAAAGTGGCAGCCTATCCTAGCAGAACCATTAACAATAGCTCCTTATTCTAGGCATGTCCTGGATTGCTGCCCAATCCCTGATCTATTACTCTGTTCTTTGTCTCTCTGGTTCCATTTTCTAGCTTTGGTATTTGTAACCCTTATCATTTGGCAGCTTTCCTTTTGACATTTCAGGTCTTAGGTTCATTCTCATTGCAGAAAAATGAGGGAAAGAAACCAAAAGCAAAAAATAATCGCACTTTTTCTCTCATAGATCGTTGTTGTAAGAATTTTAGTGGCATATTCTAGTAGATTTATTCAAGGTTTATTGATACACGTATTGAAGATAGCACACACACACACACATACATACACATATGGAAAATTTGTATCACAGTGGTTCACTGCAACACAGTAACTTCAGAAAATGAGCTCTCTGTTTTATGGCTTGTTTGCTTGCATTACTCAGCAGTATAAATATGTCCAATGCTGGTAAAAAGTCATTTAGGGTTATAATTTTTAAGTATTGAATACATAATAGTTTTATACATTTTTGTTACTTGCCAGTTGTTTGCACTATTTTGCTGTCATAAACACAGCTACAATAAAAATTATTAGAGTTAAATTTTTATATTCTAGGAATAATTCCTAACAATGAAATCATTGTTTCAAAGACTTTGCCTGGTTAAGATGTTTGGAATAAGAAGTCATAAGCTCATAATAAGTTTATACCAGTTTGCATTGTCTCATCAGGAGCACATGCAGTTGTCAACCCGTTTATTCTATCATTCCAAAATTGGGTTAAATGCTACAGGTATTTTGAGAATCAAATGTACAAAGAGTCTTGCTCTCCCAGTATTGATTTTAAAACATGAGAGAATAGACATTAAGTAAGTATCAGAATGATCAATAACAAAATTCAAAAGGAACCATGATTATAAAAAAGCAAGGTACTAGGCAGGCCTAGTGGAACTGACCCACAGTCTCAGCTACTTTAAAGGCTGAGATGAGAAGATTGTCAGTTTGAGGCTAGCTTCACCGACAGAGTGAGTCAAGGACAGTCTGAACAACTTAGCAGGAGATGGTTTTCAAATATAAAGGTAAAAAAGAAATAGAAGGCCGGGAATGTACCTAGAAAAGCACTTTGATGTGTATTGGTTATGTATCTCTGGGTAAGAAACTACCACATTCTTAGTGGCTTAAAGTAATTATCACCCTGTAGCTCTCTGGGTCAGGATTGGGGAGGAGCTTTGCCATGTATTCTGGAGCTATCTCCTATACATATTTGAAATCAGAACTTTCTGGTCTCTGCGATTGGATGCTGACATTAAGATTCTATATTGCTACCTGATTGCTTTTGCTTTGTTTCACATGTTTAATCGGCAGCAATCTTATTTAGGTTTTGATTAATATTGCTTTCCCTTGGTTTATTGATGATGATGATGTTTTGTTTAGATGTTTCTTATGCCTACTGTCCCAGAAACGTTAATACCACTTTTCTAAGTGTTAATGTTTATATTAGAAAGCTGAACCAAGCTAATACCTTTTTACTACCTAAGCCTCTAGAAATAGCTGATATATGCTGACAATAAAAATAATGTATATGCTGTCGTCAACACATATACATTGATACGTTTGTATTTCTAGATGTATGCATATTTGAAAATGCATAGATTATGGTGGAGATCCAGGATCAGTTTTCCTGAAGAAAACTGGGTAGCTGGGAAACAGAGAGAAAACTATTTTCCCTAAATACCTCATCTATAGTACACACTCCATAAGTTTTATTTTGCTTTTAGGTATTTATGATAGTTTTCTTAAATGAATATATGGGCTACAGATACTCTAGTTACTGCCCTGTCCGGTTCCCCCTGTAGGGCACTCAATAAACTGATACTCTTATACTGGTTTAAAAAAAAAAAAAGCAAATAACAGGTTTTATAATCTATTTGGTAGTTACCTAGTGGCTGTTTTATTGAGTGATATTGGTATATAAGTATATATCTAACCAAAGGCTTCCAGACTGATTTATCTTAGAACATTCTCTTATCATTAAAAACTGAATATGAAAGTTATTGGTGGCTGGGAAACCGAGACCACAAGTAACAATAGAACTTTGGTCTGTGTATCACGATGCTTCATGGACTGCATACACCGATACATCAATTACTCAGCACCCACTGCTGAATGTGTGCATTATCTAGACTGTTTGACTCACATACTAAGCTCCCTTGCCACCTGCAACTAAATTATTTCCCTATTCCCTACCAGCTCCAATGGGCATGGCCATAACGAGGAGGCAAAACCCAAATAAATTTATTTAATTACTTATACATGTTAAAAAGATTTCTTTAAGTGGGTGGTGATTAAAATGAGTTGTTTCAATGTTTATTATTTTTTTCATTTGTAATTCTTTGCATTAATGCATTCTGAGTGCTGCCCTTTCTCCTTTGTTATCCTTAAAAATATTACCTGCATAAAGGACTAATTGGATGTTTACCAGCCGCTCATTCAGCTTTCTAGCATGTGTTCCCAAATATCAGCCATAAAAAGTGAAGAAATAACTCAGCAGCTGGTGTAGAAAAGACATTCCTGATTCAGATTCTAGTGAAGTGAAACAACATAAAAAATTAATACTGTTTAAAACACACAAAGTTAAGTGAGATAAACATGGCCCAAGAATGAATAGTCCAAGGCTGGCTCTAAGATGGTTGCTGAAAAGTAGCGTCATAGAAAAACAGAAAGCAATTGTTTGACGCACCTAATAGAAGTACCATAAACAGAAAGAGAATCTATCCAAAGAGAGGAAGAAACAGAACAGTTACCAGAGATGGTAGTGCCCTGGACAGCTGTTGTTAAGTAGGAGGCTACTATTTGTTCATCAGTTTTGATGAATCTTTTCAGTTTGTGTTCTTGAAGTCACTGGTGTGAGAAAAGTTTTGATGAATAGTAAGTACACTGACAACACAGGCCTTAAGAACAACAGCTAATAAATGGGATCCCATGCAGCTAAAACTTTTCTGCATAACAAAGGACACCATCAGTTAAGCAAAGTGGTAGCCTACAAAATGAAAAAAAAAATTTACCAATTTTTCATCTAAGAGAGGGTTAGTATCTATAATATACAAAGAACAACAATAAAAAAAAGAAGAAAACAAGTAATCCCAATTTTAAAATGGGAAATAGAAGTAAAAGAAAATAACAGCTCTCAAAAGATCAGGCACAAATAGACAAGGAACACTAAAATTATATTAATAATAACGTTCTATATTCTTAGCAATCATGGAACTGTAAATTAAAACTACTTTGAAATTTCATCCTACCTCAGTCAGAATGACCAAGGCCAATAAAACAAACGGCAGAAGATACTGGTAAGGATGCGGGGAAGGGTAACACTAACTCACTGCAGGTGGGAGTGCAAACGGAAATGATGCTGTGGGAATCAGTGTGGATGTTCCTCTAAATGCTACGAATTGAGCTACCACAAACCTGACTATTTAACTCTTGTACATAGATCCAAAGGAGTCTACATGCTATTACAGAGATACTTCGCCTTCCATGTTCATCACTGCTCTATTCATAATAGCCAGAAGTTGAAAATAGCCTAGATGTCCAAAAACTGATGAATGGATAGTGAAAATATGCTACATGGAATATTACTTATCTGCTAAGAGGCATGAAATTATGACATTTTCAGGTAAGTGAATGAACCTACAGGTCATTATCCTGAGTGATGTAACCCAGACCCAGAGAAACAAACTTGGCATGTTTTCTCTTAGATTCAGATATTGGCTTTTAAGCTTTAGAACTGTGTGTCTCATTCATAATATCCATAGAGGTTTGGACAATCATAAGATTAGTGGGGAAGAAGGGATCTTCTGAAGAAGGAGAAATATAATATAGTGTTGCAAAAGAGATAAACAGAAATTAGAGTTTCTAGTGCTGGAAAATACTATGCATGCTATCGAAGAGAAAAGTAACAATCAGTGTTGCCCAGCTATGAACTTGTCACTTACATATCAGCCTGCTTGTAGCATATACCCACTGCTGCAATAATGGCACATGTATTATGGGAGTAACCAACTACTCTCATATTTTCTTTGAACATTTTTTATGCATTTACTTATTTATATATTATGATTTAATACCTGCTCCATGAGATGGAACTGACACTGCTAACGAGGTCAAGAATCTGAGACTAGATAGGACATGGGCCTATGGGGAAACCTGTTACTATTATTCTGCTAAATAAACATAGCAGCAAAACGACTCTTGATGACGCATTTCTCTACCTATAGATGAGTGCTCTGCTCATTGCTCATCAGAGCAGCTCTCTCTTATAGTACACAGTAATTAGCCTAGACACCCACAAGTGAAAGACTTTGGAGTACTCATCCCTAAATGGGATGTATTTATCATAGCCCCTCCCCTCAAGGTTCAGGAATCTATGCAGAAGATGCTGCAGAAAGATCGTAGGAGCCGGAGGTGATATAGGACTCGAAAGAAGTAGCGTTTTCCAGACCCAGCGGGCCTGAGGCACATATGAACGCAGAGACTGTGGCAGCATGCATATCACCTGCACAAGTCCCAGCCAGGCCACGTCCCAGCACAGAGCTGGGTAGGCAGGCACAAAGCTCCATCTGGAGCCGAGAAGCTGTTCGCAATTGATTACAGCCGGGAAATGGAAAATCTGTTTTCTCCGGTAGAGTGGCTCACTGGGTATATCAACCACTCTCCAAGGTGGGCCTCATGGTCAGGAGCCATCAACAAACACAAAACAGACTCCATGGTTTTGCTTTGTGTTTGTTCTTTGGTTTGGTTTGGTTTCATTTTTTGGTTGTTTCAGAGAGAGAAAGAAATGAAGTTGGCTTGGTGGAGGGGGGAAGGTAAGGCAAGAGTTGGGAAAGGGGAGGGTGTGATTAAAATATAGAGAGTGAAATTTCTAAAAAGAAAAAAGAAAACCTTGGGAAATCTTCCTTTCCCTGTGTCTAACTTCTTGTGTAGTCTCTGTGGAGGAGAAAATGACATCCTTGCTTTAAAGAGACTGCATGACCCCAAATTGATTATCAGAACACCACATTTGTTCCTGGTTAGCTCTGGGGACAAGTGAGGCCCATCAAAGCCACTAGCACTGATCGGAGGGAACGTTTATTGCCTGTTTTAGATAGCGGATTGATTCTTTTCAGCTGGACTAGGTATTACTGTATTTAAAGTGGAGAGATGTTTCTGTCATATTGTCCCTATCAGTGAAGCTGAGGGTGATGCTCACACCAGAGTGGAGAATAGCCAAGAAGACTGAAAGACACCAAGACACAGGGCACTGTTTGAGCAATTACCTAACCCAGTCCGAACCGATCACGACTCTACTCTTGCCATCTTTAGATACATGAGGAAATCAATTCAAGCTTTTTTAATCTTTTTAAGCCAATGTAAATTATGCTTCCATTGTATGAAGGTATTAAAAAAAACATAGTCTTTAATGTAAAGACTATAGCTTACACAGATAACGTGCCACTACTTTCCTTTGATGATTCGGCCTAGTTCCTGTAACACTAAGGGGAACCCTCTCTTGTACCAGGCAATGATTGCTGGTGGTTCTACCCAACTGCTTTGAGATCTCTGAGAATATATGTGACATTGGCCTATTTAGAATTTACCCATAGGAGAATATTGACACATAAAAGAACATACATTTGAGAGTGAAGAAAAGCAGGTGAATAAAGTTGGGGTGGTACAAAAAGAAGTGACAATGGATTTCAGAGCGGAAGTCTGGGGAAAGTAAAATTATTTCCATCTCTAACATAATTGAAATCTCTCTAAACCTGAGAGTGTAATATATGCTGGGGAAACCTCACAAGTTTTACTGCGACCTTGCAACTTCTGAGCAGCAGCCATCACAGTTTGAAGTCAGCTTCTGAGACTTGAACTGGGAAAAATGGAACAAGAACGAAAACTCTGAGTCACTAGTGTAGTGTGATAACTCAATGCCAGGAAGCAAGGACCTTTTGGGATGATGTCTACCGTAACATCAGTTTGCAATGGGTCACTAAGGATTGCTCAGGGTGACAAGGTTTTGTGCACTATCCTGTAAGAGGCTTCTTATGTGAAACATGAGACCTCTAACTTAAACAATATTATAAACAAACCTATGCAATTAAGGCTCAGCGCATGACTGGAAGCCGAGATAAGCTAATACGATTATGAAGCAACTAAATAGATCCTGAAGCCATATGATGACATCATGAAATTTTAGAAGCTACAGCTGGCTTCTAGTGATATTTTTGCAGTTGAAAATATGTAGCATCTGGTCTTTCACTTACCATTCTTTGCTGAAGTCGTCGTCATCTTAAATTTCCTTTTATCATGGAGATGTGGTAAGTTTAAAAATAATGTTGGAAATTTTTGATAGAGCATGCCATCCAAGTTCAAATAAAATACAAGAATAAATTATTTGCTATTTCAAAACAAATTACTTTTAAAGATGGGCAGTGCCCAGAGTCCCTGTAACCAGTTTTGTACTCATAAAGGGTCATGGTCATTGCCCTAAAGCATGAATGTCTCTTATTGAGTTATAAACATCTCATTTTTCTTGTCAAGTATGCAATGTTCAGATCTTTATTCTTGTGTGTTTTCAGTGGTGGGTTCTGTATCCTTGTATAATATACAGTTGAGTGGTTTGTCTTTGCATATAGGTTTCTTGGGTTCAAACCCAGTTTGCCATCTACTATCCAGGTAACATTTAATGAGTTATTTAAACTCTCAAGTTCCAGATTACTTATCCATAAAATAGGAATAATATTAATTGCTATTAAATGACACAATATTAATAAAGGGCTAAATTGCTATTAAATGACACAAAATTCATAAAATTTTGCAGTGTGTCTGATATCTATGATCCCCAAGCAAATATTATTTATTTGTTAGTTGATCACCTAGGAAATATTTATTTATTAACAAGTATTTATGTGACTTGAACACTGCGCTAATCCTTGGGAAACTTGGCCAAGAATAGAGAGATAATCTGTTAAAGGATTACCTTGTGCATAGTGATATTCTGTATACACACACACACACATTGGTCCACTAGAGTCTCTGATTCTCCACTTAGGAGATATTGTAGAAACTACTGTTTGAACTGCTGGGAATGAGAGAAGATTCATCCAGAGAAATAATATTGAGAACGCTAGACTTTATTAACATCATTATGGCAAAAGTACCCCAACTGTCTATATAATCACATGCTATTATCAAAAGTTCATTCTGAAACTTTTTCATGCTGAGGGGTGAGTTGGGGGTGCACGCTAGAATCGGAATCAGCTCCTGCTGTTCGACTAAGCTGATCTCACTGCTGCTTCTCTAGCCCCACCTCCCTTGCACCTCTGCTTCCGACTTCCAGCACTACAGGGGTACCAGCTCATTTCCTCTGTAACCCCAGCCCTGCCATCTCATCTGCAACACACTTCCTCAGATGTTGCCTCCATTCCTCCTTCCAGAACTCTCAAAGCCCCGCCTCCCAGATTCTAGCATGACTAAGGCACATAGAAATGTGGCCTAGCTGAAGTAAACACTGACCGAGAAATGCAAGACACAAGCACAAGAAAAAAGGACCTTGTGTTGACAGGATTATGGGAACAGACTGCTCAAGCAGATAGGACTTTCAGCCACAAAAGAAAGACCTTCTCAGCTGTTGACAATGGCAAAGTTTTCAAAGAAGGTTGATATTTTGCTCTTCTTTTGATAGTACAAGCACCACAAAGCAATGAAGGCCGTGTCTTCTGGAAGGACATAGCAAGCCCACCTTTCCAAATGAATGCATGGAGGAAGCTGTAGTTATAACAAACTAGTAGAAGAACTGAAGATATAGAACTGTGGTTTTGCTAATGCACATTAGATTTATTTGCCTAAGTTTCTGTGAGGGGAAATATAAAGCAAACACATACACATACAAATAAATAAGTAAAAATTAAATACTAAAAAAGGAATTTAAAAGTAGTATATTGGGGTGATGTGAGTTCTTCCTACTTTCTGATGTTATTATACATGGGATTTATATCGTTCCACTTGTCATAAATAGGACATTTGCATACAAACTACTGTAGACTAATTCAAAGGGCATTTAAGCATTTGAACATTAATGACTAACTTTTATGTGGATGACTTGGTTAATATCACGCAACCTCATTATTCACCTGAACCTTTTATGGGCTTGGTGCCTTTGATCTCGCAGATATCTAGAAACATCTAGGACATGATGAAATGAGACTGTTCCGGCTCATGGTGTTTAGATATGTCAATGGGAGACCTTTAATGCCATCACAATAGCACTTCTTATCTCCCTTCACCAGAGTGGAACACAGCAGAGCATGAGAAATGCATATGCCCAGGTCTCAACAAAGAGCTCATTACCATATTAGACTTAGCTGTGCTCAGTTAACTCTGAAGGCTCAAAACGCAGGCAAACGAGCCACTGAGTACACTTTATTGCTGAATGTTGTCCAAATTAAAGAGATAATTTTAGCAAATGTTGCATTAGTGTTTGACTTCACAAACCACTCTTTTCCCTGTGAGCATGTTTCCTTTGAGATGGACAAGGAGGCAGATGCTGCCAGACATTTCCAAATCTATACGAAAATTTCTCCCGCCACCAAATACATTTCATGTTCCTTTCAAGGTGATGTTGAGAATGCGTATGCCCAAATTACATAGCTCAGTTCACTTCAGGGCTTCCTTTCTATTTTATGCCAATTCCTTTTCACACGCCATTCAGACAGGATTAAATTACACATGCTTTAAACATAATATGCGTTGAAGTAACGAGAGTCCACCTGGCTTCCTGGATGGATGAATTAAGTACATCAGCAACCTCTAGAGTAGGAAAAACTATTATTTTGGTTTTTTGAAAAGAATTGGATAGTCCCCTCCCCAAAAAATTATCCGGGAAAAGAATTGATTATAGGTAGGGCTACCCTAATCTTAAAATGTCTTATTCATGTTGTGTAATTGAAGCAATTGTTAAAAATATTGCTGGCAAAGGATAGGCCCTCCATTGTCTTTCGGTATACAACAAATTCTCACTTTCCAAGACAATCCTTCTCATTGTCTAGAGACTCTTAATAAGGTGTCTAAAGCAACGATCTGCTCCTCATTAGCAGAGATCAGCAAATCTGCACCCCAAGTAGGCAACCCTGAAGAATGACTAAACTCAAGGTTTCTTCTCTGTGTTCAAGAAATGAAACACTTGTAGAACCCTTACTCCAGAATCCTCTGACGGCTTCTTACCGTAAACCAAACATGACTCTGCTTTCTGTAAATGTGATGCCACATGAAACAAGATTCTAGATTCCCAAACGGCAGCACAACCAAGAGACAAGAGGAAATGCTGATTTTGAAGACTACCTGGCAGCTAACTTTGCCCACTCTTCTCTCATATTTAAAAACGGAAAGTGTTCAAACACAGATGTTTTTACAGTACAACTTGTGATCTGTTGATTTAAAATGTTTAGTAGCAATGAGGTTGAGAACGATGGTGATTCCAAGAAGTACGATGAGCTGCAGAATGAACTTCTGTGAGAGTCTGGAAGTGCCCGCGAACTGTAACCGTGTTCCCAAGGAGAGGCTGGAACTGAACGCGAACTGTAACCGTGTGTTCCAAAGGAGACCACGGCTTCAGTTCCAGCTTTGTCATTGGGGCAGGGCACTTCCTTTCGGGCCATCCAACCCTTCTTCTGTCCAACGAGTTTCCATGTCTATCTAACATGCAATATAGACTTTGCTCAGTGACATTTTGAAACTCCTCAGATGATGGCGCATCTCTATCATGGATTCTCCCTCATAGAGTATTGATTTAGCAGGTTGTATTTATAATATGGGAAAAGAAATGCTGCATCAACATTTCTTCCGAGACAAAGAATTAAGTTTTATCTTTAAGAAGACTAAACATTCAAGTCTAAACTAAAAACGGAACTCCTTGGAGACATACTAAATGTGACAATGTTTTAGGAGTATGTTTAAGAAGGTATTTTACTTACATTATCCTCATATTTTTATGGAAGAATGCTCTAAGAGTATGAATATGTATTTGTAAAGAAATTTCAAAAAGCTCCCCAGTAAGTATAATATTAGAATTCTATTCAATATGGAATAGCACTGTGGCATTGTTTAATTGATTACAAACTTCTTTTTCAGGAGTTCATGAAATATTTGATAATGTGTTAAGGTCAGAGAACTATGATACACAGACTTACACTGCCGTGAAGTTACTGAGCAGTTAAGAGAGCGGTGTTCTCAAAGTGAATTAGAAATAGTGCATGTTTTGGCACAAAGGTAAGTTTAGAATGTTTTCCAGCTTTCTTTAATGCCAGTCTCGTAAGCGAGGAAGAAACCAGGGCTATAGCAGCAACTCCTGCTGTTAAACACACAAAGTTTGGATGTGTATGCAAGTCAGGAAGACGTTAAAGAAAATTTTCTTTTAGCAAAGAAAACTCCAGAAATAGCAGCAGAGAGCTCTTAAGAAATGCTGAATCAACGGCATGCCTTTCCATGGTCTAAGAGATTAAACTCTGTGTTTAAGAAGAACTCGACATTCATTTTGAATGCACATATGCATTCCTTGTGAATGACCTTCTCACCATACATTGACACACTGGGAGGGAAAGAAGGACAGGATTAAAAACCCCTGCAAAACTGGATGTGAGAAGATGTCATAGTAAGTTTGTAAAAGCTGACTTGTTCTAACTGTAAGAATAAAGTGGGTTAGTTCATTCATCATCCACAATCTTGTGCAAAACATTTGTCAAAGGAATAAAACATTGCTCTAATTTGCAAACTATGGACCTTGTCTTCTTTTCCTATCCTACCTATACCTTTATTTAAAAAAAATCAAAGCAAATATTACATGTCTCTTGCTGTGTGTAACATAGACGTTACCGTGGTTTGTTTATTGGGTATCAAAGAAACATGATATAGTGTACTCTGTGTACTTTGTAGGCAATTAACAAATAATTGGTAAAGGAATGAGTATGATTAGTGTATTTTGTACAAAAAAATCACATTTGCTTTAAGCAGATAATTTGTAAATGAGATCAATGATTCAGTTTCAGTATCACAGGGCCTAACTTCTGTGGACGCGAGGATAATGACTACGCCAGGGAATCGCTTTACTCGGCCACCACACTCATCTTATCCTTCTGGTTTGTTAGCCCTATAAAACGACTTGATAATGGCAAATATTTGTGCTAAGAGAACTTTCCCTCACCTTCCCTAAATATAGTAGACACCTGGCCATAGAAAACCTATGCTAGTAAACACCACAAGAGAGCTGTTTATGCACAAATTGAATGTCTCCTTAGGGGAATTAGACAAATAACCATAGCCTAAGCAAGCAAAGAACCAAGGTATGTAACTGGTAGGCCATCGGGGGGAAAAGTGTGGTCCTTTGAAGACAGCAATAGGAGACAAGATTTGATCACACTACTCTCTCTCTCTCTTCACATATGTATATGTGTGTTTGTGTGTGGTGTGTGTGTGTGTCTGTGAGAAAAAGTGACAATGAAACCAATTGTTCTGCACAACTAGTATGTGCTAAAATAATTACAAAATAATTTTTTTGTTATGTTCACGGGCATAGATATCCCTTACCACTGAAAGAGCCTTGTCCAAGAATTAAGTAGAATACTTCCTTTCATTCCAACCAGAAAAATATACAGGACATTGGTTTATAGTCATTAGCCAGTTTTACAAGAACTAAATCACAATGAAATAGAAACCTTAAATTTACTTAAGCTTAATGAGCATTGAATGAGTTGGTAGTCACATTAGGATCTAACTAATGAAATACCGTTTTTTCAAGTCTGTGTTCCTCCTGGAGTTTGAGTCGGGATCACCTTGTATGAGGTTTTCTCTTTCCATCAGACAGTTGCAGTCCTCGGGTATTCATACCAGTGATAGCACCGCCTTCTCTCCCATTCTCAGGCCTATAGTGGGTAAGGGTTCAATACAATGGGGCACCCTCCCTGAGAATAGAAAACGGTGGGAGTAAACTGAGATTTGGCTGCAAAAGGAAATATATACCAAATACCTTTGAAACATCACTAGCACCTTTAACATAGAAATGTAAACCAAGAAAATTGGAACACCTTTAGCCCAAAAAGATGGGCAAAAGGATCCCTGAAGAAAAGGGTACCTAATTAAGTCAGACTAATTCATGCTATGTATTAATTTTGATACATGATGTCATGAATTTACTTAAATTTTATGATATCAACTACAGTGCTATTACAGATCAGGATTAAATCTTTGACTACCATGAGAGTGACTGGAGACAATGAATAATCATTTTTTTTCTAGTGTACTTTCTTGACTTCTAAAGTCTGAAAGACTGGGTGCTACATTTCTATCTTAGGCTTATGTAAAATGGGGGTTTTATCTGTTTTTTTATTTTTTTAATCAACCAACTGTGTCTGTATGGCATAGGAAAGTAGGTGTAAATATCGTGAAGCCAAATCTACAGTGCTATTTGACAAGAAGCATGACTGAACTGTTTGCTTCTATTTACTTGGAATGCAGGTACCAGTGTTTTAGAAGATCTGGAATGTTCCTCAAAGGCTGGTGATATTATTGGGTGTCCCTAGAAACGTTAAGAGTTGGAACTTAGTTGAAGGAAGAAGTATGGCAGTGAAGGTGCACTCTCAAAGGGTATATAAGGGTCACAGTTTCTTATCTATCTTCTATAAAATAAACAACTTTGCTGCAATCCATGCTTCTGCCAAAAGCTGTGCTGACAAAGCAACAAGACCAAGCAACCACGCATGAACTAAAACTCCTGAAACCAGGATCCAAAGCAAGCTTTCTGTTCCCGGGACAGAAAGCCAGTTCTGAGTGATAGATGGCTGCCACTTGGCAGACGTTTTGTACAGCTACTCAGTTTTATGTACCACCAAGTCTGGATCATTGTATAACAGGTTATATGACTATGATGTTATAATAAACCTATTTGTACTTAGACTAGAAAAAGAAAATTTTATTGTTTGCAATCAAGGATCACAGCCATTAGCAGTGCCACACACCTGTAATCCCAGTAGAAGCAAGCATATCTCTGAGATCTTTGAGGCCAGCAAGATCTACTTGATCTGTGAAGTTCTAGGGCAGTCAGAGCAACATAATAGAGACCTTACGAAAAAGAAAATCACAGCCGGAGTATTGGGTTTCTGCCTGATACCAGTACCACTGATTTAATGGATCTAGGCAGTAATGAAGATCTGCTTTTAATGTGGTAAATGGTAAAAAATATTTGGGTAGTCCGTTGGTTACTTACCTTGAAGAGCAGGTTATTGGCCAACATAGGCTCTAGCCGGGCAGTGGTGGCACAGGCCTTTAATCCCAGCACCCGGGAGGCAGAGGCAAGTGGATCTCTGTGAGTTCGAGACCAGCCTAGTATACAAAAGCTAGTTCCAGGACAGGCTCCAAAGCTACAGAGAAACTCTGTCAAATAAATAAATAAATAAATTTTAAAAATTCACAATTTAGATAGGACATAGTTTATACCATAAGTTTGCCATTTCCTGCAGATTTGGATAAGTTGCCATTTCCTGCAGATTTGTATAAGTTAGATGAGCTCTATCTAGAATCAGCAGTGGAAAAAGGACACATTTGCTAGGAAAGGCATTCTCTCACTGACGGCTAACTGCCCTGATGGAGAGCCCATTGATTTGGGTCTTGCAGTGCTAAAAGTGATCTGCTTTGTACCTAAAATTGAAGAAGTTTTCCGCAGTGGCCATGAAACTGCAGGCATAGTGGGAGGCAAGTCTCCCAGCTTGTTATAAAGCAGCAGTGGTTCTGTTGGCGAGAGGTGATAAATTGCATTGCTTTTCCACCCAAGCCTATTATTTCAGATGATCTCAAGGTAGCCACCATTAATTTAAAGACCAGAGGATGAGCAGAGTCCAGGACCCACTAAATAAAAGCAGAGTGTCTGTAGACAGGAAGGGCACACCTGGCAAGACTTTCAGCCATGGTAGCTTGTCCATGGCGTGGAAACAAATCAATCCGGCTGTACGGTTGGAATAAACTGTCTTGACAAAGAAATCCACCAACCTTTTCTGATGCAGTTTGCTCTTGTGAAAACTTAGATAGACCTTTGTCGTAATACTTCAAAAATCTGTGAGTTCTCCAAGAACGAGTATCCTCTCCATGCACCATTTCAGGTGTAACTGTTGAGGAAAATTGGGAATGTCCCAAAGAGGATCCAGAGACAGCAGAGAGCAAGAGAAAAAGAACATTTGGGAGGAGGAACTGGTGAGCATGGTACAGGTCAAGTAAGATGGGCAGAGTCTTGGCTGTTTCTGCTCAGTAGGTTTGGCTAATTATTATGGAAAAGTGGCAAATTCTTCCTTTTCCAAACAGATAGGTTTCTTTTCCTTTTCCACCATTGAAAATTTATGTGCTGGTGGCTGAAATTATCTTCAGGCTTTTGGTTGTCAACTTACAAAAAGCCCCAATCTGTACCTATTGCAGAGGACTGAATATTGTCCTATAATCTTGGGTAATTGTATATGTGGTGCCCTATCAGGAAGAGATTTAAGTCTTTTTTTCCTAAAGAGGGCAGGGAATCTCCTCCATGACTGGTTTTTTTTTTTTTTTTTTTTTTTTTTTTTTTTTTTTTTTTTTTTTTTTTTTTTTTTTTTTTTTTTTTTTTTTTTTTTTTTTTTTTTTTTTTTTTTTTTGGGAAATCAAAGGGACTGGACCACAGCAGAAACTCCAATAGCCAATATCCAACTGTGGTGGTTTAAGAACATGTCTACAAATAATTTGATACTCCTTCTTTCAAGATGACTTTCCCCTTGGGATGGAATGACCCCAGTGACTCACTTCTAATTATAATCAAATGGAAGTAATTGTGTGTGAATTAGGTCTGGTCACAGAGGACACTGTGACTTCATCATTGCTCTTCTTGGATAACTCCCTTTAGTGGAGGTTCACTTCCACATGATGGAGTTACTCAGGCAACCAGTGAAGACATTCTTGCTGTCCTGACCTGAGACATAGTGCCAACAGGCGTGTAAGGGAGACTTCTTAACATCGGGTCCTCCAGACCCAAGTAAACCTAAAGATATCTGCATTCAAAATGCAGACTTGCCAACATCTTTCTTGCAACCATGAGAGACAGCGTATCTCAGGAACATGAAACTAAACAGTTCCTGCTTTTGTTACCCCCAGAATCTTTGAGATAACCATTTGTGATTTTAAGCCACTATATTTTGAAGCAACTTTTTATGCAGCACCAAGGAATAAAAACTGAGGGTTCCAATTACTCCCCGTGTCTTTGGTGGCACTATTTTTACCCATCATTACAGCTCTTCCTACTGAGTGTGAAGTTCTGTCACATTGGTATTTTGATTCGTATTTTCCTAATAGTTAATTATATGGAGCATGTTCCCATGTGCTTTGTGTATGTCTTCTTCAGGGAGAAGCCTATTTTGATACTTTGCTCATTAAAAAAAAAAAAAAAAAAAAAAAAACCCGAAATTTTCTTTCTGTGTTTTTGAGTGCTATGCTTTCTTTATATTCTCTAAAATAATATATCTGAAATATATTTTCTAAAATATATATATCTGAAAGTACTTTTTGCTGTTCTATGTGTTTTTTTGCATATTCTAAAACCACAAAATATGTAGCTGTCAACCTAGGTCTAGCACGCTCAAGTTTTTTCTTTATTCACCAGTGCTTTTCATCCAGACCTCACAAGATTTTGCCTCACCAGGGATTTAGGTCATCAGGATTTACTAAGCTGTATTTTCTCCAGAGTTTTCTAGGTTGGTACTTACAGTTGGTTCTCTGATCCATTTTGAATTCATTTTTAATATGAGGTGAAGAATGGCCCCAATTTCACTCTGTTCACATACAGGTATACACATATATACATGTACATCTCCCGCTGTCCCAACCTTGTAGGCTGATAACCAAAAGCCTTTGTTGAAAAATTAGTTTTTCCTACTGGAGCATCTGAAGTCTTGATGGAGGGTATGCATGCACATGTGCCTGCTCTGGAGTATGTTGAGTACCAAGAATGAAGATAACCGGGCTTGGATTTGTGAAAAGATAATTTATATCAGACATTTTTTTCTTTTTTTTAATTTATTAGACTTAAAAAAAATACCAATTCATTTTCCCACTCCCTCCCCTCTTCCTAATCCCTCTACATACCCTCTCACACCCACCCCCATCCAATCCTCAGAGAGGGTAAGGCACATTGCTTTTGGAAAGATCCAAGGCCCTCCCTACTATATCTAGGCTGAGCAAGGTATCCATCCAAAGAGAATAGGATCCCAAAAAGTCAGTACATGCAGTAAAGATAAATCCTGGTGCCACTGCCAGTGGCCCCTCAGTCTGCCCCAGCCATGCAACTGTCAACCACATTCAGAGAACTACTTTGGTCCTATGCTTGTTCCTTCCAGGTCTGGCTGGAGTTGGTGAGCTCCTATTAGCTCAGGTGAACTGTTTCAGTGGGAGAACCCTTTATGGTCTTGACCTCTTTGCTCATATTCTCATTCTTTCCATTCTTCAATTGAACTTTGGGAGCTCAGTCCAGTGTTCCAATGTAGGTTTCTGCCTCTGTTTCCATCTGTTGTTGGACAATGGTTCTATGGTGATATTTAAGATAATCATCAGTCTGACTACAGGGCAAGGCCAGTTCAGGCACCCTCTCCTCTATTGCTTAGGGTCTTAGCTGGGGTCATCCTTGTGGATTCATGGTAATTTCTCTAGATCCTGGTTTCTGCTAACCCTATAATGGCTCCCTCAATCAAGATATCTCTTTCCTTGCTCTCATCTTTGTCCTTCCTATATCTCAACTATTCCATTCCCTCAAGTTCTCCTCAACCCTCCCTTTCTCCCCTCCTTTTCCCCTTCTACCCTCCCTTCTTTTCCTACCCCCCTGCTCCCAATTTTGTCACGCGATCTTGTCTGTTTCCAAATTTCAGTTGGGTGTATATATGTTTTTCTTTGGGTTCACCTTATTACTTAGCTTCTTTAGGATTATGAACTATAGACTCAATGTCCTTTGTTTATAGCTCGTATCCACTAATGAGTGAGTACATATCATATTTATTTTTTGGGTCTGGGTTACCTCACTCAGGATAGTGTTTTCTAATTCCATCCATTTGCATGCAAAATTCAAGATGTCATTGTCTTTTACTGCTGAGTAGTACTCTAGTGTGTAGATGTGCCACACTTTCTTTATCCATTCTTTGGTTGAGGGTCATCTAGGTTGTTTCCAGGTTCTGGCTATGACAAATAATGCTGCTATGAACATAGTTGAACAAGTGCTTTTATAGTATGATTGGGCATCTTTTGGATATATGCCCAAGAGTGGTATTGCTGGATCCTGAGGTAGGTTGATTCCCAAGTTTCTGAGGAACCGCCATACTAATTTCCAAAGTGGTTGTACAAGTTTGCATTCCCACCAGCAATGGATGAGTGTTTCCTTCCTCCACATCCTCTCCAGCATAAGCTATCATTAGTGTTTTTGATCTTAGCCATTCTGACAGGTGTAAGATGGTATCTCAGAGTTGTTTCGATTTTCATTTCCCTGATAGTTAAGGATGTTGAACATTTCCTTAAGTATCTTTTGGCCATTTGAGATTCTTTTGTTGAGAATTTTCTGTTTAGTTCAGTACCCCATTTTTTTTTAAGATTGGTTTATTTAGAATTTTAATGTCTAATTTCTTGGACATTAATCTTCTTTGTAGTTCAGTCCTTTGATGGATGTGGGGTTGGTGAAGAGCTTTTCCCATTCAGTAGGCTGCCTTTTTATCTTATTGACTGTGTCCTTTACTTTACAGAAACTTCTCAGTTTCAGGAGGTCCCATTTATTTATTGTTGCTCTCAGTATCTATGCTAATGGGGTTATATTTAGTAAGTTGTCTCCTGTGCCCATGCTTTCTCTTCTATGAGGTTCAGATTCATATTGAGGTTTTCAATCCATTTGGACTTGAGTTTTGTGCATGGCGATAGATATGGATCTATTTTCATTCTTCTACATGTTGACATCCAGTTATGCCAACACCATTTGTTGAAGATGCTTTCTTTTTTCCATTGTATAATTTTAGCTTCTTTGTCAAAAATCAGGTGTTCATAGGTATGTGGATTAATATCTGGGTCTTCAATGTCAACCTCTCTGTTTTTGTGCCAATACCAAGCTGTTTTCATTACTGTAGCTCTGTAATAGAGCTTGATGTCAGGGATGGTGATGCCTCCAGAAGTTCCTTTTGTTTTGGATATCCTAGGTTTTTTTTTTCCATATCAGACTTTTTTTTAACAAAATGAATCTGGAGAATGTATGTGCATATCTATTTCCATTTCTTTGAAGAATCAAACAAACTGTATAAATAATTGTGTATATTATCATTCCTCTACAACTCTATTCCTATAGACCTCTGAATAATTTGGAAGATATGTACTTTGTTTTAGTTGAAAGTTAATTTAATACATGTTTAAAAATTATTTTAATTTTTCAGAGATTATGTCAGTTTTTTTTAGCAAAATAAACCTGGAGAATATATGTGCATATCTATTTCTGCATCTTTGGAGAATTAAACAACTGTACAAATCATGTGTGTTTCTCATAGCTCCTTTACAACATTTTTTGCTCTAGACCTCTGAATATTCTGGAAAACAAGCTACATACTTTGTTTTAATTGAAGGTTATCTAAATACATGTTCAAAAATTAATAGGATTATGTTTTTGACTGAACTGAATCATGTTTAATGTTACATTATCACATGTTTGTGAAATCCTGAAAATAAACTTTTGTGTAATATTTACTTTAACTGATTTACCATCAAAACTGGCAGATTTCCCTTCCTTTGGAGGGAACTCTTGGCTTTCTGGCCTCATAGACTGTTCTATGTACTTCCTTGTTGGAGACGGAATGAGCCACATCATGTATGTATCATTGAAGTGTCTCCAACATTAGCCACATTATGTATGTATCATTGAAGTGTCTGCCTTTTCCTTGCACACTTTCAGCTGCCTGGAGATCATCATTTCCAGACTCGTCTTTCTTTGAGATTCCGTTTTCTGGATCCATTTTAGTGGAGAAATGGAGCGCCCTAGTTTTGGCAGACCTTGAGACTCTGGTACCACTGAAAGAGAAAGGGCTAGAGACCCATTAGCGAAAATGGCACAGAAAGAAAACAGTCAGGGCGTCTGTCTTCATTCTTGTTCTGCAGACTTTTTCCAGTACTCAGTGAACTGCCATGTTGTAATAGGCCACTTGTTGGTTCCCGGATGCTCAGATTCAAAATACTCACACAGAAACTGTATTAATGAAATCACTGCTTGGCCTATTAACTCTAGCTTCTTATTGGCTAACACTTACATCTTAATTTAGTTCTGTGTATCACCACGTGGCTGTGGCTTACCGGGTAAAGTTCTGCCTGGCTCCAGCAGGGCTACATGGCTTCTCTCTCTCTCTCTTCACCCTTCTTTCTCCCAGCATGCCATTTAGTTTTCCCCGCCTAGCTGTGCTCTACCCTATCAACAGGCCAAGGCAGTTACTTTACTAACCAATGGGATTCACAGCATACAGAGGGGACTCCCACATCACTGCCGCATGCACACCCACACATCCACCGAGGCAGCTTGGGAAAGCTGACTGTCTCCACCACTGCTGGGAAGGATTCCGAAGCCCACCTTTAAGTGCCGGTAGACGCCATCCCAGCGCTTCTGCAGCTAGGGTGACGTTTGACAGGAACTAGCTAAGAGATAGTCTTGTGTTCTCGAGAACTTTTGGGGGTTTTGTTGTTGTTGTTGTTTAAGCTTATTTAACCCAAAATTTATAGCATTTTATTTCTGCTATAAAAAGCTACACTTACTGTCTTCCACCAAAAGTTAATAGAAATAGGAACAGTTGAGCCAGGCGGTGGTGGCACATGCCTTTAATCCCAGTACCCGGGAGGCAGAGGCAGGCGGATCTCTGTGAGTTCAAGACCAGCCTGGTTTACAAGAGCTAGTTCCAGGACAGGCTTCAAAGCTACAGAGAAACCCTGTCTTAAAAAACAAAAAACCAAAAAAAAAAACAAAAAAAAAAGAAGAAGAAGAAAAAAGAAATAGGAACAGTTGAAACTACAGTATGTCTAATGAAGACACAGTACAAACAACGTCAACTCTGCTGACTCTGTGATTGGTATCAAAGCCTCCAACGTGGCAAGAGGGCTTTGCTTAAAAACACCGTATAAACACCAGTAACTGGCAAATAAATTCTTCTGCTTAACAAGCTTTAGATTTTCATTTAATGGATTTTTCTTTTCTCGATGCCATTAATGCTTCCTGCAGTGGACCCTGTGTAGAACTGCGGGACTCAATATGGCAGTAGGTGACCACAAACCTGAGTCTGGTGGGAACCCAAAAGCCGTTTAAGCTGCCGGGTGTTGTGAGTTGAGAAGGCGCTGCATTATGGAGACCTAGTGTTCTAAGGAAAAAGGAGCAGGGAGCAGTGGTGCACACCTGTAGCCACAGGACTCATCATGAGTTCCAGGCTAGCCAGGCTCACCTAACAACATCCTGTTAAGTGCTCATATTTTGTTTGTGTTTTAACAAATAAAGCTTGCCTCAGGCTTACAGAGTACAGAATTAAGCCAGTAGAGATCAGGCGGTGGTGGCACACGCCTTTAATCCCAGGACTCGGGAGACACAGGCAGAGGGATCTCTGTGAGTTCCAAGCCACCTGGGTTACACAGCATTGAATGTGTCTAAAAGAGAAACAGAGTTCACACAAAGGTGATTGATTCCAGCACTTGGGATCACACACCTTTAATCCCAGCACTAGGGAGTTGGAGCCAGGGAGGGCAGGAGCTCAGTGCAGTCTGAGGCCACAATCTGAAGCAGTCAGTCTGAGGAAGTTAGTCTGAGGAGGCAGCCAGTCTGAGGACAGGACGCCCCTTTGATCTGAGCACTGAGAGAGGTAAGAACTCTAGTGGCTGCTGCTCTGCTTCTCTGATCTCTCTGCTTTCACCCCGATGGCTGATTCCGGGTTTTTATTATTAAGAACAATCAGAATTTGTGCTACACTGTTTAAAAAAAATAGTAAAATATCTAATTTTTGTGGTATACACATTTAAATGTTTTGTATATATTGAATTAATTAGAGAATGAAATTCAAGTTAGTGGCATTTCTTTGTACCTGTTGAGATGCAGCCATGAAAATTTTAAATTGCAGATGACTCTCAGGTTTGTGACTCACTCTCTGTTTTTATTGGCGAAGCCTGTTCAAGAGGCAAACTGTTAGTACAACTGCACAGTGGCTCCATTTGTATGATCAGCTACACACATACATATAGTGCACAATATGCATTCCAGTCTTCTCAAGGGAAATTTCTACTCTCTCATCACTTTCTACTGTTAATGGTCTAGTTCCTTCCTGAGAACCCCTTTCTTGTTCTGCCTATTTAGCAAATTCTTCTAACATTTCATCAGCCAGCAGAAACACCATTTTCCCCATAAAATGTTTTCTGGACTGCCTGGCCTCACAGCCACACCTCGGATAGAAAGAAACACTCTGTCTTCGAGGGTGTGCCAGTGGCTTGGCCAACATCTACTGAATTCCTACTGTTTGCTGAGCGCAGTGATGTTGGAGGTAGCTTAGTGTGAGCCATAGGAGGCTTAGGTCCTACGCCTGCACACTTTGATCCTAGAAGGGAATGCTGATAAGTGAACATTTATAAAAATGGCTTGAAGGATGCTGGACACGAGAGATGTAGAGAACACATCCAAATCTGTCTTTCTTAGACTGCTTGTAGATATTCATAAGAGGATGAACTAAAATATTGAATTCCAGAGGAGTGACACACTTCTTATAATACACCTATGTTTGGGTATATAAACTGAAGGAGATTTTTTCACATTACACATGGTTCCAATGAGAACTGGCTCTCAAATACAAATGACTATAGAGACACTTGTACATCGCATAATCCCAACATCCATGCAATGATCCTCTTAGCCCGGAAATTTAGATACTGCTTTTTTAGAATGTAAAATTATTGTGCAACAACTAGGGGATGTGGCTTTGTTGAAGAGGCATTGATCAGCCAGCAATGATGAGGTTCAATCCCTGAGAGCAGAAAAAAAAAAAAACTGTGGATATGAGCGTGTTTGATATGTGTGGATTATGTGCCATGCACATATGTGGAGGTCAGAGGACAACTTTACGGAGCACGTCCCCAGGATCAAACTCAGGTAACCAGGCTTGTGCAGTGAGTGACTTAATCCTTGCGTCACCTTACTGACCCTGTACTGGCACTTTTTTTTTTTTTTAAAGGAAGAACAAACATAAAATGGTCTTCACACAATTAACATGGTACATTAAAATGAATCCCACGAGTTATGCAATTAATTTTACACAAATATATTATCAAAGATTCCAGGATTTTAATTATTAGGAGTGGGTGAGCAGCTTCCATGCACCATCTAACATCTAGCGCTGTTGGCGTTTCAGCCTTGATACTGGATAATCAGGACAAGACTTGGCTTGCTGGGCAGTGTCAGTGGTCCAAAGCCTGGGGAGACTAACACTTTCCGGAGTGCCATTTGAGAGACCCCAATATCTGTCCTTAGGTCTGACACTGTGGTCCATGGCCTTGCTTACTCCTTGCGGGGAGCCTCACTCTCTTGCATGGAGTCTATTACTTAGTTTAACTTTATATTAATTGTGACAGGCTATCTGGATTCTTAGTCTGTTCCAGAGAGGAAATTGCCAATCAGAAGAGAGGAAAATGTTTGCCTATTGGTAATAGACACTTGAAATAAAACACAAACTCAGAATTCTGTGTGTGTGAGTGTGTGTGTGTTGCAGGGGCTTTACACATAAAGTCATGTACCATCACTCTTTGCTTCATCCTTAGTCCTTAGTTTTACAAAACGGAATCTCTCATTTTGGAACTTAGTCCTCAAACTTGCTAAAAAGTCCTGGCTGGCCTCTAACTTACCACTTTTTGTCTCCTCCTCCCTATTACTGGGATTATAGGCTAGTATCACTATGGCTAACTGAAATCTTTTGTTGAATCTACTTCAATCTACCACAATGATGATTTTTAATGAGACTGACATTGAATTTTCAATAAAGTGTCAAATACAGCCCAATAAATTGCTTAAGAACACAGACACATTTATAGTACATTTTAGAAAGTCCTTGTGTAACATCTAAAACAGTTTTTATCAAAAGTGCCATGATCCAATTATGCTGTTCATTTAATTGTAAATATTATTTTTTTCCAATCCAGGATAAATGATGCCCCAAAGATCTGCTGCCTTAGCTAATTTGCTTTAAGCAGATTTTGAACTGTGGCATACACAAAAGCTATTCTGTTACATGAAGTTTACGATACATTAAATAACAACAGATTGCATACGGGAAGAGATGATACGTATCTTAAAATGTACCATCACCATTAAGCGAAATATTCCTAACTTGTGCTTAGGACTGTGCTAGGATATCGCTCTACTAAGAATTAATTTGAAAAACTGCCTTTGCTTTCAAGATTGGGAAAATACTCCAGACCTTACTCATTTGAAAAACCTAAAAAACAATTAGTTGTAAAACTATTACATAACAGCAAAGGATATAGCTTGATTACTTGGGTAAATTTTGGTTTCTTTGTGCATCAGTAACTCCGTTTCCAAATGCTACCGAAAATGCATTAGCGTCGACAGCCTTCATCCACAAAATTGTCTTATTCAGGGAGTAGTTTAACACAGGACACCACTTTAGAGTGCAGAGTGAACTGAAGATGTACTTTAGTGGTTCTTTATGTCCAAACGAAACCAACTTCTGAAACCACTCTCTCTCCGTTCCTATTTTTCTTATTTTTTTTTCATGGCGAGATATTAAAGAGAAAAAGAAAGGTGGCATCTGGGGTGAGGGGGGGCGTCAGAAGGAGTCTTCACAAGTAAGATGCCTGAGGAGAGGAGAGGATTATAAAGCGGAAAACACGAGAGGGCGAGATCATGGTTTCGTATTATTCTCTCCTCCCTCCACTTTCTCGCTTCACCAATCTGTAGCCCCCCTCAAATTTAGAGGCGGGTTCAGCAAGACAAGACTGCAGGAAACTCAGGTTTCGCTGCACTGCCACCCTGGCTTCGTGATGTAATTGTTATTTATTGAGACTCTGAACCGAGCAGAGCTGCTTAAAGAAGTGACAGCCCATCTCCTAGTCCTGTTGGGTCAGATCCTTCCTGGGGGTGGTGCAGATTGGCCGGCAGACCCTGCTTCGCAGGGACAAAGCAGCTGAAGATAAACCCGGTTTCCTGGGTCCTGCGTCCGTCTAGGGAGCTGAGCTGGGCACTCCTCAGGTCTCCTTCCCAGTTTTCCGCTTGGAATCACGCCACATGAACTACTGGGTCCTACTAGGTGCTGGGCATGGGGTCAAAATGACCTAGAGTTATATCGCCGTAGCTTCCGGAATTTAAGCGGGACACAGATTTCAAGGAGGTGGAAATTGAGGGTGGGTAAAAGGGAGCCAAGAGAACGCGTGCTGTGGGGTGAAATGGGAGGAAGGGAGACGCTTACGGTGCCAGCCCCTGGGGAAGGGTTAGGACGCCCTGATTCCCCTGCGGTGCCCCCAACGCTTGCCCAAGCCTGGGTGACATGGACGATCGCCTGGTCCCTAGGGACAATCTGTCCAGGCGGCTGGACGGAGCCGGAAAGCCAGGGCTCCGGTTCGGGGCGCAAGGCACCCCCCCTCTCCCGGTCGAACTGCGTCCTCTCTCTGCCTTCAAGGCCGCGCGGCCCCGGGGACCCCACCCGGAGCACCCGAGAGGAGGCCTGCAGGAGCTGGGTAGGTTCCCCAGCTCCAACGAGCCGCCGGGTACGCGAACAGCCGGGGTGACAATGGGAGGGAGGGGCAGAAAAGGGTTAAGAAACTTGGCTGAAGAGCTGAATGGCGTGGAGCAGCGAGGGGAGGGACCCGGCCGCCGCGAACTCGGCGGCGGAGGGAGGAGCGCGGCTGCGGCGGGCGGGCGGCGAGCGAGGCGCTCAAAGTCAGCCTCGCAGACATTGCAGCAGAGCCCCGAACTCGGGAGGCGACGGCGATCGCGGCGCAGGCGGAGGACGAGCCGGCCCCAGCCCGCCCGTGCGCACCGCCCGTGGCCTCGCGCGGCCGCAGGGCACGGCTAACCCGGGAAGGAGGGAGCGACGTGGATCGGCGGCCCGCAGCCGCGGCGGCCTCGGTGAGTGGCGATCGCGGCCCGGGCTCCGTGCGGAGCTGGCGGAGCGGACGCCGAGCCGCCCGGGCACGGCCTGGGTGCGCGGCCCGTGGAGGCGGCGGAGGCCGGGGAGGCCCACGGGGGGCGCCGGCGACACGGATCCCGGGGACAGCCTGCCGCCGCGCCTGGCTCCGTCTCCCCGGGAACTCGCGGGCCCGGCCGGTGCGGCCGCCAAGTTGTGGAGTTCCCAGCCGTGGGCTCGTCCGTGCCAGCCGTGGCGCGGGGGGCGCAGCCGCCCTGGGTGTTCTGCGCCGGGACCCACGCGGGTGGCCGGGTCGCGGGGCCCGGGTCGGTCGAGCCCGCTCGGCTGCCCCTGTTGGCCCCGAGCCCCGGGCGCTGGCTGCTGCGCCGCTCGGTCCTGCCGCCCAGCGGTGCCCGCGGTGGCGCCCGCGCTGCTCCCCGCCTCTTGTCGGTGCCTCCCTGCGCGGTGCTCGCCGATTCCGGCAGGGAAAAGTGACTCGGAACAGGGACAGCGCTGAGCCCCAGGCCAGGCCTGCTGGGCACCAGGTCCCCGCCTGCCGAGGCAGGGCGAGGCCCCTTGCACCCGAGGCCTCAACCTGGTTTTTCCCCAGTATCCGAGAGCTGGGTTCGCATTTAGCGTGAGTCTGGTGAAGTCCTGGGAGACGCTCTTCTCTCGTGCCACTCTCCTTACTACTATTGTTGTTTGAGAAAACCCTCTTCCGTGGAAACACTCCCCAGACCCTCCCATCCTTCCCAAAGTAGTTTCTAAATTTTAATCAGGAGTTGATGTTCAGACTGAAGGAACAAAGGAATCCACTGTGTTTAAAAGGCGGACAGGCTGTGAGTCTGACACATGTTGATCTCTGAGGCATTCCAGGAGTTTCTACCTTCCATCATGGCAGTATTTAATTGGATTCTGGCGGTCGTAAATGAAGAACAGAATGTTAGGTAATTTTATGTTTATATATAAATATATATATTTAATTAATGGGTCAGTTTAGTTGGGGGAAAGTCCCGACGTTCTTAGGTGCAATAACTTTTAACTCATTTTTGTGGCACCAGGTTGGAGTTTGTCTGCTAAATGATTGTGACACAGGGAAAACGGTGTTTTTAGAGGAAAAGAGACTCTGTCTAAAAGTAAAACAAGGTTGCTATGTCTGTCTGTCTGCGTCTGTGTACACATATATATATATATGCGTAAATGATATGTAGTCTTTGTATTTCTTGGATTTTGTAAAGCAAGGGGCTTCAGTAATTCATTCTGTAAAGTTATGAATTACATTGAACCTGCTTATTAGTTGAATCATGGGTTTTATCAAGTGGGCGGCACCTTCCCGATGCTATTATTCAGAGTTTAATCATCAGTTTGCCACCTTTGTCTAAGAGACAGTGAAGTAAGTAGACTTTTTAAACAAACGGTGCTTCATGTGCGCGGGCCCCTAAACGTGGCCGCTGCCTGGAGTATGTTGAAATGTTCTTCCACTTCCAAGTGAGTTGCCCTGGTTTTGCCCAGCAGTTTGGTAATGTCCATAGGGTTTAATTGATTTAGGGAGCCTGGCTTCAACACCAATGGGAACTTTTTCTGCTTGGACTGAGTTCCTATAGACAAAGAAAGACGATCAGTTAGTGGGTACTTAACTCCAGCCTGTTCTATACCGTGGTGGGGAGAATTCTTTCCAAACTTACCCTTTGAAGTACAGGAGGAGCATGAGGAAAACATATTCAAGACATAAATAAGGAGGGCAGTTTGGTTGCTGCTTTTATACCAGGGAGTTCTGTGCAGTGCCTTTGAGATAGTTGAAAGTCAGGCTTAAAGTCCAGGAGAAGACTGTGTTTCCAAACTTTGTTGAACTTGATTTTCTCTTATTGAGATATCTGGAAATGTGTGAGTTAGCCATGGAGAAGTGTTTGTGGATGAGGCTAGGGCGCCTCTGAGTTTTCCAGTTTTAAGAGCAAAACATTGTGATAAAAAATAACCTATACCACCACCTAGAGTCTGTTTGTTAGTTTATGGCTCCTGGAGTTTGCTTACATCGACATGTCCCTTATGGGTGCTGTTTAGCCCAAACATGATTGAGAACTTCAGGCTTTCCAAAGGCCATCCAGGAGAACAATTATTTAAGTAGTAGACAGCGAGTGCCAATTTAAATTATCCACGCCACCTCCAGAATAGAATATTATGACATATCAATTCAAGTGGGCTGTGCTCCAAAGACATTAATTCAGAAGTTTAGGATGGAGGCTTTTAAGCTTGTGCTGCATGTAAGGTGGCTCGGACTTAGATTTTTCTGTGTTTTCAGAGATTCAAGAAACATTGCGAAATAAGTGTTCTCAGTGCCTTTTGAGGTTCAAGGGAAACGAAAGCAATGGTAAGAATATAGAGGGAGTATTGCCACTACAAACGGTCTAGACATTGAAAAGGTCAGAGAGAAGCAGGCGGTAGTTGAATTTGGGTTCCGATATGTGAGAATACAGTCACCGTGAAATAGAGTGATAGTCTGTCCTGCTGGTGGCTTATAGGCAATAAAGCAGTCTGTTGAACAGGGGACCTTTGGGAGGCAGCCTCTGCCATGTGGCTTAGCCCATTGTCCAAGGAGGAAGTAATGTTCCTCCTTGAAACATGTAGCCTGAAAGATGGCCTCCGAGATCTTTAATTAAAGATCAGTTGAACAGGGAGAACTGGAGCACTGTATTAATTCTGTCAAACATCACTATTTTAGAACATTGAGGACAACTAAAAATGAATTAACTCCTATCTGAAAGCCGAGTTTCGTAGAAGGGTGACAGATGAGGCAAAATATGTCAATCTAATGGAACACATAGGGAGATCAGGATAGGCACGCCATCCTGGGCTCCCTAGATAGTTGAGAGAAAAGGAAGTTACTGTTAATTGTACAGATTTCTTCTCAATCCAGGACTAGAAGATCATGGCCTGGAGGTCATTTTAAATCAGAGTGGCTTAGGATCTAGGAGGTTAAAGGTGTTAGATTTTTTTTTTTTATTTGTAAGCCTAAAGATTGTTAGCAACTTACGTCTTCTAAAAAAGCAATAACACTTTGATGTATGAAGTTAAAAGATCATGCAGCTAAAAATACGTTTAAGACATTTAAATTTGAATCAGTAAAAGGCATTCATTTTAAACCGTGAGTCCCTTTTATGTTTTCAGATTTAGGTTGCATAACAGTTTTTAAAGCCTGGGTCATTTTCTTTCTCTGCCCCTACTCTCTCTCCCACCCATTCCCCCACACCCTCCTCCCCAGAATAAACAAATCACGCATCTCTAGCCATTTTCCTCTCCTCCATGAAAACGGCTTTAATTTGTTGAGCCTTCTTCCCCATGTGTGGCTGGCTGCCGTTGTTCCTCCTTCCCTTTAAGGTGACTGCTACCATCCTGAATGGGTTGTGTACTTTCTCTTAATGACTTATTCTTACAGGAATGGTGACTGAGGAAAAAGTATTTGCTGCTCTTAGCAAAACCCTGTGTGCCCATGTCTTCCCACTGGAGGCATACTTTCATTTAAAATACCTTGACTTCTGCTGAAGAGCTGAGCTGTTTTCAGCAGAGTGTGGAAGGGTAACTTCCTGGATGGACAGAGTTGGATCTGTGAATTAAACAGTTTGGGATTGAGCTCCTGAAATTGTAACTTTTCAGGAACTAGGGGATGAGCATGTTCATTCAGTAGTATTTACATAACAACAGTCAGAAACCTAACCCCAGGATGGACCTGGGGAAGGTGGCCACCAGGCATGTCAGAGGATGAAGCAGGCCTATGGCACGCAACTGGGATCTGTGCAAAAGTTGGAATGAACGAAAAAGTAAATGGAGGAGGGAGATCTTGTTTCCCATCCGTGTTTGTGTCTGATGCTGAACGGGGCCATGAATTGCTGATGGTAATGGATTCCCTTTTATGAGGCCAGCAATATTATATAAAAAGTGATTGTTTGAGGGAGTGAAATGGCAAGTTCTCCATTTGTGCAGATTCACAGCGAGTTTTGAAATGTTCCCTAAGTGTATCTGAAGTGGAAGGTCAAAATTGGGTACCAGAATAGAACCAGGAGGTAGAATATTATGCCCCTTTCTTTCATCTCTTCTTTTTAAGATTTGGGGTTTTGATAAGTATTGCTGTGGACATGGGAAACTGAGTCCTGAGGTTTGGGGGGTGGACATCTTTGAACAGAATCTGTGATGGTGATGGCTTGGTGTAACTGGCTAAGGGAAGACTGCTTTGTTTAAGTATACTGTCTCTTTATTCAAGGGGAATGGACAGCAAAGAGACCAAAAGTCTCATCAGGGTTTCTGTACAAACAGTGTGCTTAATTGCCCATCATTTTTCTTTTCCTTCTTCATCATTGATTTTTGATATTCAATCTGTATATATACTAGATGTATAGAAATTCTAAAACTTAGGTTGGAGTTTGTTTTGGACAAAACTTGTGTATTCCTCTGGGTATGTAAGATGCCTTTTTCATCGGGACAACTGCTATCTACACTCCTAGAAGGTCATGCCATTTTTTTGTAGCTGTTACTATGTATTCTGTTTCGTGGACCCTGACATTCTAATTAGTCCCCACACTTTATTGCAGTCGTGCCAGATAAAACATTATAAAACTTGTGATATTATTGATCGTCAATATGCCTTAAACAAGACAATTTTTCTATAGGTTCACATAATAGAGAGTAGAAGTGGATTTTCAAAACTGTGATCCATTTTACAGTCATATTAGGAGTTTGAATCATGCTAGGGATATTAGCCTAGAACTCTAGGGGAGCTATGGAGAGCATATTATCTACATTAGTAGGCTAAAAATACTTTTAATATTATGTCAGTTTTTAAGACAGATTATTCTTGAAGCTAATCAGATGGATAATTAGAAGTTATGATTCACCTGGTTTGGTTTTTGGTTGAAGTAATGCCTAGCAGGGTGGCAGCATACATTGAAACAAAGGCTGGGAAGGTAATTGTGACATCCCCGGGCTGGTCCCCTGTCTTGCTCTCCTCCCTTCCTCTTCTTTGGCCTTCAGTTAATGGGACAGGTCTCAACCAAGGGTTTTGTTTAAAAATCTGGAAACTGAATTAGCATTGAGAAGAGTAAATAGCTGCATTTGAAATTTCAAAGTATCCTTGTTCACTTTCCCTCAAATTTCTCACTTCCCACACTAGGAATGAAAAACTCTAATTTAAAATCCACCTTTTGTTGTTGTGGTTTATTTTTTAAATTTTGTGTGTTTTTAAATTTTTTTTTTTAAAAAAAACCTTTAAGGATGAAAGGAAAAATATCTTTATTTGCCTTAAATTTTGTGTGGCTAGCCCACAGTTTCAAGAAACATTAGATTTAGAAGCCTCAAGTTCTCAGCCTGAGTTTCCCACCCGGGACTAGGAGCCTTCATGCTGATGTTTACTGAGAGCTTTGGTGGAAAGGAATCTCTCACTTTTGGACTTCTCATTAAGAAAGCCCGTTTAGTTTAATGATAGACAGGGTTACTCCTTTGGAAGCCTGCAATTTCCATCTGCTGCAAAGGATTGTGGGCAACTCGGCAGCTAAAGAGTTTGGAGCTTGTATTGTTAGTAGTTTGCTTTGAATATTTTCCTTCATGGTCTTGACCAGCTCTGTGAAGGTACAAGGTAGCATGGTGGTGATTAGCTTTAGAAGAGTTGGGAGGAAACTCATGATTGCATGTGGTGGTTAAGCTGGCTACTGTGGTTATGAGCTTTTAATTATTGAATTTATCTAGACATAACATGTGAACATATAAATATCATTGCATTAAAAATGTCAGATGCTAATTTAGCATTGCAAGAGTGAGGTGTGGAGTTATGCTTAGGTACAAGCTTAAAGTAAGAATAATAATATAATATTGTTTTTAATGTGGGCTGTTAATTAGGTGGGTAAGAACCTGGCATATACTGTTGGGATCAAATATTAAGAAGAGCTGCACTAAATGGGACTTCTTGAGGAATTTCTCTAGAAATTGAGAAAGATGGTTCTGTCTTCCCTACTTTCTTCTGTCCGTCCCTCTCTCCCTCTAACCCCCTCTCTGTTTGTGTATGTGTCTGTGTGTTATTGTTATTGTTGAGGATTAAACCCAGAGCCTTGTGCATGTTAGGCATGCATGTGCTCTCCCACCAAAGGACACCTGCAACCTAAGAGATGGGACCTTTAAGGAGTGGATGATAACTGGGTGTGGAAAACAGTTTTTGATTCCTGAATTTTGAGTTTTCTGTAATCTAGTAACAGAGAGGTTGATTTATATGCCGGGAAAAGAAACAAATTAAGGAAGGAGAGACAGAAGGAAAAGTCTTGAGAAAACTCCAAATTAGTTAATTACCCTTGCAGTATTTCACCAAAATGACCATTTACACAAAGGGTCATACAGGATCGGGTTTGATTTTTGAGTTTTGCAAAAAATGCATTAAAAATAGTACTTTTTCATTCTGCATTTTTTTTCCTAGCGTAATCTACTAAATCAGTATTGGATTCTGCTAAAAGGGAAGTCCTTTTGTCTCCCTGGGCAACAACATCCCTGGCATGAGAGGTCAGATGTGATTTTCAGTTCTGAGATTCTGCGGCTACATGTCAATACATATTGCTCAGGATTTCAAACTGGTGGTTTTTGAAGGAGCAGAGACGACTGAGTGAAAACTTAGCATGCGCAGAACTTGTGTTGCTACATGCCTTTTGCTGTTTGACCCCCTTCCCGCCCTCAGGAGGAGGGACAGGATCAGGGAAAGGAAGTGAACTCATCCTCAGGAGGTAACTGCTTTGTGGAGGGCACAGTTCTGGCCAGTTTACATGCATTTTTTACTTTTAATCCTTGCAAATACCCCCGAGACTCATAGAGATTATTTCCTCTAGTTTATAGCTACAGAAACCCAGTTTGTGAGCTGCCAGAGTCACTTGCCTGAGGTCACACAGCTAATTTCATTTTCCACAAGAATATGCTGTCTTTGGAAAGGGAAAATTGCTACCAGCTGACTTTCAGGAAGCCATTAAGAACCATTGCTCTCCTACCTGATAGCCACAAACCTAGGTTCCAAGGACAAATCTCCCAGCTTGATGCTCACAGTCCAGTTTCTCTGGGAAGGTCCTACCCCTTAACCAGAGGAAAACTAGTCCCGAGGGCAGTTGGCTACTTTCACCAAACTCAGTCCTCAAGGGCAGCTGGCTACTCTCCCTCCAGTGCTAGCTCCTCTGAAGTGCACCACCGAAGTATTGCAGTGTTCTTCAAAGCGATGAATGCCGCTGTGTTTCTTAACATAATTCATTAAAATAGCTTGTCATTTTCTTAATCCTGGTGCTCCGAAGACTAAGTGTGTTTGTCCACTTCAGGGAGCTGCTGTTTAGCCTTCCTAGTTGAAAAATCGCAACTCTTGACTATCCTTAATGCGATTTTCTTTTTGTACCTTTTCTTCACCCACAACGGTTTGTTAAAGGCTATGATATGTTAATAAAACACCGTCTGAGCTCCAAACAGGAAACAGATAATGCATTTCTGAGTTTATTGGAAGGCCAGAGATAAGGGACAATTTGCTTCATTGGGGGAGTAGTCCTTAGTGAGGGAGCACTTTGACTTAGGAGCCTGGTGGCATAGAGTGCAGTTTTAAGTACACACCAGTCGTGTGCTTTTATTGTTGAGGCAATGAGAGACGGAGTTATAAACCTCTCCACCTTTTTTTTTTTTTACTAGATTCATTTAAAATTTATGGAATTTGGAACCCCAAACCACTCTGGCTGAGTGGTTCCCTGTACACTGAAAGGTACAAACTGAAATTGTGTTGGAGACATAGAGTGAGCTATATACATAATATTTTCTGGTGTGCTTTGAATGTTGGATTGCTAAGTAAATGTTGGGCAACAAAGGATCCCCATAAAAGCTGCAAAAGAATGTTCTGCTTCTCTCTTTTATTAAGAGACTAGATATTTTATTCTGGCTAAGTAGGAGAGGAACTCTCAAAGTGAACAGTCTGGGGAGGAGATCCTCTGATTCAGATTATGTATTGGTATTTTTTGTCCAGCCCTTCCATGACTATACTGAGTTCATTGAAAGAGACCAAATCTATGTGATAGCAAGCATAAGGGTGGACTGAGAGTTTGGAATTTACCATCTGGTACTTTCTTAGTGTCTCCATGCTTTGAATCACAGAGGCAAAACCCACGGTAGAGAATAGCTCTGTCGCAAAGGAGGTCCCCTCCACCCCCGTGTTAATAAGTGTCGTGGTTTCTCCACTGAATTTTGGATCTCCACAAATTGAAATAATATCGCTGTGTATTTTCAGGGTGCAAGAGGACCTGATAGAAGGCCATAGATGGTGTGAAGTTAAGCACACTGTCTAGGGGGGGGTCTCTCATCCTGCTTCCTCCTTAGTACAAGTATGCTTGGGACTTACGCATGATTTCCTTCTCTCCATCCTAATCCTTTCTGTTTAATATTGTTTCCCTTTAATTTTGAAATTTCTCATCTACCTAACCCAGGGAGCCATACATATGGGCAAACGACTACTAAATCACTCAGTACGCTTTGTCATTGTTAACTTCAAAATTCCCAAGGGGAGGAAACTGAGCCTGTAAAAATTGTTACCTGGCTAGAGGTTGGATAGATCCAGGGTGTGAAGTCATGTCGTGATTTTCTTCGCACTCTTGTTTCTGTTTTTGTTTTCTTGATGAAGTTCAGGAAGGAAAGAGAGGGGAGTGGAGAGAGAGAGAGAGAGAGAGAGAGAGAGAGAGAGAGAGACAGGTATGATGGAATCCATCTTTGGCAGTGGATACAGCAGTAAAGGACAAGTTAAGGCCGAGGCAAGAGGAGTAATCCATACTCAGTGTTGTGTCTTGAGGGGTGAGCATGCGCAACTACATCTCTGTGGTCTTGGTACTTCATTTCCTTGTGGTCCTCAGAGTCACCTTAGGATTCACTCTGTGACTTGAATAGAGCTTACCAGCCATTTTGTAGTACAGGTGTGTGTGTTCATTCAAATGCTTTGTTTTGAGTCTTCATACGTTTTTCAGTTCTGCTTAAACAGCCACAGGGCTGAGGTTTCTTGAGCTTTCTTCCTTCTACATTAGTATGTCTATTGGTATCATCCTTTTTCAAGTCTTTCTGAGGAAGTCCTGTTGGTGAGACTTCAGGGGCAGCGTCTCTGACATTTCTAGGAGACATAATCTCAAGGCAAACTCCCTGATCTTCTGGCTTGTACAGCCTTTCTACCCCATCTTCCAGAATGATCCCAGAGCCTCTGGTGTAGGACTCTGCATTTTGATCAGCTATAGTTTTTGTGTACTTGTCTGTGTCTGCTGCAAAGAGAAGTTCCCTTGATGAGAGGGAGGCACTACGCTTATCTGTGGGTATAAGGACACAGATTTAGGATGTAGTTAGGGATTATGCTGGTTTAGTAAAGTGGTGGTTTCAGATTCCCCTAGACAAGGAACTATAGACAACTAAGGAATGCTGAGAGTTGAAGAAATAGTCTTCCCCAGGGAAGAGCATGCCTATTGAGTAACCTATACCAAATAGCTCTGAAAATGTACTTTCAGGTACCATTATATGGACTGAGCAGGTTGTATTTATGTATTTAAGAACAGACACGGGAATACGCACATACACACACCCCCCATCACCACCACCACCAACAACCATTAAAGAAAAATAGGCTATGGAGTTTGAAAGAGGGCAAGGCAGGATATGTGGAAGGAGTTGGATTGAGGAAAGGGAAAGAAGAAATGATGTAATCATAGCCTAAAAAACGTGAAATAAAAAATAATTTTGAAAAGTAACAGGGGAGCTTTCTATGTGCAGACTTAGCAGAACCAGGCACCAACGTTAGTTGACTGGTGTGACCAGGGGACTCCCGCCTAACTTGTCTTGTCATAAGCAATGTTCTAAAACTATCAAAGGAGCTGCTTGGGGTCTTTTTAGACACTCAAGAGCACAGCACCTATGGTTTTATTTGCTTTGAGCCAAGAATACCTTACTCTGCACCCCCAGAAGTGAGGGAGAGAGCAAAGCTAACTGCAGCTCTGTGTAGCAGGCCGACTGCCTCACCCTGGAAGGCAGATTGAACAGTATTGTTTATGGCGACAGTGGACAAGAGAGTTCAGGAGCTACCTGTACTCCACAAGCATGGTCTTTCCCTCACTGTTATATTCACTGACCCAACAGCCCCATTTGTCTGTGTCCCTTCTCAGTAGACTGTGAACTCCATGCAGAAGAACTTGCTCATTGATGAGAGTTCACACCCTAGGGCTTGCCCCAAAGGACACTGTCCAGTCTGTGAATATTGTTGACTCGAATTGGGCCAGTCTCAATCTTTTGTTCATGACTGCTGCTAATTGTTATGTGGAACTTTCGAATCATAGTGTTCTGCATTTCTTTGGTCTATTTAAATTAGCACTTCTAATAGGAATAATAGTGTATGCTTAAAATATATCTTCTTTTCAGTTCTATTAATTATGAGAGAGGAAAGTGAACATTACTGTTGGTGACATTATAATTAATTGACACTTGAAATGAGAATGTGTTTTAATAATAAATACTGTGTTCCAAATTATACAAATTAGATTAGAAAATATGTTTAGCAAAATCTGTAGACAACATTTAATTTCTTTCTTCCTTATTTATTTTTAAGGAAGTGAAACAGTATTTCTGAGCCTTTTAAGCAGTTTTCCTTAGCTTCTGGTAGCCAAAAGGACTGACTAGCTGGGCATGTTTAATCATGTGGATTTGACTGCTTAGGAAGATGGACACATCTTTAAAACACATCTTAGAGGTTTATGCCTAGCCAGATGTGGTGATCTAAGGGAGGAAGAGGCAGGCAGACTTCTGTGAGTTCTAGGCCAGTGTGGCCTACAGAATGTGTTCCCCAAGGTTATGGGGGGTAAAGAGGAGGAGGAGAAGGAAAAGGAGGAGGAGAGAGAGAGCAAGAGAGAACATGAGTGCGTTCTAACAAAATTTCTGTATAGACTTAATTTTGAGGGTAGGAATGTGGTCACTGGGACAGTACTTCCCTAGAGTTCATTCCCCCCACCCCTGGTTTTGAGGTAGAGTTTTCTTGTGTAGCCCTGGCTGTCCTTGAACTACCAGTGTACACCAGGCTGATCTTGAACTCAGAGATCTGCCCGCCTCTGTCTGCTGAGTACAGGGATTAAAAGCATGGGCTACTGCACTTGGATAGTTTTGGGGTTTTTTTAAGATTTATTTATTTATTATGTATACAACATTCCTTCCATGTATGTTTGCAGGCCAGAAGAGGGCACCAGATCTCAGTATAGATGGCTGTGAGCCACCATGTGGTTGCTGGGAATTGAACTCAGGACCTCTGGAAGAGCAGTCAGTGCTCTTAACCTCTGAGCCATCTCTTCTGCCTAGTTTTGGTTTTTAACACCCCTACCAAGTTAACATATCCAGAATGATTGATGACTCAAAGCCTAGTAGCGTTGTAGGATGACAGTAACGTGACACCTAACTTGCCTTTTGTGGGGCTTAAGGACAGGTCTGCTCTTCTTTGGCCACGAATCCTATTATAGTGGCATTGTGTTGACTGATAATCATTGCTGATGGGAGGCAGAAAACAAAATTATGTGGAAGTGGAGTTCAGAAATATCTTGCTGCTGAGAGATTTAGTTTTAAATGCAAGGTGAAATATAAACATTATCTAGGTATGTGCAGATGATTAAAACACTGTTATTATCACATTGGTTTGTGCGTGTGTTTGTGGGGGTGCCAACACAACTGGGCACACTTGGTTTTCTGTCACTTCTAGAGCTCTACCGATTGAACTCAGGGCCTCTGGCTGGGCGCCACTTGATTTTACCTGCTAAGCCACCTCACCAGCCCAAGACAAAGTTTTTAGTCAGCCAGTGTCACCGACATCTGGCAGTGAATGACCAGCTATTCATCCACAAGTTTCTCGTTTTACTCGTTCTTGTATATTCCACCCAATGATGCCCAGGAATTCTTTCTTTGAGGGAATTGCTCTCTACTAGCATGGATATATTTGCTGACTTTGTTTTTAACTTTTGTACAACTCCCACCCTTGATATTAGAATGGTTAGTTGTTTTGCACAAGTCTAAATGATACCGCTTTTGCAAACTTACATGTTCCATTGCATGGTTGATAACCTTCAACCTGTGTAGTTCAGAACTTAAAGTAGTTAAGAATGTTACTTAGTACAGAAATGAGTTTAAGACTTGGCCCTTTTGGCCATGAACAAAGTGGTAAAATCTTGTGTTAGCCCTTTGAAAGGCTAAAGGTAGCATGTATTTGTTTATTTTTATTTATGGTTATACATATGTGTCTGTGTGAGTTTATATGCACCATTCATGAAGGTGAAGGTCAAAGGGCGTCAAATCCCCTAGAGAAGGAATTGATGGAGTGCTGGGAGCAGAACTTGGGTCCCCTGCAGGAACAGTCGTCCATCTTAACCACTGAGTCACCTTCCCAGCCCCGCAAACCTGAACAATGCGCATGGCCTTGTAGTTGCTATAGACATTTTAAATTACATGTCTTTGTTGCTGTTGTTATGTCCCGGCGGAAGCCATACAGAATTTTTGTCATGGTGTGAAGTATATGGAATGAGAATTACTAACGTAGATTACTGGGTGATAAGTCTAGCTTGCCAATTTGGACTGGGCTTGATTTTATTTTACCGTGAAGTTTAAAAAAAAAATTTGTTTCTGGTTTTTGTAATTCTTGTCGCTGAACAGAAATCCATATTTATATCTGTGTAGAAAAGATCTACTCAGAAATATATATATGAACGATAACTTTGTCTTGTGATGTTGCATGCTATAGCTCAAATTATTGGCTCAGTTGAGCTTGTCAGTGAAACATCAGAGAAGAATTACCTTTGCACGTATTGCCTTGGGGGCGTTGCAGTCCTTGGTGAGGAGGGTGCTAGGATTGCTGAAGAGGAAAAAGAAGTGAACCTAGAAGAGGAAGTGTTGGTGTCTTGGAGGAGAAAGGAAAAATCACTTCTAGACTATACTGAAGTCATGCTTTATTTTGTTTCAGAAATTTTTTTTTGTAATGGATCCTAAAGGATCCTGAGAAGTAAAATAGTATTCTTAACGGTGTGCAGGGTAGTTTAGCTGTTCATCATAGGCACCGTGGTGTTTGATAGCCGTGGCAAAGCTATGAAATAGGTGAGTCATTTAATGTTTTCTGCCTTGTTCCTTTTATAAAATAAGGAGGTTGGGCGAAAATGGTAATGTGGTTCTTCTCGACTCTGTAAAATCAGCATGACTTCGGAAGGGAGCTTGATTCTTTCTTCTTCTTCTTCTTCTTCTTCTTCTTCTTCTTCTTCTTCTTCTTCTTCTTCTTCTTCTTCTTCTTCTTCTTCTTCTTCTTCTTCTTCTTCTTTTTAAATACATTGAATATCAAGGTGTGTAGAACCTAAAGCTAGGATGATGCCCCTTGTGATTTTTGGAGCTTGGCATTTAATATGTTACAGCAAAGTTTTTAGTTTAACATAATTGAACTTGTACTGGATAGGGTTAATAGGCTAGAACAAAAGGTCAAAGCATAAGGCATTAGGCTTAATTAAGGGAGGGCCGGAGTGGCAGGGGTGTGTGACAGTTAAATGGGTTTCCCACAGACTAATGTCGGTTACAGTGCAACCATGCCTCAACTTAAGTGGGTTATTTTGTGCAAAGGGCAGCGGTGATTAGCAGTTTGACATGCCAGACACTTCTGGCCAATCCCATCTGCTTTAGAGGTTAAAAAAGCACACCTTTATGAGCCGATGGATTGATTTGTGTGCCCGTCTGGTAAAGATTAGAAGTCCAAGGCCGGTGCTGTAAATGTCAGTTATGGAATATTGTACTTTCTTGGTTGGCTCATTGTTTTAACCGTCAACTGTTTTATAATGGGGATAACTGCTGTTTATGGAGTTGCCTGCGAAATGGGCGGGTGAACAGGTGAGGTACGAAGGGGAAATATTTCCTAGATGAAGCTGTGTTTTAACATCATCTGTAGCAGGTGCTTCTCGTTGTATGGAGTGCCTTTGAGCTCTCTTCTGCACTTTGTGTCAGCTTTCTCTTGTGTTACCTGAGCAACACTCACAGTCCACGATTTCCTTTAGCTTATAGGTTTGATAGGCACCTCCTTTTCAAGCGCATAGATGTTTTAGCCCCCATCATTATATGCCTTTAACCAGGTGGAAAGGAAGAGGAAAATGTGAAAGGCGTCCATACAAGCGAGCACCTCGTGTGTACACACTAGTCTGCTTCAGGAATGTATGGTCCCTGGGCATGGAGAGGCTCAGGAAAATGAAATTATTGTACTCAAAGTTTCCCAGTGCATGTCAGGCCAGGCCACAGTGATGCCAAGAGACCCTATGAGGAGCTAGGGAGGAACCTGCACTTTGGGCTTCATTGGAATTTCCATGGGCCAAGCAGTGCAGGGCTAGGCGGAGTAACCAGATTCAAGATCAGATAGTTTGCTATGGTTCGATCCTAATAAGCTAGGCCTTCTTATGCTGGTGTTGCATGGTAGCTCCGACTTAGCTATGGATGTATAACTGATATGCAGGAGTCATCTGAGTTTGCTTCAGTGGTGTGAAGAAAGCAGAAAAATATTGTCTCCTGGATTGTGGGGACAAATGAAGTGGAGTGGTCTGGATTGATCACTGTGCGAATCAGAGGCATGCTGGGATTGAGTCCTTGACTGCTCCAAGGGGGCAGACTTCAAGATAAAAAGATCTTTGTGTTGTTGAAACATCTTGAGCTACAGACAAGGAAAAGGAAAATATGTGAACTATATGCACACATGCTTCATGGGTGGAGTTTCTTCAGTTATCTGAGAGGGAGATAGAGAACCCAGGCTTCTTCACCTTCTCTGTCTGCAGAGAAAGGTCAGCTCTTTAACTGTGTGGTAGACCCAGCCCACTTCAGTGAATGCTTCTTCACAAAGTGCATGGGGGAAGAATGCAAACTTAAATTACATTTCCAAATACACTCCAATACCAGGAGAGCACCTTGATCTCATTTTATTTTTCATTTTGTGCTTTTTTTCCAGAAAGCTGTGTGATACTGTTAATATACTTGGATTTCAATTCAAGATTATAGCAATATTTAACAATAAACAGTGATGAAATTGTGATTATAAAAATTGGCGTCTATGTCTTCTAATGTCCAAGGAATAGAAAAATCCTGACCTTTTTGTGGATGTTTTAGAACTTAGGATAATGTCATTATAATTGACAGTTGACGTGCTAAGGAGCTTAAATCACTGTCTCCTGAGATGGGCCATAAGAAGCATGCAGAGAAACAAGATGGCCTTTCTATTAGAAGCTAATATTTCATCCAAGGCGTTAGTGCAAAGAAAACTGTAACCAAGAGCATTGGAATCTGTGTTGGACGTTTCTAGTCAGCCTCACATTCTTTCTGATAAAAGACTCCGAACCAGAAGTCCCTTTGGCAAAGCTACAAGTTGACTGAGCTTGAACTGCATTTCAAAACTAAGCTCATCCAGAGTGAATTAATTTATAGACACAAATGAAGCCTTTTGATTTACTATTTTAAAAGGGTAAGGTATGGGGCAGGGAGAAGAAGTCTCGGTGGATGGAGCTCTTGCTGTGTAAGCATGGGGACATAGAGTTAGAGCCTAGGGTCCGCAGTGGGGACACCTGGGATGTGAGGCCAGTTAGACTTGCTGAGTGGGTGAGCTCATTCGTGGCTGGGGAGAGACTCTGTCTCAAAAAATACTGTGGAGAGTAATAGAGGAAGACACCCCATCATCAACCTCTGATCTGCACCCGCATGAGCACACAGAAAAATCACAAAATGTGTGATCTCACGGTGTGGGAGTATATTTAGAAATGTGATAGTAAGTCCGCATTCACCCCCGTGTTCTTTGTGGAGAAGCATTGGATGAAGTGGGCTGGGCCTATGACACATTTAAAGTCTGGCCCTTCAAGGCACAGAGAGAAGGTGAAGTCACACAGATTTTGTAATGTCATTGTTTTCTCTCCTTAAGTCACTTTTAAATTGCGAAAGGTTGGCTTGGGTGATATCATATAAAAGCGCTTGGTTAGTGAATTAAATATGGGAGATTTCCCTAGCTTAACAGACAGAAGCATCTTGACAGGTTTTTCCTGTGATTTGTATTAAACCCCAACCAAGTGCTTGATCTCTGCACTGGTGCTGGTGTATGTATTTTATTTGTATGTATTGGTGCTAGTGTATATATTTTTATTTATATGTATTGGTGCTAGTGTATGTATTTTTTATTTATATATATATTGGCGCTAGTGTATGTATTTTTTGTTTTTAAGTAATGTGCTAGTATATGTATTTTTTAAGTATCTTACAACCCATCTTTATAGTTCCTTTCTTGGGGGTGAATTCATGTTGTGATATCTGATTTATTTTAGAATTACATTTCATTACAGTTGAGGAACTTTTTTGTACACCTGGTGTTCTAGTGTGTTTTGATATGTTCTGGAATGTTGAAGAGCATACTCCTCGTGTCCTGTCATTTATGGTCGTGGATTTCTTTCACCCTATGGTATTTCCCCTCTTTTATTAATGTGGGTAATGGACTTGAGGCATGGGAAGCACATCCTTTAGTCAGTTAGTGGAACGTGTGCTTGTTCCACTTATTAAAAATGAAACAGAAACTCTTGGCTTTTTTTTTTTCTTTTTTGAACTGGGGATGGAAAGGTCTTGTGTATGTTATGTAAGCACTCACCACTGAGCTTTAGTCCTTGCCTCATAGATCCTTTTTCAAGGAAGAAAGAAAATCTTAAAAGTATATCTTCATCAATTTTCCTAGCCCATCCTGGCTAGGAAACCCTTCTGGCTCCCATTCCAATTCATGGCCTCTTTTTCTTTAGTTGTTATCATTCTGTATGTTTAAAAATGAAAAAAATATGTAAAAACAACCTGCTGAGTTCCTTTACTGTTGCTTGTATGTATAAGATTTCAGAACTGACCACTTGCTATGGGGTAACCAATTAGGAGACTCATCCCTGGGGAAGACGATTTTCCCTGCTCTTAGCATTTCTTAGTTATCTGTAGTTGTTTGTCTACGGTGGGGCCCTGTAACGTTCCCCTCTTTCTTGTTAGCATGTTCACTGGTGGGTTCATCCTTCAGATCTTGTTTCGGATTTTTGGTGAATTTCCCTGTCCTATTTAGCAGGTCCAGTCTCCCAGGAGACTTCCTGGTCCTCTGGCTTTTACAATCCTTCAGCTCCGCTCTTCCATAATCTTCCCTGAGCTTTGGGTGAGGGAGTTGTCTTGTAAATGTGTCAATTAGGAAAACAATTATAAGCGACGGGTGTTTTATATATATTAGAGAGTTAGTGTTTTATTATAGATAACACCCTTTGTTTTCAAATTTTCCCTAAAACTATAGCTTTTATAGATTGTTTTTAGTTTCCAGACATTTGTGGGATGGTAGAAAGGAATGGCTGTATTATGTGTTTTGGTTTTGTAAATGCCACTGAAGTATATGGAATTATTCTTTGCCTCAATGTAGGTAGGCGAATTTTACTAAGAAAGCTATGGTATGTGATAGACTTATCCAAACATATTCTTATTGTTTCGTTTATGTTTATTAAATCGGTGACTTTGTGTGCACAGATGTCGGCACTTGTTGATTGCATTAAGCATTTGATGTCTCCTAATGAGGGATGGAAAAGGTGCTTCCACGCAGTTTTAAGTGGATCTTTTCTCCGAGGTGAATTGCACACATTCTACATTCTGTATTCTGTGACCTTGCAGTCATGACTTCAGCCCAGAATAGTTTCAAAGTCATGTAAATGAATGCAATTAAGGTATTGCTTATCATCTTACATAGTTCAGATGGATCCTTACTGGGTGGAAAGGTTTGCTGGCCTTATGAGGAAGGTCAGAAGAAGGTTAAATTTTATTACATAAAATGATACGGCACTGTTTTTATTTAGCTGGTGAAAAACTAGTGTCATAATAAAAAATCATAATGGTTTATTTTTCTTCCTTTCTCTAATTAGCTGGATGTCTTCATTAAGTTTTTGTTGTTGGTTGGTTTTTTTTGTTTGGTTTGCTTGACTGTTTATTTTTCTCTAGAAATAAACTCTTTTAAAGGAGATACTTTGTGTCTCCTTGTAAACGGCATGGGACATTGTACTCAGAGTCCTAAGTCTAGGTGTCTTTGAGTAACACATGCAAGCTGACGTCCTGGCTGCTAATAGCAGGTGGCTCTGGGCTGCGGATGTCCTTAGAGGACTTGTGACGTGCCAGTTCGCAGAGCAGGTGGCACAGGACTTTGAGACGGTAGGAATTGGAGTCCCACCACGTGGGTAGACCGATTGTGGGGTGGAGAGACACTGGAGGTTGTACTGAGAGAGAACTGAACATGAGTGTCAATGTGTAGATGGGAGATGTAGTGGTTGTGAGCTGGCTTGGTAAGCATGGGAAGGCATTGCACCAAGAAATTTGGTGTCTGTGTACGATTCTAAGGAAGCTGAGAGATCCCAGCAAAATAAAGATGGACTAGCTGCTTCCTTTCGGTAGGTTTGTATTCTGATTGTTGGATTTCCGTTTAGTGCGGCTGTGATCCTGGAGAACTGATCATAAGTTGTGGCTCAAACACTGACGAGGTCATCAGTGTAGACCCTAGCCGAACAGGGCTGTAGTGAGATCAGGGTGTGTCTACTGTATCTTCCCTGCCTCTGGCCGACTGCATTGTTTGCTGGCCCATCGATCAGCATACCGTTTACAAAGGTATTGACTGGTCTACAGTGGAGGTCAAGTCTCTGCTGGCCAAAGGCTTCTGGCAGCCAAGCGTGTCCAGCTTGTAGCCCTTGGGCTGCCTGCGCCCCATGATTAGGGCCCAACACAAAATCTTAACTACTTGAAACCCAGAGAGGAAGAGAAAGGGGTGGGGTTTGGAGAAAGAGCAGCGCTTCAGCAGTTCTTGAACTTGGCCTTGTTGAGTTGGGATTTCAAAAGGTTGGACACACCTGCAACCACTCCCACGGCACTGTCATTCCGAATTGGAGATGATTCTGATTCTGATGTGAACTTACCTCCTTGGAGTGGGGGAAGCAAGGTGTTTCAAACTCTTCAATGAATGCCGAATACTTCCCATGTGCATTCTCCCAGAAACCCTCCCACAGTCCAAACTCCTCTGTACCCTCAACCTTTACTTCTCACACCTTGAAGAGTGGGGGATAGTGTCCTGTTAGTGTGAAGACAGGTGGTGTCTTTTTGCAAGTAATTCTATGCCACAGGTAGTTTAAGTAGATGTGGTCAGCAGCCACACTCAAGGAAAGCATGCGTGTGCGAGAATCTCTCACAATAATACATTTATGTGCTGTTTCCTTGAGATAGCGTATTTTAGTCCATAGCTAATATGCCATTTTCAGACACATTATTGAAATCATTACATTACTCAAGGTAACACGTTATCTTTCCTTCTTTCTTTCAGAAGTGTGTGGATTGCGAGCTATTGCAGAACTCTGTTCTCAGGACCCATTATCTTAACATTTGGGAGAAACACATCAAAAGGTATTGCACTTTGTCTCATTGCTCCATTTTTAAAATAAATTACATATAGCGATAGGAACATAAGACTTTATTCTGTTATTTTCTTTAACTTTGATCTGTTGTTAAACGTCCATCCCATCCAACCCCATTATTTCTTGGGTTATTAGGAGGCATGATGCAGTAGGTTCTGATGGCCTGGATGTGATGGAGCAAAACCGTTTCCATCTTTACGGAGAGGGAGCAGGTGTAAGGTGGGAGTTGGGTGGGGGGTGGGAATAGAAAGAAGATTTACCCTTGGAAGCCACAGCCCTAGCAAACTACTTCTTCTAGCCAGGCCCACCCTCCTAATCACCCATTCAGTTGTGAATTCATCAGAGGTTAAATCATTGATGAAGTTAAATCCCTCATGATCCATTTCCCTCTCTAGAGCCCTGAGAGCTGGAACAAGCCTTTAACAAATGAGTCTTCTTGGGGACCATTTCAATGAAAAGGTTTTCTTCTTAGCAGCCTGTTTCGTCCTGCTTCTGTCTAGTGTGTCTCCTTTAAACAACATTGCTGGCTCTCTTGCTTGGAACAGAAATAGATCATGGAAGACTACATAAATATAATTGGTAATATAATGTGTCTGTTAAGGTTACAGTGAATAATGAGCTGTTAAACTGTGTGTTCACTAACTGAATATTCATGGTCTACATTCATGTGAAACAGCAAATACCAGTTTAATAAATTATCTTAATCAGTCCCCAAGAAGTATGAGTACTGAGGACAGGGCGAATATTGCTTTGCTTCCCAGAATATGGGAAATCTTTGTTCTGACATATTTTGCTCTGAAAAATTCTTAGAATCTTTACTATATTTTGGGGAAATTATATGCTTAGACATCTTGGAGTTTTAAGGAATTTGGAATTATTTTTATTAATCAAAGATAAGAATTAACTATTATAATTGCACATTTAGAGATAGAAGCATTCAAGTATAGAGGTAAAGAGAATTGTTCCACTTTCAAGCCCTCATTTATGAAAATGTATCATTATCCCAGGATAATAAAGGAGAGTATGATGAGCCTTGAACTAGATGCCACTATTAAAGGGAAACTCAGTATTGAACTGAAGTATTAAGTGGACAACCCCTCTTAAAAATTCAGAATAGGAATTGTTTTGAAGCAATTTCTTTGAAGATACAGTGCGTGAGGCCTCGTTTTTTAAAAAAACAAAAACTGTTCACTTATAAGACATTCTTTCCCTGAACCATAACTTTAACCTGTCAGGAAGCCATCCTTCCCTGGGAGCTCTGTGGAAGTGTGTGTCTCAGTTGTCACGCCCACGGGCGTGTCCAAGTTTCTTCTACGCAGTGTGCAAAGCAGCCCTCTGGCACTCGTTGAAAGAAACGTGTGACCGAGATTCCATCTGGTGAGCACAGGACGTCCCTTCCTTAACCTGTTAGCCACTTACTAGCACGGCCTCTCTTCTCCTTGGTTACTTTGATGTCAAATGTGAATCATTATTCAAACTTAACTTTTATACCAAAACTGTAAGGAACAAATACAATTCCCCTCTCTGCAGTGGATTTGTCCCAACCCCCAGTAGATCACTGGGCATTAATTTTGATTTCTGTGTACTGGCTTCCCCTGTACACAAAGCAGTGCGGTGCCCTTCCTCTCTTAAATAAGCATTTCTTGTACCCATGACTTCTACAGTTTGAAGTATTACAGCAAAACCAACACAAATTTCTTCTTAATTTCACGGGTAGATTTGTTTTTCCCCAAGACCACTGTAGCAACCTCAGTATGAGTTTTTTTTTTCTTCTAAGTAAGAAACATTTACATTTTCACCGAAGAATGCTCTTCATGGTTCCTTTGATGTACAAAGGGCCATTACTAAGTAAATAATGTGCTACTATGACAGTGGATCTGATACCATGTGGTTTCCTAACAAGGGCATGTGGTTTCCTATACCAGAGTGGACACGCAGGACAAAAACATGCTTCCCCTCATGGAAATCAACAGCGAGTTCATCATGTTTTTCCGCTGTGTTTAGTTTAAGATTTAGGACTTGCCCGTCTCGACTTCTCCAGCTATTATTTTAGACCATAGTTGATCGGAGAAAGCTGAATTCACTAGAAGGGAAACTGATTCGTTTTAGGTCCTTACATGAAAATCCACAAAGCCCACACTTTATTCTTACTATGTCTTAAATCACTTCTAGAATGTACCCAATACACTGTAAGTGGCATGTAAATAGCTGTGTATGATACAGTTTAGAGAATAATATCATAGTTATTATTATGTCATTATTAATATTACATATCATTATATAATACTAATGTCAATACTCTAAACTGTATCAGGGGTCAGGACAATCTGTATGCTCTCAGGAAATAGACTACCCCCACTAAATATTTTCCATCCAATTTGACTAATCCATAGATGCAAAACCTTTATATATATGGGGATGGTGTCATCCCCCATATTTCTCTTTGACCTGTGCAGACATGTGGGGTAACCACATCACAGCCACGTTTAATTGAGGTGTATGGCGAATGCTGGCCTTAAGGCCCTGAAAGTTACAATCAGCCCAGGTGCTTCATATAGACTCTTCACCAACCTGTTCTTGCGTTTCCTGATATGTAAATGGAGACTACCCCACACATCACTGGAACCCTGTGAGAAGTGACCAAGGAAACAGAGTGTGTTGACCTCAGTGTACTGTCAGAGAAGGAGAAGATGCTGCGGATACTGCCGTCCGCTTGGCATTTCAGTGGATCACTGTGACTCAGTTGTACATCCTTCTGAATCAGGACTTGTTCCACACATCATCAGCTTTTCTTTCTTGTGCTTTTTTTTTTTCTTTCCCCTTGCTTACGAACCTATGGCCTTGGCTTTTCTAACTTAAATTATCTCGTTTCCCTTTAACTACATTTTGCCTCCTGGCTTTTTACCTTTGTTTATTCTGTATTTCTTGGTTTCCTTCCTACTCTGTGGCTGACTGTGCGGCTGGGTGGCCAGGTGGCTGTCCCCAGCATCCTCCTCTCCTCCTTTTCTTGTACTTTTAAGGGTTGTCCCGACCCCTCTTACTCTGTGCTTTCTAATTCCTTTCAAGTTTGAGCCTGTGAAGTTTGTACTGCTGACAGTTCCTACCCCTTGCTTACTGTGTAAACCAGCCCTCCTTTCAGCTCTACCAACATCTAGATCATCGCACAGGGCTAGAGATGGCAGTTTCTTGAGTTCGAGCTGTAAAACAGCAGTGTTTTGGAAACAAAGATGATTTTCCTTTTCCCTCCCAGGAAATAGTTTTTAGGTCAATAATTAGTAAAATCTCACTTGGATTTGATTTTCCTCTCGTGGTAGGGTGCTGGTTTTCAAAGCGATTTCTTCTGACATATCCAGGTTAGAGGAAGCCTTTCAGTGTAAAGGGTGAGTTTGGAAGTTGACTCACATGGAACCGCTTCAAGACACATGCCCTGGACTACTGTTTGTGTTCTTATGGGTTTTTAGTTTTGCTGACTGCAACAAAATGAAAGGCACCGTAGTTCTTACTGGGTCAAGATGTATTTTAAAATATCAACATTTTTTTTTCAGGAATTTTTTTCTTTTCTTTTTTTCATACTTATAAAAATTCTTGGAGATTTTCCTGCAAACATTTTAACCAGCTTCATTACAGTAAGGAAAATCCAGAGTGTGTGTTCCCTGGTAGTAACAGAAGCAATACATTTGCTAAGTTTGTGGGTCGGAACTGTTGGAAGCAAGAGTACCCTAAGAATGTGTTTTTCTTTGTGTTGTCTAGAGGGATCTTCAAGGACTTGGGTGTGTATTTGTCTGTGACATCATTCTTGGTGCAGAATACAGAGGCTTGTGAGTAGGCTGTCAGTCTCTGATGAAATGAGTGATTTGGGTGGTGGGACAATACGGAGGATTTATTTGTGTGTCTGTGACTTGCATTACAAAACCAAACTGGCTCAAGTTGAAATCCTAGATTTACCTCTTACCTACAAGCTACTTGCATTAACTGAGCCTTCTCCTTACAATTGCTTGCTCTCTATTTTACAGTTAAATTAGACAGTGTTTGACTTAGCACCATTGGCAGTGATTGATACTGCCCTTGTTAGGGTCGCTGCTGCTGTGATGGAACAAAATGACCAAAGCCCCTTGGTGAGGAAAGGGTTTATTTTGCTTACACTTCCATTTATCTCAGTGAAGGAAGTCAGGACAGGAACTCCAACAAGGCAGGAGGCTGGAGGCGGAGCTGACACAGAGGCCTTGGAGGCTTGGTGGTGACTGGCTTGCTCCCCGTGGCTTCCTAAAGAGATTCAGTAAATGTCTTAAAGCCGCTCTGCAGAATTACCCGCGTGTTTCTGTTTGCTGTCAGAGAGTATGATGAGAGAGTATCGATTGAAACAGCTGCTTTAAATATTGGCCTGAAATAGTTTTCTCTGTGCCATAATTAACCAAATAACTTTTTTTAAATGGTAGCCAGGGCCAGTAAGATGACACAGCAAGTAAATGCACTTGCCACAAAGGCCATCCCTGGGACCACAGTGAGGAACGGGAGAACTGACTCTTGTGACTTCCACATATGTGCATACACACATACAAATACATAAATAAAGTAAAATCAAATAACGACAAAATACAATCAAATATATGTTAAAATATATGAGACCTATTAAAGTATTGATAAGTATTCATGGTCTGAATTTATAGATACCATAAATAAGGTTAAGTTGAAGCTATAGTAAAACTTTAACATCGCCTATTTGGGTTCAGTTATGTCTAGAGTAAGTTCTTTTGCTAGTATAAGAATTCTATAAATTTGTAAGGTTTTTCTTACATTGTGGTGCTTAGGTTCTTGTATTGAAGCCTGTTAAACCTGTTTAAACAGTTGAAGTTTGGGCCTTGTGGCTAACTAAAGGTATGGCTTTCAATTACTAAATTAACAATCAACTACTTTTGACTCTATAGTCCAGGCTGCCTTGAACTCACAGAGATCCACCTGTCTCTGCCTGCTGAATGCTGGGATTAAAGGCGTGTGCCACCATCCTCAGCTAATTCCTCAGGACAGTAAACATCACAGGGACATTTATATTAGTGCCTGAAGAAAATGGATTCACGTTAAAACGCCTTGCTTCCCTTGCCGTGCACGTGTTGTCTTGGCATGCGTCGTCACAGAAGTTAGTTGAGAAGCCCATGCCCATCAGGTGAATGTATCTGCTTTTTAATTTCACCTAGTACATTGTAGGAACCTGCATAATTGAAAACGGTTTCTGCGCCACCTAAAATGAATGCTTTTGAAGTCCTTGAAAGTAGCTTCCGTAGTGAGTGGCCCTCACCCCACACGTGGAAACTGTGGGCAGCTAGTTTCCAGGGTGATGGAGCCCGGTGCTTTCCCTCCTGATGACCTGCCGCCTTGATTGTCTCCGCTGCGAAACTCATCGTCATTGCAAGGTGTCCGTTCGCCTGTGCTGTTTGCTTGTTATTTAAGAGTGAGAAAACAATTCCTAGTAGACTCAAGGGGCAAAGTCTCATTATCTACTCGTACTATGACCTTTATGATCAGAGAAAACATTACTTGTCAATCATAGGTAGCTCGACGTAGTTTGACTTAATTGGATTCACCTCCTAAGAGAAGGTGCCTGCTTTTGGCTGGCAAGTCGGGAAGGCAAGCAGTGTTTCAGTTCTGTTGATTTCCAGGATCTGTCTTGTGTGGTCACAAAATGCCATCATGTTTAGGCAGTGACACTCTATTCTGGTTGTTCTTTTTTTTTTTTTTTTTAAACAAGAAGTTTATTTAAACAACAAGACGTTTGACTTGAAGGGAAAACTATCTAGGATCATTTTGTTCAAGAGTAATTTATCCCTACTTAAAGACAGATTGCCCTACATGTAACAGCTACGTACAAAAAAGTTATAAAATTGTCCTTGGTTTTACAATGATAAATGAAAAACATTAAAATTCTCCAAT